>CM076574.1:1377711702-1378075997 GCA_034641835.2 Pinus albicaulis
AAATGTGTGTGTTCGTTACGACGGTCAACAGGATGCTTCAACCAGCAAAGTCTCCTTGGTCAGCCAGCCCAGCATGTGTCACAACAGACCTCCAATCAGCAAATGAGTCAACCCAAGTCAACACCCAAAAAGTCAACGCTGTCTTGAAAAAGTCAACGCATGGCAGCAAGCTAAAAGTCAACGCAGCAGCAAATTGGTCAACCCTTTGACCTCGATTTCTGTGCAAGGTAGTACGGCCTTCCAAAATCGAACTTCCCACAAGTTTTCAGCTTGATTGGACCATGCGTTGACCAAAGTCAACGCTGGTCAAACTTTCTGCGAAACCCTAGCAGCAGAAAATCGTACTTCAACTCAGCCGTACGGTTTGTCCTCTTTCTCCTTCACACGTGTGGCTGAACTCGTCCTCTAGGTAGCTCGTACTATTTCAGATGAGAGAGGAAGATGTGAGTTGTGTTGTGCTGAAATGATCTCCAACTTTTCCTGTATTTATATCCATCATTGGGGCATGTGACACATCTGCTGGGGGCGTGCAACCTTAAGGCCGACCTGCACATATAATTTATTAAGAATAATAAATTCAAAATAAATGTTCTGCTCATCGGATTAAGACATATTATATATGGATTTTACACTTCTCCGAAAGAGGAATCCAACAAAAATATTAGCCTCTTAATCTGAGCATCATAACATGGAGTTTGGACCTAGTTGTCCAAATTTAACACTCCCTCTCAACTAGGGAGAACTCCATCCATCGGTGCAATCAAACATCGTGCGTCATCCCGCCGTAACTTGCTTTGCTGGCCTCTTTATTTCAGAACAGAAGTGGGTCAGTCACAAAGACATCATCCCCCGACTGACATAATCAGTCCAGAGGTTCCAAACCTCTATCAAACTCATGAAGAGTATTCAACCAACCCAAAGTTGGTTCATCTGACCCGAAGTCAGGCAGAGGTCCCAGACCTCACAAAACTTGATCCCAGATCAAGTGGTTGGACCGTGCCATCCTAGATAGAGAGTACGGCAATCTCTGATGCGTCCATCAGTCTTTGCTAATAGTCTCTAGTTTTTCCCACCTCATTGGCCAAATGAGAGGTACTTCCCATGAGCCCTGAACTCAATGGGTAGGATGCATACGGGGCACAGATAAATGAGTGGTGAACCAGCTCAATGATCACAAAGGTGGGGCAGAAGCATTATGAGTGCTTATAGCTCCGAGAAGCTATCCCCAAAGCCCCCAGAGCTCCCAGAGCTCATCGTCCAACAGGACCCACATCATAGGGTCTCTCCACGACACCAAGATTCTCACGGAAGGTTAGGAACTTGACCTTCCCCAGGGGCTTAGTGAGAATATCCACGACCTGCTCATCAGTTCCTATATGATCGAGCCTTACGGCGCCTCGCTGTACCATATCCCGGATAAAGTGGTACCTGATATCAATATGCTTGGATCGGTCGTGGAACACAGAATTCTCAGTCATACGAATCCCACTCTGATTATCACAGAGTATCACAGTGGTATCTAGCACATGTCCAAACAGCTCACTAAAGAGCTTCCTCAACCAAACTGCTTCACAACAGGCCATACTAGCAGCAATGTATTCGGCCTCCGCGGTGCTCAAAGCCACCGACTTCTGCTTCCTGCTCATCCATGAGATCGAAGCAGAACCAAGATTGAAGCAGCATCCAGATGTGCTTTTACGATCCACCACACTGCCAGCCCAATCGGCATCAGTATATCCACGAAGTATCACACTCCCGGCAGTGTATCTCAGCCCATGGTTTATCGTGCCCCGAAGATATCTCAGAAGATTCTTGGCACCAACCCAGTGAAAGTGATGAGGCTCAACCATCTGTTGACTCAAAGTGTTCACTGCAAAACATATATCTGGTCGAGTGTTCACTAAGAACATCAAAGCTCCTATGAGTTGACGATACTCAGTAGGATTGGCCAAGATAGGCCCAGCAGCGCTGCCACTCAACTTTTTAAAGTTGAGTTCCATCGGTGTCGACACGGACTTACAGTCCACCATACCAAATCTTTCCAGAAGCTTCACAATGTATTTTCCTTGAGAAAGGAAAATCTCTCCAGGTCTCTACCATACCTCCAGGCCTAGGAAGTAGTGCATCAGTCCTAGGTCCTTCATCTCGAACTCAGCAGCGAGCTCCCTCTTACATTGATGAATGAGAGGGTCAGCACCTGTCAGGAAGAGGTCGTCCACATACAGCACTAGAATGAGAGGCTTCTCCTGCATAACCTTGAAGTAAAGGTTCGGATCAGCATTACTTCGAGTGAAGCCCAACTTCATCAAGTAACTATCCATCCTCTCGTACCAAGCTCTGGGTGCTTGCTTTAACCCATAGAGGGCTTTCTTCAACCTGCAGACATAAGTGTCTCGATCTTGATCTTCAAATCCCAGAGGTTGTTCCACATACACTTCTTCCTTTATTGCACCATGCAGAAAAGCGGTCTTGACATCCATCTGATGAAGACTCCATCCTTGCGTAGCAGCAAGGGCTATGATTGATCGAATGGTGGTATATCGTGCCACACGTGCAAATATGTCATCATAGTCTATTCCTTCCTTTTGAGAGAAGCCACGGGCAACAAATCTTGCCTTGAACTTTTCAGCACTCCCATCAGATCCATGTTTGATCTTGTAGAGCCATTTCGCGGTGACAATAGATTTGTCCTTCGGTCTCGGGACCACATCCCAGACATCATTCTTCATTATGGACTCATATTCTTCGTGCATAGCATCCTTCCAAACTTGATGCTTTACGGCTTCCTCAAAAGATCCAGGTTCAGATTGTACAATAGGACTCATGGCAGCTAGATACCCTTGGTATCTACACGGCTTCTTGCTTTCTCGGAATGTCCCCCTTGGGGCAGCATGACCCTCAGCATCTTCGAGGGTGTCCCTGAGCCATGATGGTCTCTTTCCAAGTGAAGGGGTTGGATCAATAGGGTCCATTGGCCCTTCAATATCAGGCATAGTCTCATCCTGGGGTTCTTCCAGATTTCCAGGTCTTCATGATTTTCTTCAGATCTAGGAAGATCTACTACTTTCTTCAGGGAAGCATCTTCGTCAAAAGTGACATCATGGCTTATCTCTACTTCCCTTTGACCAGGTATATAGACTCTATATGCCTTAGAAGTCTCACTATAGCCCACAAACATTCCTTTCTTCCCAGTAGTATCCAGCTTACTTCTCTTTTCTTTCGGCACATGAAAACAGACAGGACATCCAAAAATTCTAAAATGTGAGACATCAGGTTTCTTACCAGAGAAAACCTCTTCGGGAGTTTTGGAGTCCAAAGCGGAATGAGGGCATCGGTTTTGAATGTACACAGCAGTATTTGCAGCTTCTCCCCACAGAAACTTCGGTAGACCCTGGTCACATAGCATGGCACGGGCAGCTTCCACAATGGTCCTATTCTTGCGTTCAGCAACACCATTCTGCTCAGGAGTATATGCAGTGGTAGTCTCCCTCTTAATGCCAGCTTCTCTGCAAAAGTCTTTGAACTCATTTGATTCATATTCAGTGCCATTGTCAGTCCTCAAAATCTTGATCTTCTTTCCGGTCATATTTTCCACCAAGGCTTTGAAGGTACGGAACCACATGAAAGCCTCATCCTTCTTCTTCAAGAAGTATATCCATGTTTTGCGAGAGAAGTCATCAGTAAATGTCATATAGTAAGAACATCCCCCCAGGGATGTTACGGGTAACATACCAGAAAGATCAGAATGGACCAGTTGCAATATATCAGATGTCTTTGTGACACTTGAGGGGAAAGGTCCCCTTGTATGTTTCCCTTCAGCACAGCCCTTACATACACCTTCATGATTATTTCCAAAGTCAGGCATCCCTGTCACCACCTTCCTTGCTTCGGGAAGGGCCTTGTAATGAAGGTGTCCAAATCTTCTGTGCCATAGTTCGGTTTGTCGGATAGTATCACAAGTCATAGCTCCCAACGGACTCCCTCCAACCTGGTAGAGTGTACCAACTCTAAAACCAATTGAGATAGCTTCCTTGAAGCTCTTCTTCCACATGAGTACCTTTCCATCAGAGAAAGTTACATTGAATCCTTTGTCTTCCATGGCAGATACAGACACAAGGTTCTTCTTCAATTTAGGTACATAGAGTACATCTTGTAGACGGAGGACTTGTCCTTGAGACAAGTGGAGGGTCACAATCCCGGTCCCTTTCACAGGATAAGTGGCATTATCCCCAAGGATAATTTCTAGATTAGTATCCCTTTCAACCATGTCAGAAAGTGCTTCCTTGAATCCGGTGATGTGTCTTGAGGCACCACTATCGAATAGCCAGACATCCATAGTGTCGGGCGGAGATGCAGCTGAGAGAGCAGATACTAGAATATACTCATTTCTTTTATCAACAACATTAGACTCCTCATACCTGGTATTTCTGGACCTTTTAGAAGGTTGATTGTTACCACCAAAGTGAGCCTTCCTCTTTCCTTTGGATTTGTCATTTCTTCGATTCCCATTCCTTCGGTTGTTGTTGTTATCGTCACCATCGGGAGAATCCTTCTTGAAGGGGCATTCTCTAGCATAGTGTCCAGGCCTATGGCAGGTGAAACATTTACCCTTCTTTTCTTGAGTCTTTGTCCTTCCTTTGTCCTTAGAACTACCAGAGTTCTTCTTTCGGGAATGAGCACCATAGGCAGCATTTCTTTCATTATCAAATTCCTTCATCCTTGTTTCTTCTTGCATACATCTAGACAGAAGCTCATCAAAGTTAGGAATGGTATTATTGTTGAGAATGGTAATTGTGAATACTTGCCATTCATATGGAAGTCCTCCAAGTGCGGTGAGAACCATCTCACGATCAGCTATTGTTTCCCCAATAGCTAGCAGATTGTTCCTGGTTTCGGTCAACTTTAGAAAGAAAGTTTGAACAGACTCATCTCGGCCCTTCTTCATATTATTCAACTTGTTCTTGAGGAATAGCACTTGGTTCACATTGTTTACTTGGAACATAAGTATCAATTTGTCATACATCTCCTTGGATGTGCCTAGTTCAGATATGTAGGCAACCAGACTCTTATTTATGTATTCCCTGATCAGCAGCTTTGCTCTGATTTCTCCCTTCTTATACTTGTTTCTAACAGCTGCAGAGGCATTGGATGGAGGTTCTTGAATCTTCCCCGTCACATGATCCAAGAGATCACGATCTTCCAATTTGAGATCTAATATCATCTTCCAGGCATGGAAGTCACCACTTCCAGTCAGCTTGTCATTCTCCTTGAATTCAAGACTAGTGGAACCCATTTCTTCCGGTGATGATTGCTAAAGATAGAGTTTGTCTTCACCTCAGCTCCGATACCATGCGAATTTTTGAAGATGTTCTATGCTAGGAGCAATTTTACTTTTCTCACAGCAATCATACAAATAGTTAAGCAAAATGCAGATAGAACATATAAGTAGATCTTACAGAAGACAAATCAGAAACAGGAAAAATGTGTGTGTTCGTTACGACGGTCAACAGGATGCTTCAACCAGCAAAGTCTCCTTGGTCAGCCAACCCAACATGTGTCACAACAGACCTCCAATCAGCAAATGAGTCAACCCAAGTCAACACCCAAAAAGTCAACGCTGTCCTGAAAAAGTCAACGCAGCAGCAAATTGGTCAACCTTTTGACCTCGATTTCTGTGCCAGGTAGTACGGCCTTCCAAAATCGAACTTCCCACAAGTTTTCAGCTTGATTGGACCATGCGTTGACCAAAGTCAACGCTGGTCAAACTTTCTGCGAAACCCTAGCAGCAGCAAATCCGTACTTCAGCTTAGCCGTACAGTTTGTCCTCTTCGTCCTTCACACGTGTGGCCGAAACTCGTCCTTCTTGGTAGCTCGTACTCTAAGATGAGAGAGGAATATGTGAGTTGTGATGATGATGAAAATCTCTCCAACTTTTCCTGTATATATATCCATCATTGGGGCGTGTGACATATCTCTCTCGCCGGGGGCGTGCAACCCTTAAGGCCGACTCGCACATATAATTTATTAAGAATAATAAATTCAAAATAAATGTTCTCGCTCATCGGATTAAGACATATTATATATGTGGATTTTACACCTCTCACACCTCTCCGAAAGAGGATTCCAACAAAAATATTAGCCTCTTAATCTGAGCATCATAACATGGAGTTTGGACCTAGTTGTCCAAATTTAACAGCCCTCAAAGTCTTCAGCTACCTGCCTTTAATTCTCTGCTGAACACTGATATTCTTCATCTGCCCCATTAATATCTCCATCTGTGAAATTTGCGCCTTGAATGTCTCTGCAGGGTTTGACAAAGTGGAGTCTTGTTGATTTGGCTTCCAGGGAATTTTTCATAATTCTGCTCTGAACATGGTCCTTTGACGTGTGCTCGGCTCTTGTAATGGATGCGGCAATTCATGATAATTCTCCACCGCTGCGACCCTGCAAAACCCACAAACTTGTTAAAGAAAACCATGCACGGAAGGGTGAACATAGTGAGGATCGTGATGAGACAACGCGGCATGGTGGAGCGGTCGAGAAATGCAGAACAATGGTGGGAAATGCAATGTGACGGAGGGAGGTAACAATGGAGAAGGTTGGCGAAAAGCGATCACGATCGTGGAAATACATAAGAAATGAAGAAATGAACCAATATAGTTCTGGGTGGCGGAGAACACGTGGGGAAAGACTGAGGGACAGGTGGTGCGACACCGAGACAATGGGAACGAGTGACGTGGAGTATTGACCGTGGGGGCCGGTCAAAGTGGTGGGTGAACAAATCTTGACTGTCCGATCTCGGGAGGATATCGACGATGGAAAGGGCGTCGGAGGCGATAAACAGTGGGCCAGGGGCACGGTTCCCCCTTGTTAACTTCTATGCAGCTTCGAAGAACGATCGCCGTTGGATGAGAACCCTCGGATTTGACGGCTGCAATGAATATCGCTGCGTGACTTCAGTCGAATGATAATGCACGATAGAGAGCGGTTTTGGAGCCGTACGCTGGGACGCGTGGTGAGCGCTGAGTGGAATCGCTGGTCGAACGGGAATTACCGCCTACCACCGAAAGGCGGTGCGATGGATACTAGGCGGTTTTGGAACAGTGGATGCGGGGCGGGGACCACCAAGGATAGATAGGCTGCAGACCATTGATTTCAACATTTGATCGGACGACAGGCAGGTGGGTTCTGGGTATGATAGAGATGAATGATCGCCGTCCGATCTGTACAGATCGACGGCTCGGAGAACGCCCGATATTCGTTTGATCAGCGCCTATAGAGCTTAGCACTCGGTCGAGCACCTGGGTTATATGGAGCGAAAACCTGAGGGGCTCAAGATCGAAAGGGGCTGGGCCTTTTATATTTTCGGATTTGAGTTGGTGGCCTTTTTTATGTAATTTCGAGGCCGAGAGAAGGCAACGATAGGTGGATACTGAGCTTTTCAGGCCCAAACATGGACTTTCAAGGTTAAAGGAGAGGGTTTCAAATGGTTTTATGGGGCTGCCTGACAAAATTTTAGAAACAAAATTTTAGAAAAGGGGGGGGACTAATATGATCAACACACGGTAATACAAAATAACTACCATTGAAAAGTATTTGGGGTTTAAAAATCCATTAGTCACAATGATTGACTTTGGAGAAAACTACTATTAATATTGGAAAGCAACAAAGACAAGGTATGATATTCATTACAATAGCTCGAGTTAAATATTTGAATGGTTTATGATTTTAACTACTCTTTTCATACGATTGATATGAGAAAATGGAAAAACTAATAAGTGTGACAATAAGAACACTAGAAGAAAATAGTTTCAGATTGATCGCAGTGAAGATTGTTTGTAATTGACTATATTCTTATTATTCACATTTTTTATCATTCAACATTGTTACATTGTCACTTTGCAGCCAAATTTTTTATTTCATCATTTTTCATTATTCAAGTTACTAATCGTCTCTCTCATCTCAATAAACTAAGGTAACTAAGAAAATTTAAAATTAAATTGACCATATTAATCTTAGACATATTTAACATATTTAAAATGATCAAAATAATTGGATGTTCAACTAAACTGCACACAACTGAAACCAACCTAGATCCTTCTTAACCCTAGATCTATCAAGCGCCGAGAGGGATCAAATATCTCGAGGTGCAAACCTTTCTTCAAGTTTTGCACTAAAAAAAGAGGTTTGCACCTCGAGAGATTTGATCCCTCTTGACGCTTGATAGATCCGAGGTTAAGATGGATCTAGGCTGGTATAATTATATTATCCCATCTTATCATGAGTGCTCCATATGATTTGATGGAGGAATACTGCATACTTCTAAATTAAATGTTTGAATATGTTGTTGCATAAATATAATGCAATAAATCGAGTTTAAATATATACCTATAGAATTAAGAATGAAGAAAATGAGAGAAGTTAGGATGAATATTTTATAGAGTCAAGTTGAATGATTCATGGAGATATTATTAGAGATAATGGCACTGAACTGCCTAGAACTATATAATAAGACATTGTACAATAGAAACACACATGGGAATGGATTGATGGAAAATAATTCCTTTTTGGGAGATTTGTAAACTCATTGTAATCCTTGCTTTATATATTTGTAAGGGTGCTTGCGATTATTTTTAATTTTATTTGAATTCCATTGTAATTAATTATGTATTATTTCATGTGTTGTGTAAATGGAATTGTAAATGATGTTATCATGTGACTATGTCACTATAAATGAGTGCATTACATCATAGAATTCATTAAACATGCATAACACATATCACCAAAAATAGATTAAATGAAAAGTATTAGAAAATTAGGGTTACAAGGATAACATGGGCAGGTAATAAGCCTCAACAAGAGGCTGGGGGTTTGATAGAGCATATGAATAATGATGCCTCTATTATCCTAGACTAGGAATCTATTCTCCTAGATTAGGAAATGGTGGAACTTGGAATAAAAATCTTGAATGGGAGAATTTCTTTGGACTTTTCCCTCAGAACTTATAATCTCGTGAAGATTTTTTTGAGTAAGATTACAAATATTAATATATAAAATAAAATATATTAATATTACATATTAGTAAATAAATATATTTATACTATTTTATATATTAGTTATTGATATTGTATAAATGATAAGAGGTAAATTAAATTTTGTTTTGTTTTTAGGAATAAATATATATGTATATTGTTTTTGCAAACTTTATAAATAAACTACTTTAGATCCATCTTAACTCTCGATCTACCAAGTGCCGAGAGGAATCAAATCTCTTGAGATGCATGATCCGTCTAGACATTTGGAAGATAAGAGATTTGATCCCTCTAAAAGCGCTTGGTAGATCCACAATTAAAATGGATCTAGGCTAGTTTAATTCCCCCCTTAAATAGCATCGAGAGAGATCAAATCTCTTGAGATGCATGATCCGTATAGACACTTGGTAGATAAGAGATTTGATCTCTCTAGAAAGACACTTGGTAGATAAGAGATTTGATCTCTCTAGAAATGCTTGGTAGGTCCACAATTAAAATGGATCCATGCTAGTTTAATTCCCCCTTAAATAGGCTATATTTTACATGAATACCATGGGTTTTCCTATAAACTTGGTAGATAAGAGATTTGATACCTTTAGAAGGGCTTGGTAGATCCACCATTAAAATGGATCCAGGTTAGTTTAATCCGCCTTAAATAAGTTATATTTTACATGAATACCATGGGTTTCCACAGACCACAACTCAAAAACCAACATTAATAATTTATAAAAATAATAATTTATTTTTATTTTTATTTTCTATTTCACAATAATGTTTTTCTTATTTTAATCTATTTGACAAATAAAATTTAAATTTAATAATATTAAATTTAACAATTCATTATTTTCTTTCTAACTTTTGCTTTTGGTATAAGAACCATATAGTATTTTTAAAAATTTAAAAATTATACAAATATATATATATAATTTTGATTATTATAAAAAATATATATTAATATATAATATTTTTTATATAAATATTGTATTGTTAACATTTTTATTAATATATATTTTCTTAATAATATTTACAATTAATTTTCTTAATAATTTTTAAAATTGTATAATAAAATATATAATAAACCTAGTTTTGTTATATATATATTACTGATAAGTAAATAACTTTGTAAAATTAATTAGGACATATAATTGCACCAATTTACAAATAGGCAACAAATATACAACATGTCTATAAGCCATAAATGCCTAGCTGCTATATATGCCTGCAGTTGAATAACTAGCTTGCTAAAATCCAACTAAGTACATTTAAAGCAAGTAGGCAGGTTCTTTTCAACCTACACAAATAATGTAGGGCTACCATATAAAGAAATAAAGCTGTGAGTATGTAACGTGATTATTGTCTTGTTGTTATGTGATATTTAAATGGCAAGGGCATTGGCCGACCAAGACTGAATATCCATACTGCCAATGATTCAGATGCTGTTACACAAAGAGGGTCCATTCACACACCAAAAACATCACTTCTTACACAAAGAGGGTGGTGCATTCACACACCAAAAACATCACTTCTTTTCTCGGATTCACATTTTTCAGGGCTGAGGCTTTCAAAACACGAGAGGCTATTGGTGAATATGATTTTTTCTTAGTTGCATACTATTTTAAAACTACAAAAACATTATAATTATGAATGATGTGCCCTTGTGTTGTGTCAAGTTGTCAATTAGGCCGGGGAACGGTAAGAAAGAGATGTAGTGTTAAAAAAAAATTATACAATAAAATTTAAGCAAAGATTTTTAAAAATTTAAATTATAGTTGTTAAACTTTAGTATTTTGAGTGTCTAAAAGATTTTTAATGGTGTTGAATCTATTTCCACCATCAAAAATATAATTTAAATACTCCGACTATATGTTAATAATAAACAACTCCTAAAAAAATCAAGAGTAAATATATTTCTAATAACACATAATAAAAAGTCAATGAGTTAATTTGCGAACTCTCTACCATTCAAGTGTTTCAGAGTTATAAACTTAGTTGATTTGTGAAGTTTGTACCATCAATATTCTTTAAAAAATATTAAAATATAAATTTGATGGATAAATTGAAAAAATATTAAGATATAAGTTGTATGGATAAATTGATAAAAAAAACACACAATTCTATTAAAATTGGAAAAAAAAACTTCGAAACAAATTTAAAATAATTAAAGAACGCAGTATAATATCTCTCCAAATAACAACACACAAAATAACTCCATTTTCTCAACCATAAAGATGGCAGAGTGCTGAAATAATTATTCTGATCCTTTCATGCCTTAAAGCGCCGCTCTATGGGCAGTATAATATCTCTCCCAATAATAAAACATAAAATAACTCATTTGCTCAACCCATAAAGATGTCAGGGTGCTGAAATAATTATTCTGATCCTTTCATACCTTAAAGAGCCGCTCTATGTGTTATATTCAATGCAATTGAGTTCCATAATTATCATGGCGGTGCTGCTTTTTAAATGTGAACAGGTAGTGGATAAAAATCAAGAGAACCTTTCCACATTTGTTAATTACAAAGCATGTGCATGTGCATGTGCATGTGCATGTGAATTAATTGTAATGGGGAATCACACTACAACAGTAACCACCAAAATACAGTATATTCAGGTGAGGGGTTGATAGGAAAGATGGAGTTTGAAGGTATTATTAAACATTATACAGCAAGTTAACTATTAATTTATTGTTTTTATTTTTATTTTATATTTTATTTGTTAGATGAAAATAATTAAATTACTAAATTATTAAATATGGTAAAAAATATTAAATTTTTATTAACAAATGTAGTTACATCATTATGAGGTGACACTGTGTTGTTTTTACAATCATTACCAGATAACAATTACTTCATAAAGAGTTAGTTATTACATCTTCATATTTGTTAAGAAAATCTTTTTATTTTTTGTAAATGATTTATTTTTATCTCAATTTTTTTACAAAATATAAATATATTATATAATTTACTCATTGAAACATGTTATATGAATAATAAAAAAAATATCAAGCCAACAGTTATTAAAACTTATTTAGAGGATCAACAAAATGCAAAAGAAAAACATGATTCATTGTTTCTAAGTGTGAGCACACTGAATTGTATGATATTGATACTCTCTCAATTTGTCAAGATGCCATGGTAAAAAAGCAGAGAATTTGATCAAGCCTGGATGAATCAAATCTCATTTCTTTGAAAGAGATCAAAGAGAGACTGCAACCTAGTTCTAGTTCTGTTCCATGTAAATGTGTATGAAATTTTTTTGATGGAAACCCTTCTTCCCATCCAGTTAGTGAGAGAGGGTGGATAAAAATGTGTATGCCCCGAGGCCCATTTGATGATACCTTTTGAGTCTCCAAACATGTAGATCATCAATACCCAACCACTTGCCACATAAAAGGACACCACACATAGCAATAATTATAGAACTGTTATTGGTACCTTCACCACCTACCCACCAACCAAAGGTGATAGAAATGAACAATATAGGCACCACATCCTCACATCCTTTATGAACGTCCATACATCCTTCAACTATGTACTTGTTGCTTCCTTCTAGGACCAATTTCTACAAAATATGCAAAAATGTTTATCATGGTGTCTCCCATTTTGCGACTTTCTGCTCAAATATCTTGGAGTTTCAGCATCTCCATGTTCCCTAGAAAATACAAATGGGCAATGCACAATATTCCTTGTATGTATCAAAGCACTGGGAAAGACAATCTTCAATCAAGCTTTTTATCCAAATCACATCAATATTTAGTAATTGAATGATCCCACCCCACACCTAGGTCACTAAAAGGAAAGAGAAATAGATGTCCCACCTCATGTGGTTCATTCATGCACAAAATACATCAACCTATGCAAGAGATTCTCCCAAGTGAAAATTTTATTATGCAACACTAGCCTAGAAAATCATTTTAGTTTTTATTTACACAATGTTTAATATTTACATGAATAGGAATTTGACATTTATATTATTTTTGTTTATTTTGTATAATTAAAATTTATTAAATCATTATCAAATTTTTATTAAAAAAATTAAATTATATATAATTAAAAAATAATCACAATTATCATTATAAAAATCTCCAAACGGGTAATAAAGTGATTCAAACACCCAAAAAGATGGACATAAATAATTTGTTTCAACATTTATATGGTGAATGTGAATATATATATATATATATATATATATATATATATATATATATATATATATATATATATATAATTTTAAGTGGTTTGTTTTTAATTATAAATTTATAAAATATTTAAGTTTTATTAATATTTATGGTAAAGTAAATATAAAATTTGAGCAATGTTTATGGTAAAAGAAATTTATTAAGTTTCCATATTTTATGAATAGTAAAATCATATTATTCGAAAGATGTTATTTTTAAAAATAGAGTTTATTTAGTATAATGAACTAATAGTAGGGTATCAATCTATATGTTGGAAATACTCAAAGGGGTGAATTAGTATTTCTTATCAATCAATATTTTTAACTTCACAACTTCACATAGCGTTAATTATCATTATCATTCCACCAACATAAATCAATAACATATAAACATTAAACAAAACCTTTCAACAATACACAATTATCAAGACAATACAAAACAATTTTCTAGGTGGAAACCCCTCGTGGACAAAAACCATCAAAATCTTCTTAATATTTTTCTTCAAAAATGATTTACATCAAGTTTTCCAACCCCCTAATTTACAGACTCCAACATGTAGGACACTCCTATGCCCTGTTTACTAGCTGCAACGAGAAGGACGCTCCAACGTCCTAGATTTCAGGCTCCAACCTGACAGATGCTCCAACACCCTTTTTACCATTTACTACTCGACAGATGCTCCAAATCCCTATGCAAGTTGCAAACTGCCTTAGCACCACCCTGCCACCTAAAGTGTTATGAAGCTCCAACCTGAAGGAGACTCCACTATCTTGCCTTGCACCACCCTGATCAGCGGGAGGACTGTGTTTGTGCTTTGAATCAATACAAATAAAATGCAATACAATAGAAAAAAAATTGTGAATCAAATCTATCTATGCAGATCTATCCATGTCCAAACTGCAAACCCTAGTTGTTGAATAACTCTTCTCTAATCAAGCTCAGTAATCTGATCGCTATACAATTGCTTCTACTCAAACTTCTCATCAAACCCTAACTTCTGAAATCTTCTTTTGTTTGATCAATGTATGTTGGCGAACCTTACTTACATATAGATCAATTGTCAATATAACTCTTTCTATAAGACCCTAGCTGGTCAAGTGACATGACAAGTTTGTTAATTGTGATTTCTGCATTAGTATCATCAAGCCTTATCTCAAAGGTTATTAACCATACACCAATATCACATAATCCAATGAAAGCATATACCATTGTTTATGCTATATTGTAGGTCATTGTTACTCCCCACAACATAGGTTACTATCACACAAGGGTTTGAGTCATCCAAGGTTCTTGTCATTGTAACTCTTATCAACATCAATCATATGTATCATAGGGTAAGATAATTGTCATATGTCAAATGCCTTTCATATATATATTGCTAGCATTATTACTCATTGGTTCACTATCAAGTAGAAGCATATGTCATTGCCAAGAATCATAAGTTATTGTCATGCTATTTCACAAAAATATTGCCATACAACATATGTATAACAAAGTCACTATTATCAGGTTACAAGAGGTCATTGTTATATATATATATTTAATATTGCCATAGAACAATTGTATAACAAAGTCATGGTTATCAGGTCACAAGATATATATATATATATAGACCTCTTGTGACCTGATAACAATGGCTTTGTTATACAACTATTCTATGGCAATATTATATATATATATATATATATATATATATATATATATATATATATATATATATATTTCTTTTTTTTCTTTCACATCTCTATGTCACTGTCAAAATTTCCATGTCACTGTCAAGTCTTAAGGTTATATCAAATCACAGTTGTATCAAGGATCAAGTCATTGACATCTACATTCATGCTTTAATTCTCACTATCATATATCTACTCTACAAATATATGATACATTCAATCTTGATATTTAAGGAGATTCGAGACCCTTATTCAAAGAGCATACCCTCTCAATATGATGCCTAAGTCCTTTCCTCAAGGCAGAATATGCTTGCACTAGACCAAATGTGGCAATCTTACTTCCTTGTTTTAAAGTAACCAAGTTTTCAACTATAGATGTGCTATTGTTGCTTCAATTAGTTGTCAATTGTACCAATTCTTATGTAAAAACCCAGATTCTAACATTGCATGGTTAACTTGAATTACTGTAGGATTATATATGAATGGTTATCTCAAGAGGTGAAAATGTGAAGTTGGGTTATACTTTTTGCCCTTTTTTGAGAAAAAAATTTCATTTTTTTTCAGTTCTTCAACTTTCTGCAAACTATAAAAATTTTTCTGTTTAGAATTTCATTTTGCGATAAAAATAAAAGTTGTCAGAAATTTTGTTAGCTTTCTATTACTTATTTTTTGAAAATTTTTTATGCAGATTTGATATGTCAACTTAGCGTTTCTTTGAGTGTGTGTTTCTTAATAATTAAATGGTTCGCACTTTTTCTTCACCTTGTATTACGTCATTTATCTTCAGTAAAATTATTTTGAAAAAATAAAAATATTTAACAATCGACGAGTCTACTTTGGTTTAGATCAAGGTTACAAAGCGATGGATGCATGACATTGGGAATTTTTTGGTCCAAATGACGCATGTTGGATATGTTTAGTGACCTGACAAATTTCAACATATAGGTTATAAACTAAAAATCTAAAAGCTACCCATTAGAAATGAAAGACCAATGTAATGCCCCATAATTTTTTCAATTTTTTTTACAATCTATTTTGGGAGATACAGAAGTTTGATTTCACTGAATCACAATGACCCTTAGAAATTGTTTGGACCCATTTTATTAGAAAATTAATTAAAATTAGTAAATGTTTATCAAATTCCATAAAAGTTATATTTCCTTAAAGTAGATTCAATTTTGAATATTCTTGTCTTGGTTCTGACAATTAATTCAGAATATTTCATGGAGTTTGATCAGTCCAAAGTTGCAGGCGTCTATTCTTGATGACGCTCTTTTTTAGTTCAAGCGAAATTTTGATTAAAAGTTAAATGAAACTATTTTTAAACCCAATAAGCGTTCAATCTCTTAGCTTAATAGTTTAAATGATATTTGAAGTTGGGCTGAACTTTCAATAAAGGTTTGTACGACATCATCTAATTTTATATGGCGAATTTCACGGTGCCTTCTAAAAAAACATTCGCGTGATAGTTGTGAAATCAGTCGAGCCCACCAACACATTTCGCACATTTGATCTGATTTTATAAAGGTCTTGGTTTGGGTTTGAAGACATTTCTTGAAGGTTTGAGTTTAAGGGCATTTCTTGGAGGCGGACCAATTTTGCAAAGAATTGCTTTGGGTTTAAGGACATTTCTTTGAGACGTTTTGATTTTTGAAAAAATTGTTTTGGATTTAAAGAATTTTCTTGGACGTACATTCAAAGGACATTTCTTGGAGGTATGTGATACATTTTTTTGGATGTTTTTTTTTCAATTTTTTTGAAAGTATGGATTTGTGTTTAATTTCGAATTCTTGGAGACGGTCTGATTTTGCAAATAATTGTTTTGGGTTTAAGGAATTTTCTTGGACGTACATTCAAAGGACATTTCTTGAAGGTATGTAATACATTTTTTTGGGTGTTTTTTGTGTTTCATTTTTTTTGAAAGTGTGGAGTTGGGTTTAATTTCGAAAAGACATTTTCTGAAAGTATTTTTTAAGCTAATTTTTTTTTAAAAATTGGAGGCATTTTTTGAAGTGACACTTTTTAGAGTACGTGTTTTGAGTTGAAGTAAATATTTTGAGCTTTGTTTCATTTTTTAAGACATTTTTTTCTCGAATTTTTTAAAGTTAAGTGTTTTGGATTAGAGTATGTATTTTTTGCAAAAAATTTAAAATGATTTTTTTAAAAAAAGTAAAAATTTTGTGAAGTTTTTTCTAATTGAGTTATTGTCTAATTTTTCGAAGGAAATTTTTTGAACTTCATACTCTATTATCATGGGAAATCGAAGGACTTGTGCGAGAAAATATGATCGAAAAAGAGACCTTGAGGAACGTAGAGAAGAGACGAGACAATATCGCAAAAGAAAGATAGAAGCCCTCTCAAATATTGAAGGGGAAAATCAACCTCAAGAAGAAATTGAAGCAGGTATGTAAATGTAAATATTATGATCTATTGATATATTTAAAATTTTCCTAGTGTAAAATGTGAAGCTTAATTTTTATTTGATGAACTAATTTGAATTGAAATATTTTGTTTAATGTAAACAACCAAAGATATTCCTTAAAACATTGATGATGAGATACAAAATTTTGAAAGAGAAAGTGAAAGAGGTATTGAACCAATGATTGAAGATGGTGAAAATATTGAAAGAAATTCAAATGAAGAAATTGAATCACAAGGTATATATATATATATATATTGAACACAAGCACATATTATTGAAATTATACATATATTTATTAATTTAGTTATTTATTGTTCATATGTAAGCTTATTATGTACTATTTTTTCGAATATGTACAGATGAAATCAGTGTCGATGATGAGATGTTAGAAAATTTTGACACTCACACATATGGAGATAAAAAACCTGGCTATGTTATACGATATCGTGTTAACTGCATTTTTGAAAAGTATTTCTTAAATGAGCGAGTGACAGTTCAAGCTCAAATGTTGAAAGGTCTCCTATCATTAAGGAAATTAAAATAAGCTATGACACTACTGGGTATTCGAAAATCAACCAAAGATAAAAAAATGAATGAAGATGTGATACAAAATTTAAGTAGTGCTATAAATTCAATTAAGAGATCTAGAGAGAAAGATGTTTCAATTGTACGTAGAGGAATACATATGGCAATGGTTTCATCAAGTACTAAAGAGAATCGTTTGGTAATATCTATGGCACGAGCATTAGGAACCTCGCGAAAAAATTTGCACAAACATCGGAAATTTCGGCTGCAAGTACATGTAAATGATGAACTCGCTTGTTGGAGAGATATTTGTAGGCAACCATACAAATATATACTTGGAGAAAATGTAAAAAAAATAATATATGAATATTGGAAGAACAATTCGCGTGCTTCGCCAACTGTAAGGCATGTGATGCGAAGAAGAATAGCACGAAATCAATACAAAGAACATGAAAAATATTTCTTGGAAACCACTCAGATAGAGTTATTCAACAAGTTCAAAGAAGAGAATCATCAAGTTCATGTTTCAATCAGTGCTTTTGTTCAACAAAAACCATGGTATGTAAAACCTATCACCATACGCGACACTTGTTGTTGCCGTTATCATGTGGAATTTGAGTTATATTATGACACATTCCTTGATTTTGGTAGAACATTATGGAAGGATTCACCTCCTCCTTCCACTATCCGTGATTTCATATCTCAAATTCTAAGTGAAAGAGAAAGCGATAAACAATTTTACAAAAAGAAATGTGTTGGTGGTAAAAAATGCGATGATTGTGGAAATTTGACTAAATTTCAAAACAAATATCGTACTGATATAAATGATCAATCATTTTCCAACATGAAAGTGAAATGGAAGAGATATGAATATATCGGTACATCGATTCAAGGTGAAACTAGTTTTAAAAGAATTGAATTACTAGAAGACGAAATTTTTGTGATAGACTTTTTGACAAAGTTTGAGGCAAAAATTTACAAATACACCAAGCATTCCCATAGAGCTCGATGGCAAGATTTGCAATTCAAAAAATCTCGTGAATATTTTCCACCAGGGACCATTTTTTCAGTGATTGATTTTGCAGAAAACTACACATTTGTTCCACAAAAAGAAATTCAGAGTGAATATTATCATTCTGACCAAGTCTCCATGCTTGTCCATATTCTATATAGACATGCTGAACAAAACATCGATCATATAGAAAGCACGAGTGAAAATCGACATATCATTAAATAATATCACTTTTATATTAGTGACGATCGTACACATTATACATATTTTGTACAACATTGTTTTGGAAAAATTTATGATTCCTTGAAATTTTTTGGAATAACATTCAATGAACATTGGATATGGTCAGACGGATGCGCAGGGCAATTCAAATCTGCACGATCATTCTTTTGGTTGTGTTGTCTTCATAAGAAAACCTACATTAAACATTGTTGGAATTTCTTTGAAACTGGGCATGGAAAAGGAGAACATGACAGTGCAGGAGCATGCATAAAACGAGCACTTCGAAGATATCAAATGAACCTCTCTGCAAGCCGACTTGTGAACGCTAAAGAAGTTGTTCAATGGTGCATTGCTGCTCTAAGCCATGAGACTAACCCATCAAGGGAAGTGCGAAGGTAAAAATTCAATTTAATTTTTATTGGAAATCTAATTTTAAACATTGTGTATGTATTTATCGTGCAATGATTATCTTTGATTGTATTTTGATATCATATTTACAAATTCTTCTTTTAATTTTCCATATAAAGGTTTTTCTGGCATATTGGGATCGAAGACATAGATAGGTCAATTGGAAATGACGTTGAAACAATAAAAGGGACTCGAAAATTGCATTCAATTAAAACAAAGTCATCCAAAAATGTGTTTGCATTGGATAAAAGAAAATATTCTTGTTTTTGTGATGTTTGCATAGACAACACAAAATCCAATGACGTTTGTGAAAACAACATGTATGTAAAAGATTGGAAACATGCGGAGCTAAATACAAAGGGAAAAATGTCTATTGCAATGTTTGAAGAAATGCAATCAGAGGAAACTACAATATCATCCGATGGTGATCGAGTTTCTGATCTTGTTAGAGAAGGTAACATTTGAATTGCTTTCTAATTATTTAAATATCTAGAAATAAATTTAAATATGTATAATTTTGTTTAAAAGTTTGTTTTATTGTGCAGGAGATGTTTTTGCTGTAATTTCACCTATTGAAAATGATGAAAATGTTAAGTATTATTTGATTCGTTGCACTGAACGAAAAATGAAATTATTAGAAAACTATAACGATCACAGATTTCAATATGACAGAGGATATATTATCTTGAAAGGTTATTTTTTCAAACA
Source organism: Pinus albicaulis (assembly GCA_034641835.2). Lineage (NCBI taxonomy): Eukaryota > Viridiplantae > Streptophyta > Pinopsida > Pinales > Pinaceae > Pinus > Pinus albicaulis. The sequence goes on from CM076574.1 coordinate 1,377,731,882, forward strand.
AACTAATTAAAGTGGGGACTTTGTTTACTTTGAAGACTATGAACCTGATTCCATAAGTTGTCAATATAGTCACTTGATGTGTGCATCACACATAAAGTTGATAGAGGTTCAATCAAAGAGAAAAACGAAAATTAAGAAATGGAAAATGTCAAAATACGATCATGAACGGATTATTGAAGATGGCATTCCATTGGAATTTTTTTGGTTGAATTGCCCAACAATTTATTCTCTTTGGATTAAATATGTTTTAGAACTTCCAGTACACTTGAAACTAAAAATTGAGCTGCTTATGTTATTTGTGCAAGTTTTTGCACATGTACAAATTGTTTTGGTACATGTGCATGTGCTCTAGTATCAACTGAAAGTATCAAGGATATATACATGTGCATTGATGAAAAATGTTACATGTATCAAGGATATATATATGTTCTAGAGTGAAATTAATTGTTCAAGTAGTTTTACCATGTGCATTGATGAAAAATGATTCACGTGTACTCAATATATATGTTCTAGAATGCAATTAATTGGAACTAGTTTTTCTTATGTGCATTGATGAAAAACTAGTTGGATTTTCTGGTAAAAAGTATCCACAATGTAAATAAATCATCCGCAGTATAGTTTTGTACGACGATTCCTTTTAGACAAGAGACTCGGAGCACTTCTTCGACTTTTGGTGGGATCTGACTCGCATCTCTATTCATGATTGCAAATCTAGTACAAAATTTGTTTGTCCAATGGTCGGATATGTTCAATGTGCATTGATGAAAAATGTTACTTACATATTGGATATATATACATTCTAGAATGAAATTAATTGTTCAAGTAGTTTTACTATGTGCATTGACGAAAAATTATTTAAATGTACTCAATATATATGTTCTAGAATGCAATTTTAACTAAAAGTAGTTTTTCTATGAGCATTGATGAAAAATCGTATTGGATATATACACGAACTTAATGTGCCCAATTTTTCTTATGAGCTTTTCTGGTAAAAAGTATCCGTGCAATGTAAATAAATCATCCATAATATAGTTTTGTATGAAGATTCCTTTCAGACAAGAGACTCGGAGCACTTCTATGACTTTTGGTGGGATTTGACCCACATTTCTATTCCTGATTGAAAATCTAGTACAAAATTTGTCTGTCCAATGGTCGTATATATGTTCTATGTTCTAGAATGAAATTAAATGAATGTCATCAATTTCCAAATTATAAATCAACAAGGCTACCTATTTGAGTGCATTAACGACATTGACCCAAATTCAACAAACATATATATGTACTAGACTTATATTTCCAATCAAAATTAAAGGAATAATTTGTACATATATCTACTTCTTTAAACTCTTTTTTCAATTAGAGCTCAATTGATACATGGTTAGTTGCATTGAAAAGCTATGTTCTTCCTATTGGAAATTTTTTCATTCAAACAAGACTACATGTAGAGATCAAAAGCAATCTTAAGATTCCAATTGTACTTAACCATCCAAAACTTGAGTTTTAAAAACTTTTTGATTAAATCAAAACAATTTACAAGTCACATAGGAGTCTTCTATCTAAGCCAAATGTAGATTGAAACCATCCAAAACTTATATCAAAACATGTAACATTTAACATTAAATCAAAATTAAAGGGATTTACAGATAACTACTTCTTTACTCTTTTTGATTAAATCAAAAAAATACTTTACATGAGAGTCTTCCATCTAGGCCAAATGTAGATTGAAACCATCCAAAACTTAAATCAAAACATTTAACATGTTATATCTTGAAACATTTAACATGTTATCAAAATTAAAGGGACTTACATATAACTACTTTAATTTTTTTTTGAATATATCAAAACAATACTTCAAATAGGAGTATCTTCCATCTAGGCCAAATGTAGATTGAAACCATCCAAAACTTAGATCAAAACATTTAACATTTAAATAACATTAAATCAAAATTAAAGAGATTTACATATATACAACTACTTCTTTACTCTTTTTGATTCAATCAAAACAATACTTCACATGGGAGTCTTCCATCTAGGCCAAATGTAGATTGAAACCATCCAAAACTTAGATAAAAACATTTAACATTTAACATTAAATCAAAATTAAAGGATTTACACATATATAACTATAATGAACATAATATACATAGCGAGACCCGTCTCCTGGGTTGCCTAACTAGCCAACACCAGAGGGGGTATGAATAAAAAAAACAGAAAAGGGACTGCCCATAACCGAGAAAAAGCTAAAGAGGACTTGACATTAGGCTAGCTATCGATGTGTGTAGGAGGATTCTCCTCCACAATTAGACAACCGTAGTCCTCTGGATCATCATTTAATCCCTTGAAGTGCTGGGAGGAGTTGTCGCTACTCGCGCCATCGCCGCTGGAGCTTGTCGAGGTGGCTTTGACTGGAAGAGCTGCCAACTTTCTGGTGTCCTGGAGTTGATGGGATGGGATGGTGGACTTTCTCCACCGCCTCCTGGAACTAGAAGCACCTTCATCTTGCGGCTCCTCCTGAAAAGAGATGGAAATGGTCGGCGTAATTTGCGGTCTGACCATAGCGCTAGTGAAGTGAAATTGTGCTTCATTGCTTGCTGGAGGAGGGTGGCTACCTGTGTCATGGATGGAAAGAGGAGGGCAAGAGCCAACACTCCTGCCCCCTCCATCCCTACCCCCACCTCCCCTTCTGCAACACATCCGTTGTCTACGCATGGGGTCTTCCATAGGCCAAATGTAGATTGAAACCATAAAAAACTTAGATTAAAACATTTAACATTATATCAAAACATTTAAAACATTTAACATCAAATCAAAATTAAATGGATTTACATTTAAAAAACATTTAACATTAAATCAAAATTAAAGGGATTTGTGCAACATTACTTCACATGCCATGCCAATTATAGTGAACAACTATCCAATAGAAACATTTAACATTATATACCACATGTGCCAAATGTAGATTGAAACCATCCAAAACTTTTAAGTTTTAAAAACTTTTTGATAATATATCATGCAACATTAAAACATTAAATATCACATGTGAAATGTAGATTGAAACCATTCAAAACTTGAGTTTTAAAAACTTTTTGATTATATATATCGTGCAACGTTACTTCACATGCCATGCCAATTATAGTTCAACTAGATCCAATAGAAATATTTAACATTATATACCACATGTGCCAAATGTAGATTGAAACCATCCAAAACTTAAGTTTTAAAAACCTTTTGATTATATATCGTGCAACATTAAAACATTAAACATTTAAAACATTAAATATCACATGCGAAATGTAGATTGAAACCATCCAAAACTTAAGTTTTAAAAACTTTTTGATTATATCATACATAACATTACTTCACATGCCATGCCAATTATAGTTCAACTATCCAATAAAAACATTTAACATTATATCACATGCCAAATGTAGATTGAAACCATCCAAAAATTTTAACTTTTAATTTAACAAAAAATTATAGATCACAACATTACTTCACATGCCAAATGTACTCCAAGCATCCAAAACTTAAATTTTAAAAACAAAACAAATTATAACACGTCATTACATAACATGCCAAATGTAGTTCAGATGACAACATTAATTTATATATGACAACATTACTTCACATTCACATGCCAAAAGTACTAAAACCATCCAAAAATTAACTTTTTGAAACAAAACAAATTATATTAACAATGTAATAAAATATGTCCAAAAATTGTAGATCTCACAAGTATCAAACCGTATCAAGTTTAACAAATTCTAAGACCATCTAAATCTTGAAATCAAATCTACAAATCATGTCCATCAAATAGACACAGATCTAGCATCTTTCCTATCAGGGTCTCAATCCGTGCCCTATGATGTGAAGCATCATGGGAAACCTACATACACAGTGCACATGTACTTGAATATTAAAATTTGATGTTTTAAAAATGAGTGAGAATATATATATCTAAAACTTCATGTAAAAAACAAAATATAACAAAAAAATCATGCAATACCTCATGAGGTTCTCTCTCCATTTGATGAACAAGTTCTTCCCCCATAGGAATTTGCAGCGGTAAACTGTACAATATACATGTACAGTTAAATATATATATATATATATATATTAAAAACTTTCAAATGAAAATGCACATGTACATATATAAACTTATTTTCAATAATATTAAAAAAAGGAACTAAAGACAACTTGTTCAAATGTTGTGGATGTTCCTATCTCCGTCGCTAGAGTCCGTGGATTAAAGAAATCTTCTATAGGAACCTAAATTCAAAAAATTTTAAATAACTCAAAATATAGATCTCTCTCTCTATATATATATATCTCAATTTTTAATGGAACTTTTTGAGGTAGAATATATATATATATATATATATATATATAACTTTTAAACATAAATTTTAAACTTGTGAAAAATTGTCCATACTTGTGGCTCATCTCCCAAGGAAGTAGAAGGTACATCTCCCAAGGAAGAAGAAGGTACCACCATCCCAAAAACATCGGACGGAATCGGTATCTGTTAAAACATTTTATCAAATTATATATACATACATGTACATGTGTGCACAATTATTTATTTTAAAATCACTTAAAAAACACTAACATTTGCCAACATATCTTGATGGTCAGACCCATCTGCATTGTTTGAACCAGAGGTCCCGAATGTGATATTAACATTTTCGTCATGCATCATATGTGAGAACTGCAAATGGTGTTTTAACATATAATCATACATTTTGATTAGATTAATGTACATACAAATAAATGTATACATGTACATACACATGTATTTATTACAAATTGTACACATGTATATGTATGTTAAAATAATTTCAAACCCTAAGGTCATTAACACATACCATTCCGGTGCCCTCTTTCTCATGAAGAATTAGGTCTTACAAACCATTGTGACAATTTTTTGCATATATTCGGAGATATTCAACATTCATGTTGTAAATCTCTTCATCTGTACAATACACAAAATTGGCACGTGCATTTTCACTTGCTCTTTGTCGATTTAAACAAACATCGACTCCACCCAATCCGTTGTAAACATTGTCGATCATAACATCCCTTGCTTCTCGACTTATTTGAGAAGTCGCATCCATCTCGGACCGCATAGTTTCAACCCGAAAAGGTCGACTCATCAATGGTGGCTCAAGGCGAGGCAACTCCACATCTTGCTTAGCACCCTTATGGTCATATAATCGACCTTTCCCCGGGCCAAAAAATTCTGACGGAAGGTCATTGTAGTTGGGTTTCATATCCAAAAAAAATTCTGCGTAAAACATTTGTGCAAAATAAACAGGTACCTCGTTGTTACATGGGAGTCTTCCATAGGCCACAAGGTGCCTATCATACAAATAGCGAGCTATATTTGGGTGCTTGAAATATTGCACCTTCAACATTTTTATTTTTGGCCCTTCCTTGAAATTAAACATTGACTTGGCCACATCTTTTGTAACTTTTTGTTTTACATCCTCCCATTTATCTGGACCCATTACTGTTTCCTTTCTCTTTCTCATCACTTCTACAAATGTATTAGTCGTTGGCCCAAGAGTTTTGTACACATTTACAATTTCGCCCAATGAATGTGTAACTATTTCAAGGCTTTGTAAATTCTCAGCAGGTAGAGTCAAAGCCACGATATCTCTCTGCAATTTTGCATGAAGTTTTTCACACCTTTGTAAGGTGCATTGTGCCATGTTTGTTTCCCATGGTATATCAGTAATGTCGGCTGGATAAGTTGTGTTAGGTAGACAACCTTCTTCTTGAATGTAGCGGTCTGCCCTGCGTCTATTTTGACCACTAGTTGGAACATTTTCGGCTTTTGTATCAATATATATAAAATTTCGTATATTAGAAAAAACACATGTAAAAAAAATTGTACAAATTTAATGAAAAAAATATTGAAATTGATGACAACCTTGACGTTGTTGGTTAGCATCTTCTCCAACATGACCCTGCTGAGAACCAGACCCAGAATGACCCTGTTGAGAACCAGACTCAAAATGACCCTGCTGAGAACCAACAGCCATTGATTGGCCTTCTGGGGAATAAATATCACCCCCTTCACGCAACCTGCTACCACTCATTGATGGCCCTCTAATTGGATTTGAACCACCACCAACCTCTCGAGATGAGAGAGAAGCTTCATAAACAAATAAGAATTTATAATCAATTGAAAATCACATTTATGTGTACATATAAATACATATACATATTCATTGATTAAATTGCGTGAACCATACCACGACTGGCTGAACCATGGGCACGCTCCATGGACGGAGTAGAAACCCTTCTCCTCTTACCTCCTAAAAATTAAAAAATGAAACTTATTAACAACTAATTTAACTCGCAAAGTTAATAAAAAATCAATTCCATATGTACACACATGTATGGAGATTTAAGATTATATTTAAATACCGTGAACATCCCCTGATCCCTAAACCCCCATATGGGATTCGGTTGATCTTCGTCGTTCATCCTCCATGATATATATATATCTATTGGTGGACATTTACACAAAATAGATTTTAGAAAATCAATTTGTAATTTAGTGTACACAAATTATTTAGAACACAACTTTCAAAGAAATAATTGATGTGTGAAACTCAATTTAAGCAAAAAGAAATTATAAAAATGATAAGTTCACCAAATTGCGCTTTACATGGTGGGAGCACACTTTATAAAATTGAAAAAAACACATGGTCATTAAAAAAGAAGCGTGAAACTCCATTTAAACAAAAATTTCTTGAAGTCCCCGCATTTTAATTTTATAAAAACGTGAAGTTCACTTGTTGCAAATGTAAAGTTCACCAAGTTGCGCTTTACATGGTGTGGTGGAAGCACACTTGGTATATAATTGAAAAAAACACATGGTCATTAAAAAAGACGCATTTATAAGTACACAACACAAACATATCCAAGATATGTTACAATGTCCAGCAATAAATTTTGAAGGGGAGCGTCTCAACACTAATTCATCTTTGAGAGATGAATCTTGAATTTTTGAAGTAGAGCATCTCAAAACCAATTCATCTTTGAGAGATGAATCTTGCATTGGCATTGCTCTGTATAATTCTAATTCATCTTTGATAGATGAATCATGAATTGGCATTGCCCCACGCAATAGATCAATAGACATCTTATTCACATTTGTACAATGTCTTATACTAAAAAATTGAAATTGGCTAACAATATTGTTTTCTATTCCATGCAGTTCTTTTAGCCTCTCCTTTTTAACTTGGCACATGCCATTCATCTGGATGCACACAAGTTCAGAATTGGTGAAAACTACAATTCTATTTGATCCATACTTCATCGCTGTTCCCAAGCCTTGTATCAATCCAATATAATATGCCTCATTGTTTGTTGTTCTTCCTAGTATATTCATTTTCCTTTGGACGAATTTGCTAATCGCAATATTGGAAAGCACATATGTAATCACTGCTTTCCCTGGATTGGGATAGCAAGAAACTTCTATGCATAATTTCCATTTTTCAACCATATTTAATGGTTTTCTTATCCCTAAAAAAAAACAAATTCAATAAAAATATATATATTAAATCGACATTTATTGCAAATGCATGAGAAAAATGACACAAGATCATGAGGTAAATGACATGTGCATTGTTTATCTTAAAGTTCGACTTAAAAAGTTTATGGTAGAGTTCACATCTAAAATTAATTGGAGGAAGCCTTTAGTTTGTGGGAGAAATGACACATGTACACAGTTTACCTTAAAGTGGTTGTGTTTTATGGATATTAGAGGAAGCCTTTAGTTTGTGGGAGAAATGACACATGTACATAATTTACCTTAAAGTTGTTGTGTTTTATGGATATTAAAATGAAGAAATTCTATTTAGATCCATTCCAGAGATTGACTATAGGGGCATTTACTAGAGATGTCACCTTTCATAAAAGATGATATCCAAAGGCTACCTGGCCCTTTACAGATTCTACCTATAGAACTTGTAGAAGTAAACACTAGACCTATCCAAATTTCACCGTGTGAAGGGTGTAGAGGACCCGTGGAATCACTCAAGGTTGTATTATTAAACCTTCGGTTTAATGATCTTCAACCTTTGGTTGTAGATCCTTCAACCTTTGGTTGTACTTTGAAGGTCCTTGCCCTTCATCCTTCAACTGGAGGTTGTAGATCCTTCAAAACCTCTTGTTAGAGAAGCATTTGAATTTGTGAGAAACAAATTAGGAATAGTTCTTGTAAATTATCTTGTTAGAGAACCATTCGAACATGTGAGAAACAAATTAGGGATAGTTCTTGTAAATTATTGCCACTTATTTGACTTCAAAAAAAGAGCCTATGAAATTGAGTGCAATATCTATGTCGTAGAGTACACAATATCTAAGGGGGAGAATACAATATATTTGACTTCAAAAGAAGATCCTATGAAATTGAGTGCAATATCTATGTGGGAAGGAATAGAAAGAATAACAAAAAGCATATGATTGTGTCAATAATTTGAAGTAGTCAAGAAAGATAACAAAGGACCATCAAAATTGAGTGCAATATCTATATGATCAAGTGTCAATAATTTGAAGTAGTTAAGAAAGATAACAAAGGACCATCAAAATTGAGTGCAATATCTATATGATCAAGTGTCAATAATTTGAAGTAAATAAAGATAACAAAGGACCATCAAAATTGTGTGCAATATCTATATGATTGTGTCAATAATTTGATAATTTGAAGTAGTCAAGAAAGATAACAAAGGACCATCAAAATTGAGTTCAATATCTATGTGGGAGAGTACACAATATCTAAGTGGGAGAATACAATATATTTGAATTCAAAAGAAGAGCCTATGAAATTGAGTGAAATTTATCTATGTGGGAGAGTACACAATATCTAGGGGGAGAATAGATATAAGGAAGGAATAGAAAGAGTAACAAAACGCATATGATTGTGTCAATAATTTGAAGTAGTCAAGAAAGATAACAAAGGACCATCAAATTGAGTGCAATATCTATGTGGGAGAGTACACAATAACTAAGGGGGAGAATACAATATAAGGAAGGAATAAAAATAGTAACAAGAAGCATATGATTGTGTCAATAATTTGAAGTAGTCAAGAAAGATAACAAACCTGACCATCATCAAATTCAAATTGAAAGATCAAGTAGTCTTCTTCACGAATAATAAGCATTAACTAGGTTCATCATTTAAATGGGATCATCTCTTAATATATATATGTGTGTGTGTGTGTAAGAGAGAAATAAAAAGAAAAAGTAATTCCACCAAGCCTAAAGGAACATGTCCTAATACATTAATTTATGTTTGGTTTCTAGAAGCATTAATCATGAAAGAAAAGGTAATTCCACCAAGCCTAAAGGAGCATGTCCTAATACATTAAATTATGTCCTAATACATTAAATTATGTTTGTTTTCTAGAAACATTAATCATGAAGAGTCATGAGATCCACATTTCAACCATGTACTATTTTCAAGTTAAAGGAGCATGTCCTAATACATTATTATGTTTGGCTTCTAGAAGCATTAATCATGACTTTTCTTTGAGATCCACATTTCCATCATACTATTTGCAAGTTCACATTTCCATCATGCTATTTGCAAGTTCTATATGAAGATATGTAGTCTAATAACTAATTAGTTCACATTTCCATCATGCTAAATTTGCAAGTTCTATATGAAGATATGTAGTCTAATAACTGATTGGCAAGGTAAGAAACATAATATCGAAAGTGAAACAATGGTCAGAAACATTAATCATGAAGAGTCATGAGATCCACATTTCGACCATGTACTATTTTCAAGTTAAAGGAGCATGTCCTAATACATTATTATGTTTGGTTTCTAGAAGCATTAATCATGAATTTTCTTTGAGATCCACATTTCCATCATACTATTTGCAAGTTCACATTTTCATCATGCTATTTGCAAGTTCTATATGAAGATATGTAGTCTAATAACTAATTATTTCACATTTCCATCATGCTAAATTTGCAAGTTCTATATGAAGATATGTAGTCTAAGAATTGATTAGCAAGGTAAGCAACATAATATCGGAAGTGAAACAATGACACCACTAAACATATGTGAATTTAGATATTAAATTGACATTTATTGCAAATGACATGTGCATGGTTTATCTTAAAGTTTGACTTGAAAAGTTTATGGTAGAATTCAAATCTAAAATTAATGGGAGGAAGCCTTTAGTTTGTGGGAGAAATGACGTACATATAAACATTTTAACTTAAAGTGTGTTGTGTAACCAACTCCAAAAATAGAAGAAAAAAGATATCAACGCCTTAGAAATAAGCCACTTCGAGGGGGAAACCTCCAATACATTACATAAATGAACAATTCTTGGATGATACAATTCACAAAACCTCCTTTCTATATATAGGAGTCCATGGGGCCATAATGTAATCCTAGTGGGCCACAATGTAATTCTAGCCGACCTAACAATAATAATTTAAGGGCACAATAATAATAAAATGGGGGTTACAAGGGTACAATAATAACAATAAGGGGGTTACACTAACAACAATAAGGGACTATACTAGTAATATAGGGACCTAACATGCCCCTCTCCTTCAAAAAAGTGTTGTCCTCAACACTTGAGTAGCTCGGGGTGCTTCTGTATAAAATTCTCATCCTCCCATGTAGAATCTTCAGTGGGTAAGTTCTTCCACTTGATGAGATACTCTGAAATTGATCGATTCCGTAGTTGTCGAGTTCTTGTTTCCATGACTGCTTCAGGTTCCAATATGATTTTCCCTTCCTCATCAAGTTCTGGCAATATTGTTTGAACTGGAAGATTTTCACCTATAACCTTCTTTAAGCATGAAACATGGAAAACTGGATGCACTCGTGAAGAAGCAGGAAGCTCCAATTTGTATGCCATAGTACCAATCTTTTGCAACACCTTGTAAGGACCATTGTACTTTGGCGATAATTTATTATCCTTCTTAGCTTGCTTGAGGGACATTTGTTTGTATGGTTGTAGCCGTAAAAATACCCAATCTCCTACATCAAAACTTCTCTCGCTGCGATGTTGATCTGTCTGTTGTTTCATTCAATTTTGTAACAAATTCAGGTTATCCTTTAAGAGTTGGAGAACTTCTTCTTGATGCTCGATGTGATCTTCCACTGCTTGAACCTTCGAATTTTCTCTTAAAGATGATGTGATGGATGGTGGATGATATCCATAAAGTGCCATAAATGGGGTCATTTTTGCTGCAGTATGGAAGGAAGTGTTATGCCACCATTCAACAAGAGGTAACCACTTGACCCATTGTGTTTGTTTATCAGATACAAAACAACGAAGATATCCTTCCAAACATTTATTTACTATCTCAGTTTGACCATCAGATTGAGGATGATAAGATGAGCTATGAGCTAATTGAGTACCCAATCAAGAAAATAACTCCGTCCAAAAATTTCCAGTAAAAATGGGATCTCTGTCGCTCACAATAACCCTTGGGCTTCCATGTAGCTTTTGAATTCTGTTCATAAACGTAGTAGCAACTGTACTTGCTTTAAATGGATGAGATAAAGCACAAAAGTGTGCATACTTGGTAAGTCTATCAACTACCACCATGATGACACTCTTTCCTTCGGACTTAGGTAAACCTGTGATAAAATCCATTGAAATCTCCTCCCAACGTTGACTTGGAATGGATAAAGGTTGTAGAAGTCCTGGGTCTTAATTGTCTCAACTTTATTCTGCTGGAAAACCAAACATTCCGCCACAAACTTTTGAATATCAGATTTAAGGCCATCCCAAAAAATTCTTTCTTCACCCCGTGGTAAGTTTTTAAAAATCCTGAGTGTCCTCCTAAAGGAGAAGTGTGCAATTCCAGAAGAATCTTTTGTTTTAGTTGGGAATTCTTACAAAGATATAAGCGATCTTTGTACCATAAGGAATTATTTTTTTGTTGCTCTTTGCGAGAGTGAAATCTGTTGCACTTGCTCTTGTAATTTTGATAGATCATGTTGCAATTCTTCATCTTCATGAGTCATAGTAGAGCCTTCTGAAGGCTTAATGGGTTTTGAATTCTTTTTAGGGGCCATTTTAAAATCCAATATTGATATCTATTCTACAAGTTTCCCTTGGAATCAATTCAACTTGATTCTTCAAACAAGACTTATGTAATTCGGAAAAAAAAATACACACCTTTTTTTAGCTTTTAGGAGCTCGATATTGAAATTGAATTATCTATGTAATTGAAAATCTTCGATATCTCAAATTCAGCCCTGTAGTAGCCCTCTGAAGCTTCTTTCAAATGCCACAGGTCTGACCTGATTTAGATTCTCCAAGACAAATTTGTGTCCAATCTCCCACAATGACCTAATTTTGGACTGGTTCAGTAGAGCGAACTTGTACGACTTGCCACGTGTCACTGTTTTGTTTTTTGTCTCTGAAATTGATATCCAAGAAACTACAGGCCGTGTACTTGCGACCACTTTTTACGGAACTCCAATCCAATCTCCATAGAGAGAGTTATTTAACTTTTCCCACAATCACCTCTTTGAGATGAAATTCAAGAGCCTGAAAAAGCACTACCTTCCACAGATCATATCTCCAAAAATATTGCGAACCAAGATCTGAAATGTTTTGACGAATTTCCTCAGGATTTCAGCTTCGCACCATACGAATTTCAGATTTTGAACCGTCGTAGAAAATTTGTTATAGTGAAAATGCCACGATGACCTGTTTGGAGCAGCGAAACCCTAGAATCCCAACCTCTGATACCAAATGTTGTGTAACCAACTCCAAAAATAGAAGAAAAAAGATATCAACGACCTAGAAATAAGCCACTTCGAGGGGGCAACCTCCAATACATTACATAAATGAACAATTCTTGGATGATACAATTCACAAAACCTCCTTTCTATATATAGGAGTCCATGGGGCCATAATGTAATCCTAGTGGGCCACAATGTAATCGTAGCCGACCTAACAATAATAATTTAAGAGCACAATAATAACAAAATGGGGGTTACAAGGGTACAACAATAACAATAAGGGGTTTACACTAACAATAATAAGGGGCTATACTAGTGATATAGGGACCTAACAAAGTGGTTGTGTTTTATGGATATTAAAATGAAGAAATTCTATTTAGATCTATTCCAGAGATTGAATATAGGGGCATTTACTAGATATGTCACCTTCCATAAAATATGAGATCCAGAGGCTATCTGGCCCTTTACAGACTCTGCCTATAAAACTTGTAGAAGTTGAGAAATTTACATTGACAAATTTACTTGTGAGAAATTTACATTGACAACATATAGAGATTCAACTAGGCTTGTGAATTTAGTACAAGTGGACAATGTATAATTCTACTTAGAAGAGTCTTTGGTTTAATGGTTAAGCAAGAAAGAGTCGTTACTTTCTCTATCTAGAGTAGAAGCGGAATACATAGTAGTTACTTCCTTTTGAGTGTTTTGGATGAAATGGGCTCTACAAGATATTAAGGTGAAAGCATATGATTGTGTCAATAATTTGAAGTAGTTAAGAAAGATAACAAAGGACCATCAAAATTGAGTGCAATATCTTTATGATTGTGTCAATAATTTGATAATTTGAAGTAGTCAAGAAAGATAACAAAGAACCATAAAAATTGAGTGCAATATCCATGTGGGAGAGTACACAATATCTAAGGGGGAGAATACAATATAAGGAAGGAATAGAAAGAGTAACAAGAAGCATATGATTGTGTCAATAATTTGAAGTAGTCAATAGTGGGGTTTTTAACTGTAAGCTTTCCCTAGGGAATTATTTGTGTTGTGCATGATTGATCTTTCTTCATTCTCAAATGTAATTGGAAATTGTGTTTTTAATTTCGCAAAGATTTTTAGAAGTGATTCAGTATTTAAATTTAGCATATTGTTAGATTGGGTGAATCCAAGATATACATGCATATGGTATAATTTCTACATTAATGAGACATAACCTTCCTAGAAGGTTAAAACATGCCATGAATGTCGTGCTTTGGGTTCAAACCACAAATATGAAGTTGCTAAATATAGGTAGTGAATTGTATGAATACATCCAAGCTAAGTTATTATAAAAAAATAAGGAAATGCATTAGAGGTTTACAAGTTTTCTTTTAATGGTGAAAAAATATGTTTTTTAGTGATAGTTTTCATGGTGAAAGAAACACACAGATTCACACACACCTAAAACACTCTAATGAACCTGTTGTGGTAAAACACAACCCCCCATTTTTGACTTGTTCACTTCAAATAATGGGGACCCTTTTTATAAATTTTTGGATAAGCACCTTTTAGGATTTTATTTTAATGATTATCCTACGCTTTTGTTAATTTTTCATTTTCTTTGGATTTTTGTTTTGATTGAATCGATTTTTTATAAGCCTCCCATTGACGCTTGTTTCGCCTCATTCGGTCAACTGGTTTAAAAATGGTACTCCTTTGAAGTACCATCATTTTTCTAGTCTGGGTTAAAAATGCTATTTTTTTTATTCTTTTTCAGAGTGGCTGTAGCTTAGAAAATTTCATAGCTAAACTAAACATCATTAAAATATATATATATATATATCATCGGATCCGTCGCAGATCGTAGATCGCAAATTTCAGATTCGTCGCAGATCGCAGATCACAAATTTCAGATTCGTCGCAGATCGCAGATCACAAATTTCAGATTCGTCGTAGATCGCAAATTTCAGATTCATCGCAGATCACAGATCGCAAATTTCAGATCCATTGCAGATCAAAAATCGCAAATTTGAATCCGTCGCAGATCGCAGATCGCAAATTTCGGATCCATCGCAGATCGAAAATCACAAATTTCGGATTGATCGCAGATCGCAAATTTCGGATCCATCGCATATCGCAGATCGCAAATTTCGGATCCATCGCATATCTCAAGATCGCAATTTCGCAAATTTAGATCCATCACATATCGCAATATCGCAATATCGCAATTTTGGATCCATCGCAATTTTTAGAACATGCACATTTAAAAAACCCTGATCCAAGGATCTTACAATATGCGATGTGTTAAATTTTTTTTTAATATAAAGTTTGTTTTTTTTCTTTTTTTTTGTTTCATCCCTTATGCCTCCCGTATCTCCACCTCACTCACCCTCACGCCACCCTCACCTCACACTCCACTCACCATATCCCTCCATAATCTCACGTGGATGAATTAATGGGTTTAGATTGATTTCAATGGTTTGTTTTATGGGTTTTAGGTGTGGATTGATTCCAATGGTTTGTAAATTAATTTTATATTTTTCATATTATAATAATTATATTATAATAATTATATTATAATTACAATATTTATTATAATTTTAATATAATTTGAACTATAATATTAATCATATTTAAATTAACGTTTTCAAATTATTTGTATATTAATTTAATTTTGTAACTGAATTAATTATTAGTTAGTTAATAATTAATTTAGAATTAATTATTAGATAATTATAATCTAATCTAGGATTAAATTTCTAATTAAAAATTCTGTTTTTTAGCCCAGCAAACAGAATTTCCAGATTTATGCCAGATTTGACTCATCAACTTTGGAAGCTCATAGATTGAGTTATACTTGACCAAATGAGGCCCAGGACGGCTCATTGGAAAGATAAAATCAAGGAGAACATTTTTGAGGAGGTTTCACTAACAGATTTGATGATTTATTGGGTCAAAAATCAGGCAGAAGATCAAGCTCCGAATTTCTAAAAATAAAATCAATTTTCTGAGTTTTGTTTTCTTCATTTTCATTTGTCCAGCCTCTTCTAATTGCAGATTCATGCATCAATATTATCCTTGGTTAATTAATATCGTTATGAGTATCAATAAGAAGCTCAAATTTCCTTTTTATTTATTTAAATAGAATTTGATTGGATTTGTTTTAATTTTAGAAATAATATTTGGATTTTATTGTTGCATCTTAATTCATTTTAATTTCTTTTTGCAGGAAAAAACAATAGAAGGGATATTGAGGAAAAAGATTTCAATCAATGAGAAGACTCCAGCAATTAAAGATTGGAATTTTTGAGCAATTAAAGTTGGATTGGGCAGATTTTTCTTCAACAAACTCTCTTCTAAAAATACTTTTGGGAGGATTATAAATTGCAGATTGCAAAATGTAAAAGGGGCTGCTCTCCTTTGCAAAGCTGGACTTCTAAAAGCATTTATGTTATAGGAATTTAGAGTTGTAGATAGGGAGGAGAGAAAATTTCAGATCTAAACATTATTGAGGGTTTTTCTTTATGTCTTGAATTATGCATGATGGGCAGAGTTTGTATTTCTGCAGCTCTAGTCTTGAAAGCAGAAATTCAAGTAATGTAAAGTACTATTAGAGACCAGGATCAGAGAATCAGATTGAATTAACTGGTATTTTTGGCATTTCTGTTGATATGGATAATTTGTCTCAAATTGTTATGTATCTCTGCTCTTATGAATTAAACTCTGATTTCTGAGTAACCATTACTCAGAAATCTATCTTATAACACTGATTTATTAAATAGTAATGTGTTGTGAATTTCTTCCACATGTTATTGTTTAATTATTAGTTTGACTGATATGATAATCGATATCATTTTTGTGAATTTCTTCTGGAGTGTTGTTGATTTATTATTTTAGTCAAATGGTCTCAATAGAATGTGTTTTGGTACTCACAAATGTGAACTAATTGAATTTCTTCGTTAGTTTGACATTAATTAAAAGCCAGACATATTTTAATTCTCATCACTTAATTATCTTTTTTCACAAAGAAAAAGTTCGTAACTTTTCAATTAATGATCAGCTACATGTTACATAAAACTGTAGTATAAACTACTGTTCAGTCCAAAATCTATTACAGTCAGCCAAACAATCAAAAGATGTAGGCAATCACAGTCCCAAAACATGAAACATTCAGTAATGAAACAAGTGTCCACATAGTAAGTTCGGTGCATAACTTACTAACTCCAGTAGAACCTAAATATAAATATGAAGTAAATATACATGCCGAATATATAAAAAGGGGAGGTAGAACAAAATCTCGCAGAAGATAGCTGAAATACTAATCATCCAAAATATCCAAAATAGGAGGAGCCTCCTCGATAAAAGGCCGATGATAATATCTGTAGATCTGTCCAGCAGTGTGTTCTGTGATGTGCCAGGTACCCCAGGTCAGCTCCGAAGCTTCTTTGGACAGTTGATCAGCCACTTTGTTCCGAGACCTGTAAATATGAGTCACTGTGATGGAGTCAAAAAGTGCTCTGAGATGGTGAACCTCGCGCAGCAGTGCAGACAGTGTGTGCGAGTGACAATGAGATAGGTTGTTAAACCAATTGGTCACAAGTTGAGAATCGCCAAAGATCTGGATGGAGTAACAGTGAATGTCCCGAGCAAAGGTAAGAAGAAGTCTGAGGCTCTGCAGTTCAGCGTAGTTGTTGGTACCTGGTCCTAATCCCATTCTGATGTTGTAGTAGTGTTGGTCATTCAAATAAAGTATGGCGCCCCCCCCACACCCATGAGCGTTGGACGCACCATCAAAGTATGCCCACGCCCGGCTGTGATCAATAGTTTCTGGGGTCTCATGAGATGGCTTTCTGCATATAATGTCCTCAGGAATGAGCTGAAAAGTGGCAAGAGATGCTGCACATATCCAATCACAGTCGATAGGAATATCATTGAAAATCTGTTTGTTTCGTCCTATCCATATTTCCCAAGCCACGATTAGAGGGAGGTTGCGAAATTTTGGACTGTGTGCAGAGTGCTGCCACCAAAGAGTCCAGGCCTCTAATAAAGTGTCACCCTGCCAATTAAATCTGCAACCCAATTCTGTAATGATCTGAGACCAAATGTTAAGTATGATGTTACATTGCAGGAATAAATGGAATGCGTACTCACTGTCATTTAGATAGTAACAACATCTAGATGCCCCGTGGTAAGCTCTTCTGTGAAGGAATTCCATGGTAGGAATACAGTCTCTAAGCATGCACCAGAACAAAAGTCTGTGCTTGTGCGGGGATTTCAATTTCCATATGATACTCCACCACCAGTCCTTTATAGGGGGTTCCCTGTGCTTGATAAGTTCGAGGTAACCTAAATTTGGAGTATAATGCCCATTTTTTGAAACAGCCCAAATCAAATTGTCCTCTCGGTCAGAGATGCGAATGTTTGTAGCTTTCAGAGCCCAGATAAATTGTTGCCAGACTCGTGTGCCCTCCTGAGGGATCCCAAGGTCACCCGCCTGTAGCCAGGCTTGTTCTCGCCATGAGGAGTTAATTATCTTGCTCTTAGTTGGGTTAGATTTTCATCTACCTGATTGAGATAGTATTTAGATTAGTTTCTTTTTGCTTGCATTATAGAATAAGTTTGTAATTAGATTAAATTTACACTCTTTTAAGTCCTCTTCTCAAAGAGGCAAAGTCTTAGTTGTGGTTTGGCTGAACCCAAATCAGCTTAAGGGTTATTCTCTTGCCTGATCAGCAAGAAGAATTGATCTGATATCCCTGTCTATTGGTAGTTAATGATATATCGTAAACCAATAGCGATAGGGAAAAGGTAACTGTACCTAGTTAAACCAGTCGGAGCCACTATCATAAATGGAAAATGAACTGTATTAAGGTCCAGACCGGGTGGTTATCCCCCAATGTTGTAGCAGCGATTTTCGAGGCTTCAACATTTTTGGCGCTAGAAGGAGGGCCTGAAACTTGTTGTTTGTTGGAGTCTTTTTAATTTTAACATTTTATTTAATCACTATGGTTCCTCTTAAACTTCCAATTTGGAGTTGTATCCATGGACATGCATCTTCCAATACTCCACCCGAAGTGGTAAGACTCTTGTCTCAGGTAAAATTCAATGGAAAGAAAAATTCTTCTGCCTTTAATCATGTCCTTCAATTTATTCAAAATGTTTCAAATTATGATTTTCAAGGAATTGATGAAGGCATTTTATGCAGAATTTTTACTCTCACATTTGCGGCAGAAGTCAGAAACTGGTGTAGAACTCTTCCGATTGCCTCAATTCACAGCTGGGATCAATTTGTTACAAGTTTCATTTTTAAATTTGACTGCTATGATTATGATCAGGTATGTGATGAAATTGAATATCTATGAAATAAAAATGAGTCTGTTAGAGATTTTAATATTCGACTTCATTTGAATTGTTTAAAATTTAATGTCAAAGATGAACCCATGAAAGAAAAATCACTAGATTGGTTTGAACATAATTATTCTCTTCCTCCTATTACCGATCCATATGAAATTAGTTCAATCTTTGTTCCATCCCCTTCCAGTATAAATGAGAATTCCAATTTGGGTGTGCAAATAAATTGTGATGAAGAGGTTTCACAAAGCTTGGAAAATATTTCTAATCAAATGCAAGAAGACAACAACAACAATTTTGGAGAAATACCTGCATTGGAATCTGAAAGTTTCTCTGCATTAAATTCAGAAAATCAGATTGCAAATCAGCAAGTGCAACCAACAATCAAAGTAACTAATAAAATGCAATATGCTGTACAAATTTCTGAATCTTTTCATAAGGAGAAAATGCTGAAATCAGAGCAGCAAAGCAGCCTTCTTCAAGAAAGCATGCGCACGCAAAGGAATGATCTAGAATCTGAAATTTACAATGATTACAATGCACAAGAGTTCTCAAACCGAAACATTTTTAAATGCATTATTTCAGATTCACATTTTCCCCTTTATCCTGATATTTTTAATGATGGTAATTTTTCCCCTCTTGGTGTTAATGATATTTCAGAAAATACAGAGGCTGATCTAAATGAATTACCATTAAATTTTTATCAAGATAGAGAAGCAATTAATGATCATTCTTTTGCCATTAATGAATATGAAATTCTTGTTCCTCCTTGTTTCGATATATTGGATAAGATTGAAGGGAATTCTAAAGAATCTTGTGAAGTCATTTATGATAATTACTCTGACATAGAAGATGTTGATTTCTATTTTTCTCAAGAGAGTCCTCATGAGAAAATTCAAATAACATCTGAAAATGAGGAACATTTCAATTTAGAAATTATTCCAACTAATCCTCACTCTAAAGCAGATAATCATCTTCATGATTTCACTATTCGAGAAAATATTCCAATTTATGATTCATATCATGATCAAGCTTTCATTCCTGTTCATAATCATAATTCCCTTTCTAATTCACAAGTTGGAATTCGAAATTACTCAAATTCCATAATTCTGGCCAATCCTTGTGAAAAAGAAATTATTTCAAAACAATCCCAATTGTGCTGTAACATTAGTTGTAACAATAGTGATTTCCTTTTATTTTTGTTTCCTCACTTATTTTGTATTAAATCAGATTTATTTTCAGATTTTATTTTTCAAATTTTTGATACATTACGCTGGCATATTGAGCACTTTATTATAAAACATTCAATTGATACATTGCCCTGTTGGAAAATTGAAGTTTTATATAGTAATCAAAAGCATCAAAAACTATTTCAATTTCAATTTCAATCGATGTTAATGTTTTATCAAAAGCTTCTATCTTCTCAAAGACAATATCAACAAGAGAATGTATTTTTAGAAATCTGCCAGCGATCCAATTTAATTAATAATTTTCCATTTCATTTAAAAGATTTCCATCCATTTTCATTAATTCATTTGAAAAATATTTGGAAATTTTTCCTTCATGGAAGATTGTCAATAGCTTAACATTTACACATAACACTGACAGTTTTTTTCAGGTCTTTGAATCTAAAAGCTCATATCCACAATCTGGCCTTTCATCCCCTCTTTTGAACATTTCCAGATTATTAATAGAAATCCATCCAGATTTCTATGATCCAATTGGTATTCAATTGGAAAGAAAATTTCATGAGAAAGAGATTTTAGATAAGCTTCTAACAATAGTTGTACATTCTGATTTTAGGTTTAATTTTCTTAGTTCAATTAGATTTGTATTTTTATTACTAACATTTGAATTGTACATACATGCAGGGATTAAAATGAGAAAATGGTTACACTGGAAATATGACTATACCTTGTCATTTTTTCATGTATATGATTAGAATAGGAGTAGAGTTAATGTAGTTAATTTATTTTTAATAGTTCTGTAGATTAAAAATAAAACAAATAAATATGCCATTTTCATACATGTTCAGTGAAAACATTTTCTCCCAATCAAAAAATTTTAATTCTTGCTTTCCTTTTTAATTTTCTTACAGCAATACCTCTACTCTGTCTATTTTGGATAATGTCTTGATTAAATTCAATTGAGGTTGCACTTGGAATCTATCCCATGAAATGTATGACTGAATATGATAAGCTTAACTCTGATTCAATCATTATTAGTCAGTCTAACCTTTCGTGGTAATCATATGAAGTTCATATTATCTTCCTCGAAATTTGCTAAGCTGAACTTTAGATGTCCATTTTGCTATGTGCACACATTCAAATCT
This sequence comes from Pinus albicaulis, assembly GCA_034641835.2. Classification (NCBI taxonomy): domain Eukaryota; kingdom Viridiplantae; phylum Streptophyta; class Pinopsida; order Pinales; family Pinaceae; genus Pinus; species Pinus albicaulis. Next base: position 1,377,753,286 of record CM076574.1, read on the forward strand.
GTTTTGACATTTTTCCACAATTAGTGGCTTTATCCCATTCAGACCTTTAGTTTATTATCTGATGTTTTAAATACGCATCATATTCATTTACTAAAGGCATTATTGAACAGTCACTATAACAATACAGATTTTTCTCAAGTTAATTCGGAATGTGCAGAGGTAATAAATTGTTGTTGCAATTCAAAAATGAAGCATAGTTTCATATTTATTTCTGGTAAATTTTATATTTCCTGAACATGAATAAACATATCTTATTTAGGCTGATTGATCACTCCGATTTAGAATAAATAATGAGATGATTTTGAACAAAGTCAGAATTTTGATAAATCAAAGGAACAATTTGAAGATTCATGAAGTAAAATCTACAGACAATTTCTTTCCAGGTATGCATTTACAAGTTCATTTTCATCTATTATTAGTTTATCTTTTCTTTAGTTTATTTTTGATATTTTTTCTGTTTTGTTTGCAGGTTTTCATTTGTTTTCAAAACTTGAAGTAAGCAGCAAACCCATTTCAAAATTTGCAACAAGATCAAGGAAATTTTATTTGAGATTCATTAGAATTTGATCATTCTTTAACTTTGTTTCTATTCATTTGGGAAATCCAATCGAAATTAAAAACAATATCATAAGATTTCATCGGAAGTAGCTCTTAGCAGTTTTGATAAAAAAATGGTCATAAAAGATCTCCGATGTATTACCTCACTCATATGTTATATCGCATTTCGCATATCGGAGGTTTGCAGTTGAATATACTTCCATTATCATAAATATGCCCTGATCCCCGATATAATATTTCTTCAACGATGCGATCGCTCTATCTTATCGCACATCTTCTCATTACATGTTTTCATGTCGGTAATTTTCCATTTGCAATCTCTGATGTGGTAGTTTCCAATGCATGCCTCTGAGCCATTAACATTTAATCGATATATGACATAGAAACAAAGGTGAAGTCTTGCAAATTAAACTCGAAGCATGGTGAAGAAACATGTGATGCGAATCATCCAATATGACGATGTGTTATTTTAAAAGCAAGCTTGGGTAACCACTATGGTAAGAAAACAAATAATGAATGATTTGCAGTATATTCAAATCATTCCGATTTTTCATGCATTTCAGTTTTAAATATATAATTCCATAATTAAAAAGGAATTCAAGACATCTCTATTTTCATATTTTAATTTATTATTTTGGATTTGGTCTTGATTCTGGACAATTTATAAAATCATGGAATTTATATGAAACTTATAATATTTTGAGAAACATTCGTTACTGCAAATTCGCATTTTCATTTTTGATGCATTTCTTTTAAATTCAATTCCCTTGAGCACTAAGCATTCCATTTTTACATTTTACTGCTTGCTTTAGTGTAAATAAAATAAATAATGATTATGGGTTATAAGATTTTGGTTAGTTTGACTTCTTCATGTTTTTAATGTTAATTAAAATAAGAAGTTAGCTAGTTTGGAGAAACTAATACCTTTCAGATAAGATCAAAAGCAATCATCCAATGATAAGATTCATGTACCCACTTTCATTTATTTCCATTTCGTTACTTTAGTTTCAGTTTTGATTTTATGATATATAAATCTATTTTGCAGCTCTTCATAAAAGCTTCCAATCCTCTGCCAGATCATATTTTCGAAGTCCATACTCTTCTCCTGGATTAATTTCAAGAAGCAGCGATAATCCTCGTTGAAACAGCTACGCTAGGAAGTTTCTGAACCTTTAATCTGTTTTTTTTAAGCATTCATTTTTATTAGAAAATGATTAAGATGATGCTTGGAAACAAAAAAGATTGATATCAGACAGAAAGTATTCATTGTGGTTGAATTTTATCATCACTGCTATCTAAAAAGCCTAAAACACTTACAACCCTGCAAGGTATGAATTTTCTAAATCTCGACATAAGAAGGATTGATTACACGATTATTTTCTTTCTTCATATTGTTGAAACATTAGTATAAACATTATTGTTTGAGTTTATCTTGCGAAACTTGGATTTTCCTTTCTATTTTTAAATTTTCTTCATTTTTAATTCTTGTTGATTTCTTTCTCATTTTAGCATAAGAATTTTTTTTCCTTTGGTTTTCAGTTTTGATTTTGGTGAATTTTCCATGATTTATATGGAACGCCTTCTTATTACCTAACTATGGTTGGCATACACGGAGAAAAAATTGTTAATAGTCATCTATTAACTTTTTCTTAAATCTCTTAGTAAAGTTTGATTTTCTTATTATAAAGGTAGACATACTTAAGGAAGAGATTACCGATTTAGAGAAGTTGACAAAGTATCATAAAATTTGGAGAAATTTATTTTTCATCAAAATTGTAATCATTTTGAGATTTCAATATTTTATTAAGATCTTTCAAAGTTCTATTATCAGTCAAGAAAAGTTATTTTTAACCAAGTAAAGACACTTTACAGCAAAACACCTTTTAACTCTAAAATTGTCATTCCTAACTCTTAAGGAGTCAATGATTCTCCCTGTCCCAAAGAGTCTTATTTTTCTAGAGTATAATCTAGAGATATATTTAAACTTAAAAGATAAGAGGTCTCATCGTGAGCTTGCTTACCATGATCATAGGGGAAAAATAGGCTGACATTACCAACACTGCCAAACAAACCAGGGTAATGGCTTATGATTGCAAACAATTATAAGACAAGGGGTCTCATCACGAGCCAACTTGTTCAGTCTAATTATAACTAGTGAATGGCATTGTCAACTATCTGGCTACCAAACTAGGACAATGACTTTTAAGATTTATAATATTAAAAAAATAAAAAAATAAAAAAAATAAAATAATAATAATAATAATAATAATAATATAAATGGATTTATCTCTAGGTCAATAATTCTTAAAGAGATGGGATTCTGAATCATTGGTGATTCAAAGATAACCCTGTCGAGACTATAGATGTTCGCTGGCAACAGTGGCTCTACCTGTGAAAAATGAGTATATTTTTAAAAAAGCTAAGCTGTAAAGTGACCCCTGCTTTATCTCTACAACTAATTAAGGACTGATATAGAGTTTTGAAATATTTTGATTTATGAGGAATTTTAAGAAAAATTATAGTTAGATGATTCTTTCTTTTATTCAGACTAATGAACCTAGTCAAGCATTTTAAGCATAATTCTCTTTTCCTTAATTATTTTTACTTGAATTTTAGGAAAATCCCATTCATATCAAACACAGATAACTGGTTCTTTTCCCGTGTGTCGCCATTGTTGTGGTAAAACACAACCCCCCCATTTTTGACTTGTTCACTTCAAATAATGGGGACCCTTTTTATAAATTTTTGGCTAAGCACCTTTTAGGATTTTATTTTAATGATTATCCTACGCTTTTGTTAATTTTTCATTTTCTTTGGATTCTTATTTTGATTGAATCGATTTTTTATAAGCCTCTTATTGACGCTTGTTTCGCCTCATTTGGTCAACTGGTTTAAAAATGGTACTCCTTTGAAGTACCATCATTTTTCTAGTTTGGGTTAAAAATGCTATTTTTTTAATTCTTTTTCGGAGTGCCTGTAGCTTAGAAAATTTCATATCTAAACTAAACATCATTAAAATAAAACCAAAATAATAATAATAATAATAATAATAATAATAATTATTACATCATCGGATCCGTCGCAGATCACAGATCGCAAATTTCAGATTCGTCGCAAATCACAGATCGCAAATTTCAGATTCGTCGCAGATCGCAAATTTCAGATTCATCGCAGATCGCAGATCGCAAATTTCAGATCCATCGTAGATAGCAAATTTCAGATTCGTCATAGATCGCAGATCGCAAATTTCAGATTTGTCACAGATCGCAAATTTCAGATTCATCGCAGATCGTACCTAGATCTGTCATGGTCGGAATCGCAAATTTGAATCACAGCAGACGATCGCAAATTTCGGATCCATCGCAGTAAATCTACACTTAACTGATGATCAAACGAAATTTTTCGTATCCATCGCATATCGCAGATCGCAAATTTCAGATCCATCGCATATTGCAAGATCGCAATTTTGCAATTTTAGATCCATCGCATATCGCAATATCGTAATATCACAATTTTGGATCCATCGCAATTTTTAGAACATGCACATTTAAAAAACCCTGATTCAAGGATCTTGCGATATGCGATGTGTTAAATTTTTTGTTTAATATAAAGTTTGTTTTTTTTTTTTTTTTTTGTTTCATCCCTTATGCCTCCTGTATCTCCACCTCACTCACCCTCACGTCACCCTCACCTCACACTCCACTCACCATATCTCTCCATAATCTCACGTGGATGAATTAATGGGTTTAGATTGATTTCAATGGTTTGTTTTATGGGTTTTAGGTGTGGATTGATTCCAATGGTTTGTAAATTAATTTTTATATTTTTTATATTATAATAATTATATTATAAATATAATATTTATTATAATTTTAATATAATTTGAACTATAATATTAATCATATTTAAATTAACGTTTTCAAATCATTTGTATATTAATTTAATTTTGTAACTGAATTAATTGTTAGTTAGTTAATAATTAATTTAGAATTAATTATTAGATAATTAGAATCTAATTTAGGATTAAATTTCTAATTAAAAATTCTGATTTTTAGCCCAGCAAATAGAATTTCCAGAGTTATGCCAGATTTGACTCATCAACTTTGGAAGCTCATAGATTGAGTTATACTTGACCAAATGAGGCCCAGGATGGCTCATTGGAAAGATAAAATTAAGGAGAACATTTCTGAGGAGGTTTCACTAATATATTTGATGATTTATTGGGTCAAAAATAAGACAGAAGATCAAGCTCCGAATTTCTAAAAATAAAATCAATTTTCTGAGTTTTGTTTTCTTCATTTTCATTTGCCCAGCCTCTTCTAATTGCAGATTCATGCATCAATATTATCCTTGGTTAATTAAGATCGTTATGAGTATCAATAAGAAGCTCAAATTTCTTTTTTATTTATTTAAATAGAATTTGATTGGATTTTTTTTAATGTTAGAAATAATATTTGGATTTTATTGTTGCATCTTAATTCATTTTAATTTCTTTTTGCAGGAAAAAACAATAGAAGGGATATTGAGGAAAAAGATTTCAATCAATGAGAAGACTCCAACAATTAAAAATTAGAATTTTTGAGCAATTAAAGTTGGATTGGGCAGATTTTTCTTCAACAAACTCTCTTCTAAAAATACTTTTGGGAGGATTATAAATTGCAGATTGCAAAATGTAAAAAGGGCGGCTCTCCTCTGCAATTCCAGACTTCTAAAAGCATTTCTGTAATAGGAATTTAGAGTTGTAGATGGGGAGGAGAGAAAATTTCAGATCTGAACATTAATGAGGGTTTATTCTTTATATCTTGAATTATGCATGATGGGCAGAGTTTGCATTTCTGCAGCTCTTGTCTTGAAAGAAGAAATTCAAGTAATGTAAAGTACTGTTAGAGACCAGGATAAGAGAAGCAGATTCAATTAACTGGTATTTTTGGCATTTCTGTATCAAATACCAGTTTCATTTTTATGTTAATAAAATTGTTGTTTCATTTTATTCATGTTTTGGCATTTCTGTTGATATGGATAATTTATCTCAAATTGTTATGTATCTCTGCTCTTATGAATTAAACTCTGATTTCTGAGTAGCCGTTACTCAGAAATCTGTCTTATAAAACTGATTTATTAAATAGTAATGTGTTGTGAATTTCTTCCACATATTATTGTTTAATTATTGGCTTGACTGATTTGTCAATCGATATCATTTTTGTGAATTTCTTCCGGAGTGTTGTTGATTTATTATTTTAGTAAAATGGTCTCAATAGAATGTGTTTTGGTACTCACAAATGTGAACTAATTGAATTTCTTCGTTAGTTTGACATTAATTAAAAGCCAGACATATTTTAATTCTCATCACTTAATTATCTTGCTCTTAATTGGGTTAGATTTTCATCTACCCGATTGAAATAAGATTTAGATTAGTTTCTTTTTGCTTGCATTATAGAATAAGTTTGCAATTAGATTAAATTTACATTCTTTTAAGTCCTCTTCTCAAAGAGGCAAAGTCTTAGTTGTGGTTTGGCTGAACCCAAATTAGCTTAAGGGTCATTCTCTTGCCTGATCAGCAAGAAGAATTGATCTGATATCCCTGTCTATTGGTAGTTAATGATATATCGTAAACCAATAGCGATAGGGAAAAGGTAACTGGACCTAGTTAAACCAGTCGGAGCCACTATCATAAATGGAAAAGGAACTGTATTAAGGTCCGGACTAGGTGGTTATCCCCCAATGTTGTAGCAGCGATTTTCAAGGCTTCAACAGAACCATGAGAAAATAATAGCATCTAATTGGGCCTTTAAATTGTATCAAAAAATAGTGAGGAAATTGAATAAATAAGGCAAATGAAGGTATGAAAAATATAGTTAAAGTGAATCACCAAAGGTGATGAAATCCAAGGGGCCAACAACTATTTAACTTAACTAATCTAGTTATCCCACAAAAGTTTCATAGTGGAAAATCTATGTTTTGATCACTAGTTTATCTCATAAGTGTCCATGATCAAGGAGTTACCAACTTGGAATAATTAAGAGGTGACACTTGGGTTGAAGGAGCTCCGAGCCTTTTTCAAACTATTGATTACAACCTAATCATGAGAATCAAATGGGAGTGCATCCTTATTTTGAAAACAAACCTCTAGATAGGATTCTAAGCTACCTAGGACTCAAACCATTATTTTTAAATTTGAAATATCATGGTGTTTTGTTTCAATGCCTAAATCCACAACCCTAACATAAATTGTTTTATTCTTTTTTTGCAGGATTTAGTTGGTTATATTAAGTCAGTTGAATTTAAAATTCTTGGCTTAGTGGCATGAACCAAACATATTGTGTATTAAATGAGGAATTTCGCTCTCCCAATCATTTCTAAATCACCCGTATCACCAAGAAAACATGTTTAAGAACATACTTTGGTGTGGGAAAGACCTTAGGTCCTTTGACTATGCACATGTGGTGTGAAAAATTGAAATTGACAATGAAAAAAAGTGAAATTATGAATGAAATCACGAAAAAGAAAAACCCAATAGTGGTAAATGATTTAAATAGGTAATTAATTATTTACCAACATAAATTCTTCAACTTTTAGCAACTAAATGATAAGTAAAAAGATAAATAAATTTGTAATTATGGAAAAATTAAATGTTAACACTGACTATCCAACAAAAAAAACCTTTCCAAAAATGTGAATCTCTCAAGGGTTCATCCATTTTTCAATTCATAGTGTCACATTCACAGGAGCATGTTTCACATATGAACAATTCAATCATGTGACTATTAAAGGGAATGCCATTCAACAATGTATGAAATTATGAAACAAGTACACAATTTCTTGGGAATGATACAAATCAAAATGATTGAAAATTTATAGGAAATTTGGCTTCACCATTATGGGCTAGAGCTTAATTAATACCTAAATTGAGATACAAATAATGGTGAACTAGAAAGAGAGTTCTAAAAAAACAAATAAAAGTGACTATCTAAAATCTCTTTGTTATGGTTGCCATTCTATTGAAGGAGGTTTTCATGCAGGTGTGTACCAAAATCCTATCTCAAATGATTGTAAAAGATGAGAAGAAAAAAAAATATGTGAGTGAAAATACAAAAAATCAATTAAACCTATTGTGATTTGAATTTCTCAATCACAAGGAGCTGTTGCTTCGTGAGTCCTGCCCAGGACTCCACTTGTAATCCTAGTCTCCACCTCTAGCAAAGATAGCTTCAACAAATGGACAAAGCTCTCACACTATATCTAACTCACTAGATCTACTTTCCCCTTTACATGACTAGTTTATATAGGCCTTTTTCTCTCTTTGGGAAAATGTACTTGAACACCCATAGGCTAGATAAGTTAGGAAAATTCCACATTAATTCACCCCTAATTAACTCATGGACAAGAAAATCTAGTTGATCTCCTTGCAAATGAAAAACTATGGAAGTTGGTCAATTTGATATCCTTAGGAATGAAAAAATCTAGAATTTTTTTCTCAATTATCTCGATTATGAAATATTATTATTTCATAATTATGAAATTGTGACAAAATAATTATGAGAAATTACTCAATTATGTAATATCACCCATTTAACATGTTCTAACTCCCTTGTAATACCCATGTAAGTAAAAGAAAAGGCGAAAGGGGATGCCTTCTTGCCAACAACTGAGGTATGTTGAACTTGGGTCTCTCTCACTATAATGGAGTGGAAAATAGGCTTATAACAAAAATTATTCCTAATTATGTATATTAGCTAGACATCCACTCTAAAAATGAATTTAAATGAATGCAACCACTCTTGTTGAACTAGGAGGATCCCTAATGGATAAAGAATAAAATTCCTCAAATTGCAATGAAACCTTAACTAGATCAAAGAGTTTGTCACAAGGAATCCAATGTGATGCAAACGACATCTCAATCCAAGCTCAGATGCAAAAGTTATGCTTAGTCAAAGTTTCAATCAAAACACACAAAATTCAATAGCCAAAGGTGACATGGCAGTCTATGGAGTGGACACGTGGTACACTTGAGCTGAAATTGTAGGTACAATTGGTTATGAATTAGTGCCATGTTGGAAACCTGACTAGACATGTGTGCAGGTTGAATGTGACACATGGCAGCTGAGTAGACATTGAAGTGGCACTGACATGTTTATTGGACCGCAAGTGGGCCAATCACATGGCGCCACATGGCCCTATGAAAATTCATGACATGGACCCATGAAATACTTCCATGTGGCCTTGCATGGATTAGATCATCACATAACCATATGTAATCAAGAAAATATTGGTTTTTTCATTGGTTATAACATAAGGTTGTTTTAAGTTGAACCCATATAAATATTGCCTCGTGGCCTTGCAGGATTGGACCATCACATAACTATATGCAATTGAGCGATTATTGGTTTATTCTTTGGTTATAACTGTTGATAGGTGGTTGTCATTGATGTCAACCCAAGAAGCACCAATAGCTACCTCGATATTTTTCAGCAAATTTGGCATGAAAATTCGCAGTCTCCTATCTCCTAATCAATCTAGTTAGATTCTCCTCGAAAATATATTTTCGATGATGTTTTGTACCCCACATAGTTCTTTATGGTTTTAAATTTATTTTAATTTTAAGTTGAAGACCCAATTTTGTGGGTTAAAACCCCAAAGGGTAGTATTTAAATGACACCTTATCATTAATTCACCTATGGTTGTCAATATATGAAAATAATTCTTGCCGCAATATCATTGTGTATAAGCTGAATAACTTCAAGAACCAAAGGAAATACACCAATCACTGATTTCACATCCTAGGTAGGGCCATATGCACTAAGCCAATCATTGATTTCAAAATTTTAGTGGAACTGAAAAAAATTGACGACAAATATTAATAAGAGATAATAATTAATTAAATTAAGGGTATTATGAAAACATAATCTTAAGAAGAATTTAAATTAATTCTATCTCATAAAAAGTATCCCTCCTAACTTAACAAATACTATCTCTTCCCGTAAGGTTCACAACCTCCCTTCCTTAGCACACAAGACATAAATACAATTAATATTTCAATATGTTATTTCCTATTGAAAACCTCTTTAATATCTAATCATCACCTATAAAGTCCCTTTATAAATCTGAACGATCATCCTTAGCAACAACATATGAATATAAAAAAAAACCTTTATCACCACTTAAGAGAAAAGCTTTTGAACGATTAATATAAATAATTATCTTCTAAAATTTTCGGTCGTCCTTGAGGAAGCTACGCTAATAATTTGTGAGGACAGGGGTTGACATCTTTTGAAAGGTTCGGTTGAAATTTCAGTTTGAGGACTTGCTAGACGAGAAAGGAAGTATTTCTTAGAATTAAATTTGTGTAGCGCTGATTCTTCAAGGGAAGCAAGGTAAAAGATAATTCTTTTGTGTCTCTTATGTTTTGGTTAGGACCTTATTACATTAAGCCTTGTGGAGAAAAATTACAGCCTGTTCTGGGAGAAAAATTTCCTCGAATTCAACATTTGAAAGGTTCGGTTGAAATTTCAGTTTGAGGACTTGTTAGACGAGAAAGGAAGTATTTCTCAGAATTAAATTTGTGTAGCACTGATTCTTCAAGGGGAGCAAGGTAAAAGATAATCCTTTTGTGTCTCTTGTGTTTTGGTTAGGACCTTATTACAGTAAGCCTTGTGGAGAAAAATTATAGCCTTTTCTGGGAGAAAAATTTCCTCAAATTCAACATCCATTAACTGTTAAAAGAGAGAGAGTTAGGGAAACTTTCTAGAAAGAGCTTATGATTGTTAACAAAGATGTATAAAACACATTTTATGTGAGACTTATTGATTCTATTTGAAGATCGAATCATATGGAAAGTAGTCTGACACTATAGAAAGAAATACATGCATAGTTTAAGGCGTGTACCCTCCTTATTATGGTCCACAAAATGTTGTTACATTACAGGTGTGGATTTCATATTTGAGGAAGCGTATAAGCTCAGGAAGAGGAATAATTTAGGATGCATGCATTATAAGAAAGTAAGACTCCATTAAGAACTGTTTTGGAAGTCAAATTGCAAAAATTACAGTGTACATTTTTTTACGCAAAAGTATGCTCATATCCTGTATACACAGAAGTGGTAAAAAAATGCCCGCAAATCACTACCAGAAATGATTTATTCCTTTGAGGAACAGGTCATTTCTTCCTTCGAGGAACAGGTTTTTCCAATTCAAAAAGGCGAAGAATCAAATTTTTTCGCAGAGGATGAGGAAGCTCAGGGGCAAGAAGAGCAGGGACAGAGGATTTTCGAGCTGTGAGAATATATAAAAGAATAAAGGCACATAAATTTAAACAAAAATGCTCGCAAAAATATTGGAAATTGTACGTGGAGGATGGAGCATTTCAATCAATGAACTACATAGAAGGTGAACATTATTTATCTAGAATGTGTTAAATTACTATAGAGACATGTTCTACTAACACATATAAAAAAGAGCATGCCGATACCTAGTATTGCAGTCGCTTGAAGTCGCCGCAGACCAACAATGCGAACGGGAGGAGAAGCACAGACAAAAACACGCGGACAAACAGACCAACAGCAGCACAGACAGAAAAATGCCGAAAAAATAGACCGGTAAACAAATCAACTTTGCGGGCGATTTATTTATAGCAACTAGTTCGGCTGAACTATTTTAAAAGTAAAAGTTTGGCCAAACTCAAAGTTCGGCTGAACTTTTGTTGCTGGTTTTACCATCATCGGCAAAAATTCTATTTTCCCACACCGTCAGTGTGCCGTCAATCTAAACGGAATCATGAGTTCGGCTGAACTTTCTAAGAAAGTTTGATCGACCTATTAAATAGTTCAACCGAACTTTATAAAAGGTTCGGCCAAACTATTTCCGAAAAAAGTTTTCCGCCCCCGATTCTCACAAAAGTGTAGCCCATATTCACATATCCGCCCATAGAAGTTTTTAATTTTCATATCCATAGTCTCAAACAATGAGAGAAAAAACCTTTTATATTCAATTTATGTAAAACACAAATTACCCATATCTCTAGAATAGATCTAAATATAAGTTTTTCATTTTCATATCCATGGTCTCAAACAATGAGAGAGAATTTTTTTTTTTATATTCAACATGTAAAACACAAATTAGCCATAAAATTTTACCATTGAAACCAAAAGTGATTTGATACAAAACATAGGTTTTAACCTAATCTAGTAAATTCCCCTACATTCAATTTCTAGAATAGATCTAATTATCATTTTTTCATTTTCATATCCATGATAGTTCTATTGGCAGAGTCTGTAAAGGGCCAGGTAGCCTCTGGATCTCATCTTTTATGAAAGGTGACATATCTAGTAAATGCCCCTACAGTCAATCTCTGGAATAGATCTAAATGCCCCTACAGTCAACATGTATATAGTATTTAGAAACAAAAAGTAATTTGATACAAAACATAGGTTTTAACCAAGTGTATAGTTTTTCATTTTCATATCCATGGTCTCAAACAATGAGAGAGAAAAAACCTTTTATATTCAATGTATATAAAACACAAATTAGCCATATCTCCACAATAGATATAAATAGATTTTTTTCATTTTCATATCCATGGTCTCAAACAATGGGAGAGAAAAAAACCTTTTATATTCAACATGTAAAACACAAATTATCCATAAAATTTTCCCATTGAAACCATAAGTGATTTGATACAAAACATAGGTTTTAACCTAAGAGTAAATTCCCGTACAAGTCAATCAATCTCTCGAATAGTTTTAAATATAGAAGTTTTCATTTTCATATCCATGGTCTCAAAAAATGAGAGAAAAAACCTTTTATATTCAATGCATGTAAAACACAAATTAGCCATATCTCTAGAATAGATCTAAATAGAAGTTTTTCATTTTCATATCCATGGTCTCAAACAATGAGAGAAAAAAATCTTTTATATTCAACATGTAAAACACAAATGAGCCATAAAAGTTTTTCATTGAAACCATAAGTGATTTGATACAAAACATAGGTTTTAACCTAAGAGTAAATGCCCCTACAATCAATCTCTGGAATAGTTTTAAATAGAAGTTTTTCATTTTCATATCCATGGTCTCAAATAATGAGAGAAAAAACCTTTTATATTCAATGTATGCAAAACACAAATTAGCCATATCTCTAGAACAGATCTAAATAGAAGTTTTTCATTTTCATATCCATGGTCTCAAACAATAAGAGAGAAAAAAACCTTTTATATTCAACATGTAAAACACAAATTATCCATAAAAGTTTTCCATTGAAACCATAAGTGATTTGATACAAAAATGTTGAACACCTAATCCTCTATGGGTAGGTGTGGAAGATGAAAAGTCATAAAGGAGTCCAAGTGACCTTGGAAAATGAATCCAAGGGTCACACCATTGTATTATAAATGTACATCTATGTGTAATAAAGATGCAACCAATGCCTATCTTTCTATGTGTGTGTTTAGTTTTCTCCATACACCTTGTGTATGTTTAACATGGTATCAGAGCTGATACATTCATAACCAACTCAACCTTGAGTGAGCCATTTATTTTTGTGGCCTGTGTATATCTACAAAAATTCTGGTCATTTTTGTAGCACTCAGAGATTTTCTGCAGCAGTGATTTTTGCAGCATTCATCAATCTTTTGCAGCATTCAGAAATTAGTTATGCGAAGAGCAGTGTTGTGCATCTTAAACTCTGCAGGTTTTTCACTGCTCTTGCCATTCTGCAATTCTGAAAAGAAAATTTTTGAATTTTTCCTGCAATTTCTACTGCCTACTTTTATTTCTGCACATTGGAGAGCTGCTGGAAAAATATTGTTTAAACTAGGTTTCAAAAAAAATTCTGGGTTTTTTGCTGAAAATTCTACAATTTTGCTGCACATTTTGCCTAATTTCGTTTCTGCACACCATTGTGCAATTTATGCTGCTGGAAAAAATATTTTCTACTGGAAAAAATTCTGAGTTTTGACTGACAGTTTCTTGCAAATTCTTCTGCTAAAAATTTCCTGAAAAATTATACTGTTGCCCTCACCCTCTCATTCTCTGTTGTTTTACTGTTAAAAAAAATAAATAAAAAAAACAAAAATAAAAAAATTAAATTTCTAAGCAGGGCTCTCGGACCTCAGCCTCCCCCAACCCATCTTCCCAAGCCCATCCCCGCTCGCCCCCCCCTTTCTCCTTACTCTGCTCAACCCACGGCCCCCTGCCCTCGGCCATCCCCCTCGGCCGTTTCCCACACCCCTCACCACCCTCATCGCTCCTCTCCATCAGGCCCGCTCTCCCTACGCTAATCCCTGACCCACTCCCAACCCATCCCCGCTCGCTCTCCCTATGCTCTCCCCAACCCTCACTGTAATACACCCGCCCCCTCACTGCTCCCCACCCTCGTCTGCACTCACACCCAACCCACCTCCCCAACCATCCCTCCTCCTTACGCCGCTCCCCCTCATAGCTCACTCCCTCACCCCCTCTTACCTCACTCCCACCTGCAGCCCGCCCCCTCCATCCTCCTCCCCTTAGCCCTTCCCCTCACTGCCATCCTCTCCCTATGATCCTCCCTAACCCATCCCCTGACCTCACGACCCCTTCCCCTCGTAGCTCCCTCACAACCCCTCTCCTCTTAGCCTCTACCCACCCATTCCCATCTGCGTTCATTTTTAAAATAATTCCCCCTCCCTTTTTTAATTAATCCCCTTCCTTTTTTTCTGTAAATGATTTATTTTTTATTTTTTTATAGATATACCTTCCCCAGTTTCACCTTTCCCCAGAAAACATCTTCCCAGTAAATCTTCCCTAGATAAACCCTCCCCCATAAAACACCTCCCCCAGTAAACACCTCCCACATTTAATACCTGTATTTTTCCCTAATTTTTTCTTCAAAAAAAAAAACAGCAGAGAGGGAGGAAATGGCATATGAGTAAATGGATTGTATACATAGTGGAAAGTGAAGTTTGTGATTTGAGGCCTATATAGAAAGGTTACTTTCTGAAAGAGTTTGATAATCTGAAGACAAATATTGTAAATTGGTCATCATTTTCAAAACAGCAGTAGCATCATAGTTTGGCTACACAAAGTTTCTGATTTTTTGGAGTTTCCCCTAATCTTTATTGTGAAACAGTACAACAAGGTCAAGCATCCAAGCTTGTGAATATATTCTTGTTGAGTTGAGTTGTTGTTGGTGTAAAATAGCTTTTTGAAGAAGAGAAAAATTAGCTGCCTTAAAGGGTTATTGCACATTAGTTTTTGCTTCACATTTACAAAAATATTTTGCAGTGACATTGTATTGAACCTACATTGTGAGTGGATATTGCTTCTACATTCATAGTTGCAATCAATGTTTGAAGTGTAACTTTGAGTTGTTGAGAAATTTTTGATGTAAGTCATTTTTGCTTGATGGTTAGATAACCAAGTCTATACCTTGAGGACCTCCATAATTTGAGTAGCAGAGTTTTTTCTTTAAAGACATTTGTATTTTTTGAAAGTAAGTTGAATCACATTGTAAATGGGTGCATTATCGGTTGAAGTTGAAACCATTTATTTCTTGAGCCTAATTTGTTGAGAAAAATGGCTAAAATCAATGAGGCATTAGAGTTGTTGAATAACCTCATTCATTCTAGTGTTCATGATATGGTAAAAATGAGCAAGAAAACTCTTTTTAATATTCAAACTTGCTTACAAGATGCACAAGACAAGATTGAGTTTTTGCAGTTGGAGTCTCAGCTTCAGCAAGATGAACTTTAGCAAAAGAGTCACCATTCTGAACCTGTTTCTATTCAGAAAATTGAGAAGGACTCTCATCAGTAGCAAAAATATAAAGTTGCAGTTGATTCACATTCAGTTCCTTAAGAGCAGATTTACATGCAGATGCAACACCTCAGTCTGCACTTCCGAAGCCCATCATCAAAACTTGGGAAGAGCTTGTCCACAACAAGCACAAAACTGGTCTTGGATATGACAAGGATGTGTCCTTTCATATTCTGAACTACTCCAAGCCCATAAAATTTCAGAGTGCCAGATTTCTTTATGATAGTTCACCTGCAGGTGTTCCAGATCCTACTCCACTTCAACAACAACAACAAATTGTAAAATGTCAACACTGTGATCGAGTTGGCCATATGAAATATCATTGTTTTTATCTTCACCCCTGCAAGCACTATGGTCGGCACACCCATTATTCACACAGATGCTTCAGAAACAAGCCTCTTGCAAGAGCAAAGATTCATCTTGGATGGATCGCTTCTTGGCAATGGGCATCAACAGCCAAGAAGATGTTTAAGTCACATGTAATAACTTGTTCTCGAATATTGAGCAAACTTGCAGTTGAGTTTTCACCATCATCTCACCTTGTACCTGACAGGGGGGAAAATGGTGGTCATCTACAAGATTTGACGCCATATCAAGCGAGCCTGAGCCACAATATCTCATTCCATATTCAGAGTTGTAGCCAGAGACACAAAAGTTCAAGCGAGCCTAAGCCACAATTTTTCATTCCAGATTTAGAGTTGTAGCCGGAGACATGGATGCCCATGAGCATGCCTTTGGTTGATGGATAGCCTTAAACCATCCTTGTGAGGTTGATATTCTTCCTCTTTCAGAACACTTCCTCTAGCAGAAGACTTCATCTTATTTCCAGTTGTGGTTGAGTTCCAAGAATTGCATCAGGCATTCCAGTGTTGGTGGTCATCCTTAAACCATTACAGGTTGTAGACTTCCCTTCTTTTAGGTTGAAGGTCTCCCTTTAAATATGAGGGAAAATTGTAGAAATTTGCTGAATAATGATTAATTATCCACCGAGACTATCTTAATCACATACAATTCAAATTTATATGCAACACATAATCTCTTCCACTCAGATCATCAAACATGCGGAAATAAAATCAAGCGATAACACATCAATTCATATTACACATTAACACAGTATGTATGGGGAAAGCTTATAGCTGAAAACCCTGCAGATATTGTGTATATTATAATGGAGAAATCAAGTAACAAACTCAGTACAATACTCCTCACAAGTACTCAGTACTTTCTCATACAGTTACCCACAATCTAGCTTAGTTTTGAACAGGTTACTGGTTCAAAACTCACCGCCAATTGCCTTGCCTCTATTGCACAATCCAGGCCTGTCTATATAGAGATCCAAGGTTCGAATCTCCTTGGCTTGACAGCGCAATCATCATGGGCAATTCCTCCAAGTGTGGTGCAAATCTCATGCACAACCGATGTCGCCACTGATAGCTAACTCCACCCTTTCATCTACCTCTTTCACTGGTCTCCACTGAACTGATCATGCACTGTAGTGAACTGATGTGTTCTTGAGTTGAATAATGAGTTACTAAATAATGAATTAAATAATATTTAATTCACTCCACTCATAACTAATTGATTAGCTAGTTAAACTAATCTCAACCAGTTCAACTAAAATAAACAGAACACAACTCCACTATCTGTCTCATTAACTCCACCAAACTTCTGCCACTGAAGTCCTAACTAAAGTCAACCATCCATGATGCCATCAAACCCTTGGGAATAGCTTAATTCCTTTTTCAGATGCATGAGCCACTTCTGTAGCTCGAACTGAAGTGCTCTAAGAGAGTAAACTGCTATTTAGAGTCCAAATATTATTAAGGGTAAATAATATTTGACTTCCCTATTTTTAGGAGAGGCAGTCTAAAAATAGACTTCGACCTCTTCGACCTAAAAAATAGAGTCTCATCTATTTTTACCAACATGACCAATGCTCCAAGAATCTCAAACTGGAATCCCCGAACCATGCTCCATATGTCTAAAAATAGACATAGTCTAAAAATGGACTTTGCGCCAGAATTTGCCTGCGGGCCCACTTAGTGAAGGCGACTTCATTTCACTAAGCTCCATCATCTTGCTGCATTCTCAACACTCCCTCTCAGCAAGATATGGATTATCTGCAATCCCTATCCTGCCTCCGTGGAATTCGAACTTGCTCCTGGTGAGCGCCTTCGTCAGGATGTCGGCATCCTGATCCTCCGTGGGAACATATGAAAGCATCATGATCCTCCGCTGAACACAATCTCTGATGTGATGGTACCGATGCCTGAAGCACTGCCGCCTCAACTCATCCTCCTGTCTGTACCATGAACCATATCCCGATGTGCCTCTGATATAGCGCAATACATGCTTGCCTGCCTTCCAAAAGAGCTTGGTAGGCTTAACCATAGCTTGCAAAAGCTGGTTAACTGCATAGCATATATCGGGTCGTGTATTGACCAGATACATAAGTGACCCCACCAATTGTCGATAGACAGTGGCATCCACTACCTCCGCTGAAGTAGCATCCTCCTTCCTCCAACCACCAGGAAGAGGAGTGTCAACAGGCTTGCAGCTTTGCATGTTGAACCTCTCCAGAATCTCCCGGGCATACTTGCCCTGAGAAACAAACAGTCCTCCGCTGCGCTGCCAAATCTCCAATCCTAGGAAATAATGAAGGATGCCCAAGTCCTTCATCTCGAACTCTCGTGCAAGATCCTCCTTGCATGAAAGTATCAACTGCTCATCGCCAGTCAAAATCAGATCATCTACATACAATACGATGATCAACAGCTTCCCCTCCACCACAATCTGGTACAGGTTTGGATCCGCCTCACTCTTGGAGAATCCAAGCCCGGTGACGTAGCTGTCTATGCAAGTGTACCAAGCACGAGGTGCTTGCTTCAGCCCGTACAATGCTCTCTTGAGTCGGCACACATGCGACTCACTGCTGAAGATCTCAAAACCTTCAGGCTGCTCTATGTACACCTCCTCCTCAATAACTCCATTGAGGAACGCAGTCTTCACATCCATCCGATGAATGTGCCACCCCATCTGCGCTGAGAGAGCAAGGATCGTCCGTATGGAAGAGTACCTTGCGACAGGTGCAAAAGTCTCCTCATAGTCAATCCCCTCGATCTGTGAAAAGCCACGAGCGACAAATCTCGCCTTGTACTTCTCCACACTCCCGTCAGCTGCCTGCTTCACCTTGTAGATCCATCGCGAACCCACCACTGATTTCCCAACCGGTCTTGGGACAATCTCCCATGCACTGTTCCTGATGATTGAATCATATTCTTCGATCATGGCATCAACCCATGCGGGTTCCTCCACAGCTTCCTCAAAAGAGGATGGCTCCGTCACAACACATTGACTCACAAGAGCCATGTATCCAGTGTACCGATCCGGTGACTATCTCTGTCTGCACTGTGCTGTAGGTGGTCCTACAACCTTCTTTACATCCCGAGCCAGTCGCTCAGCTTTTGTAGTGCGCATGCGCCCTTTGATGGTTGGCGTTGCATGGGTGGTTTCTTCCACCTCCTGAACCTCCTCTTGTGGCTGATCCACATCCGGAAGCTCCTCCTTAGGAACTAACAGCTCCTCATCTGCATGCAAGTGTAGCTCCCTCTCAAGCGAACACCGCATGGCTTTCTCCTCCTGAAATTTTATATCCCGTCGCACAACAGTCTTGCGACTGTCTGACAAATACACCTGGTAGTTGTGAGGTGTATCAGTGTACCCCACAAATATTCCAACCTCAACAGTTGGATCCAACTTCCTTCTCGCATCCTTCGTCACATGCATGTAGACAGGAGAACCAAAAATCCGCAAATGGGAAATATCAGGCCTCTTGCCAGAATAAGCCTCCTCCGGTGTACTCATGCCAAGAACCTTGTGAGGACAACGGTTCCACACATACACTGCTGTATTGCATGCCTCAGCCCACAAGTGAAGGGGTAGGCCCTGATCATGCAACATCGCCCGTGCAGCACCCACGATCGTTCTGTTCTTCCGCTCAGCCACCCCGTTCTGTTGTGGGTTATTGGGTGCGATGAGCTCTCTCCGAATCCCTTCTGCGCTGCAGAACTCCTTGAATTCAGCCGAGATGAATTCACCACCGTTATCACTCCTTAGAGCCATCACCTTCTTCCCCGACTCCTTCTCGACCAGTGCTTTAAACTCACAGAACTTCGCGAATGTATCGCTCTTCTTCTGCATGAAGAAGATCCAGCACTTTCGAGAGAAATCATCAACAAAGAACACATAATACCTGTGCTTTGCTGTCGAAGCAACTAAGAAAGGACCACACACGTCTGTGTGAACTCTCTCAAGGATCGTCGTGGTGTGACTATCCTTCTCGTGAAAGGTGGCTTTCACATACTTCCCTAAAGTACACCCCTTGCATTGATCTGACTGCGCAAGGGTGCCCTTAGGAAGTCCAATAGAAATCTGCTGTAGAATCTTCAAAGCTCCATGGTGAAGGTGGCCCAATCTCTTGTGCCACAGTTCACCCTCATCATCCCGGATCACCACTTCTCCCGCCTTGCATGCCATAGCTGCGCAGCCATCTACCTACAACTGATAAAGGTTCTTGGTTCGAACCCCTATCTTCCGGGTCTCTCCAGTAGTCTTACTGCGCAGGAAGGCTTTTCCTTCGCTGAAGACCACATAATACCCCTTATCCTCCAACATCGCCACAGAGATCAAGTTCTTCTTCAATCCAGGTACATGCATGACATCCTTCAATACAAAGGGTTTACCAGACTCCCTCTGAAAGGATATGGTACCGATACCAGTCGCACCGTATCTACCATCATCGCCCATCTCGATGTGCACACCCAAATCTTTGTCCTCCAGATCTGAGAACAAATCCCGATCTCCCGTCATATGAAATGACGCACCGCTGTCCAAGAACCATACCGATCCCAACACACTTGAAACCAAGCATGCGATCAGTGAAAAGTCAAGCTTGAACTGTGAAGCCAAATCTTCTCCATCTACAGATCTTCCCGCTTGCTTGTTCTTCTTCTTCTTTGGACAATTGGTAGCATAATGTCTGTGATCATGGCAGTGAAAACAATTCACTTTTGCCATATCCTGCTTCTTGCCCTTTGCACTAGAATGAGAGGTTTTCTTACCCTTCCCCTTCTTTGCTTTGGCAACCAAAGCGCAGTTTTCTTCATCAGCTCCCTTTGATGAAGATCCATCTCGAGTAGTCCTCATTATCTCCTCCTGCATGAGATCTGCCCAAAGGCGCTCCCATCCTGGCAGCTTCTCCCGACCATTGACACTATCTTGGTATGAGTGCCAAGCCTTCGAAAGACCAAGGAGAGCCAAGTCGACCATGTCCTCGTCTTCGACAGTCACCCCCACACTTCCCATCTCATCTCTGCATTGAGTGAACTTCGTGAGGTATTTGACGATACTGTCGCCTTTCTCCATCTTGATGTTCTTGAGCTTATCTTTGAGCGCCAGCTTCCTTTGGTCGCTCTTACTCTAGAATAGATCCGTCAAAGCTTTCCACATTAAATATGGAGAAGCCTTTCCATGCAGGCTGGATACAATATGATCCTTGACGCCCTCCAACAGGATCCTTCGACATTTTGCCATCTTCTTTTGCCATGCTTCGACTTCAACAGGATCAGTGGGCTTTTGGACATCTGTATCCACGAACTCCTTCAGTCCATTATCTTCTAATACTACCTCCATGCGATCCTTCCATGCAACATAATTCGAACTGCCTTCAAGAGCATATTCGAGTCGCAAACCGTTGAAAGACATTTTCAACACTGGCACCAAGAAAACAAAACTGCTGCAAAATTTGAATTCCACCTCAAAGCTCAACCGCTCTAGATCTGTGAGAACAAATTATTTCTAGCACAGAGATTGACTGCAAGGGGCATTTACCAGACCTTTCACTTTCCGAAGAAAGATGAATCCGGAGGCTACCTGGCCCGCATGCAGACTCTGTCTACCGAAATAAGTTTGTAATCACCGTGATGATCAATCTCTGCTTCAATAGCTCCGATACCATGTAGAAATTTGCTGAATAATGATTAATTATCCACCGAGACTATCCTGATCACATACAATTCGAATTTATATGCAACACATAATCTCTTCCACTCGATCATCAAACATGCGGAAATAAAACAAGCGATAACACATCAAATCATCATACACATTAACACAGTATGTATGGGGAAAGCTTATAGCTGAAAACCCCGCAGCTATTGTGTATATTATAATGGAGAAATCAAGTAACAAACTTAGTACAATACTCCTCACAAGTACTCAGTACTTTCTCATACAGTTACCCACAATCTAGCTCAGTTTTGAACAGGTTACTGGTTCAAAACTCACTGCCAATTGCCTTGCCTCTATTGCGCAATACAGACCTGTCTATATAGAGATCCAAGGTTCGAATCTCCTTGGCTTGACTGCGCAATTGTCATGGAAAAATCCTCCAAGTGTGGTGCAAATCTCATGCACAACTGATGTCGCCACTGATAGCTAACTCCACCCTTTCATCCACCTCTTTCACTGGTCTCCACTGAACTGATCATGCACTGTAGTGAACTGATGTCTTCTTGAGTTGAATAATGAGTTACTAATTAATGAATTAAATAATATTTAATTCACTCCACTCATAACTAATTGATTAGCTAGTTAAACTAATCTCAATCAGTTCAACTAAAATAAACAGAACACAACTCCACTAGCTGTCTCATTAACTCCTCCAAACTTCACGCTGTGAAGTCTCATGTCAACCATGCATGATGCCATCAAACCCTTGGGAATAGCGTAATTCCTCTGTCAGATGCGTGAGCCACTTCTGTAGCTCGAACTGAAGTGCTCTAAGAGAGTAAACTGCTTTTTAGAGTCCAAATATTATTAAGGGTAAATAATATTTGACTTCCCTATTTTTAGGAGAGGCAGTCTAAAAATAGACTTCGACCTATTCGACCTAAAAAATAGAGTCTCATCTATTTTTACCAACATGACCAATGCTCCAAGAATCTCAAACTGGAATCCCCGAATCATGCTCCATATGTCTAAAAATAGACATAGTCTAAAAATAGACATAGTCTAAAAATAGACTTTGCGCCAGAATTTGCCTGCGGGCCCACTTAGTGAAGGCAACTTCATTTCACTAAGCTCCATCATCTTGCTACATTTTCAACAACAATTCCTCTAGCAGAATCCCTTAGCTTCTTGCCAGTTTTGGAAGAGTTTTTGGAACTACAATAAGCATAGCATTCCAGTGTTGGTGGTCATCCTTAAACCACCTCTTTATGACAACATTTTAAAGAGTTGATTCAACCTAAGTGTTGCCATGCATACTTTGCAGTTTTGTATTACAACTCTCTTCTTGGACTCATACATACCCCTTCGGATTAAGGCGGGGAATTTGAACATCTAATCCTCTATGGGTAGGTGTGGAAGATGAAAAGTCACAAAGGATTCCAAGTGGCCTTGGAAGATGAATCCAAGGGTCACACCATTGTATTATAAATGTACATCTATGTGTAATAAAGATGCAACAAATTCCTATCTTTCTATGTGTGTGTTTAGTTTTCTCCATACACCATGTGTGTGTTTAACAAAAACATAGGTTTTAACCTAAGAGTAAATGCCCCTACAAGTCAATCAATCTCTCGAATAGTTTTAAACATAGATGTTTTTCATTTTCATATCCATGGTCTCAAAAAATGAGAGAAAAAACCTTTTATACTCAATGTATGTAAAACAAAAATTAGCCATATCTCTAGAATAGATCTAAATAGAAGTTTTTCATTTTCATATCCATCGTCTCAAACAATGAGAGAGAAAAAAACCTTTTATATTCAACATGTATATAATATTTAGAAACAAAAAGTAATTTGATATAAAACATAGGTTTTAACCAATTATATAGTTTTTCATTTTCATATCCATGGTCTCAAACAATGAGAGAGAAAAAACCTTTTATATTCAACATGTAAAACACAAATTAGCCATAAAAGTTTCCCATTGAAACCAAAAATGATTTGATACAAAACATAGGTTTTAACCTAATCTACTAAATACCTGTTGAGCCTCAAATTTGTGCTTTCCTTCACCTCATTTTACCTCATTTTCCCTTGTCCATTTCTATCTTAAACCCAATTGATCAATAAATATAGTTAAAGTACTTCTAGAATGGTTTACATAGTGACTTGTTGAATTTTGTGATTTTTGCCATTGTTAATTTTTTTGGCCAAGACTAGGCTGAGCGAATGCGGACATTAAATATCAGCAACGATTCTGCGGCTACCTTCATGTTTGAGTATGTTCCCGGTGGCCTCTTGAGAAAAACCGCATATGGGCATGATCCGCGTCGTGTCTACATGGTTCGTTGCTCATCATGGAGGAAGAAATGGATTCTGGGTACGGTTATGCACGCGGGAACACATTTATAAAGGAAGAATCCTAGTAGGACTGTCTCAGTCCAGATGTCTTTTCTTCTTCACGCAGCCACTTCAAAGAGTTCTAACGTGATTTGGATAAGGAAAGACATTGTTCCTAAATTGTTGTAATTATTGTTACGTGCATTTTCTTTATAAACTCTTGGGAGACCGAGAGCTAGGTTAGAGATTTTATGTTAGATTTGCTGCTAGATTTTGTTTAAACTCTATGTTATGTCCTTGAAGACATAGAGTGTTATGTTCAAACTATTGCATCGTTAATGGAGCAGAAAAAGTTATTTTGAAGGCGTGATTTAATTTGGAGTTGAATGCTAGATTTTGTTTGCGTAAATTAGATAAGTTTTCCTAGCTGCCTTTACATTTTGCATTTGAATTGGTAGTTGTTTTGTTTTAGCTACTGTAGTCGTATTCATTCTAGCTCTTCCACAAGAAGACACTCTTCCAACAGACTAAAATGATGAATGTTGAATGACTATGGTATTGTAGGATAGGAGTTGAATTTGTATTTGTTTTAACTAGCTACTGTAGTCATATTCGTTCTAGCTCTTCCACAAGAAGACACTATTCCAACAGATTAAAATGATGAATGTTGAATGACTATGGTATTGTAGGATTAGGAGTTGAATTTGTATTTGTTTTAACTCGCTACTGTAGTTATATTCATTCCAGTTCTTCCACAAGAAGACATTCTCCCAAAAGATTATAATGATGAATGATGAATAGCTATAGTACTGTAGGAATTAGTTGTAGTTTTTGCTATTCACTATCACAGTTACACTTGTTCTAATCACTCTTCCACAAGAAGAAATTCTTCCAAGACATCCTTAAGGAGTTCAAGACATGACCGTGATAATGAATGATTTAGTTGTGTGTTTGTACTAAGTATCATCTCTGTTCTTGCTCTTAAACGCTTGCCCAAGACATCATAATGACGAGTAGGATATGGATGTGATAACTTAGTTTTTCATTTTCTTTCTGTTCATTTGCTTTCAATTGCATACAATTACACAGTTAGAATTGTTCTATCCCTTCCAAAAGAAGGAACTCTTCCAAAATATCACTAATGATGAACAAACAGATTGTGTAACTTCATAGAATAATGCATGTTAGTTAGAATGCTCCGGAGTTTCATTTGCATTTAATTCATGTTCAGTTACTTTGTTTCAAGTTTGATGATGACTTATAGTTCAACATTGTTCTAGTTTAGTAGCATCTTAGGTTTATTCTTAGATTAACTCATTGCACTTGCATCTCATAGTCACATTGTCATCCTTTGCACAATAGATTACTTTAGTTGTTAGGATTCACAAGACAGCCTTCATTATTCACAAACATCTTTTTGTTCTGAAAACTACAAGTGATCCATAACCATAGGAACAAAAGATAACATCACTATAAGGTCTGAAATCTCTCTGCAATCTCCTCATCATTTTATAAACAGAGCTCTTCCTCAAAAGAACTAATTTGAACAAGAAACCAATAACTATTTGAGTATAGGTTCTGTGACATTCAATTAAATTGCAGAATAGAACTAGAAATTAGTCATGGAATAGATGAGCTTAGAACCAAATGTTGCATCATGATAAGATTAGTGTTTAACTGTTCAATTAGAGGATTTGCATATTTAGTGATCATTTTTCAAGTTCAGTTTGTGTCATTTTCTTAAGAAGTCATTATCAAGCTTTTGCTTTTATTTAGTCATAGTTCAGATTCTGCTTCAGTGTTTCTAATTGCATTTTCCATTCCATACATTAGGCTTAACTCTGTTTTGACCACCAAATTCTTTCTATTAGTTTTCTAGGCATTTTCATTGTGAATATAAAACACCAAAAGACCAAAAACATCATAAATCAACATAAAAGAAGACCAAAAACATCACAAAACACCACATACAACGCATTAGGAAACAAGCACCTAGGTACATATGGTACACTTCACTTCAGCAGTTTACAAATCCTGGTTTACAATTAAATGAGCTCAGTTTAGGAGACTAGATTGAGACCCAACATTTTGGCGCCGTTGCCGGGGAAGTGAAAACTAGGTAACCTTTGTTTCTTAGCATCCAAAAACAATTTTATGCATAGGGAGAGAGATTCATGGGGAAGATTTATAAGCAGCAGAGGCAGAAGTTTGATTTCTAGAACACCACTTGTTTCATCCAGATCCAGAACTAGTACACCTTCAACTCAAACCCATCTTCCATCCTTTACTGATCCTGGACTTCTAGAAGATCTAAGGTCACCTATTCCATTAGAGAAACCTTCCACTTCATCCACTGAACCTGCCATAGAAGAAGATCCAAAAACTCTTGTTGAGGATACAAATCTTTCTACTTCCATAGGAGAGTCAACCATGGCAGAAGAAGGAGGAGGAGGAGTTGTTAATGGAGAACACACATTATTTGGAGGAGGTAGAGGTAGAGGTAGAGGAGAAGGAGGAAGAGGAGGTAGAGGTGCAGATGGAGGAAGAGGTAGAATAGGAAGCTCTTTTAGGTTCCCTATACTTGACGAAGAAACCAATACAACCATGAAAAACATTTCACCTTCTGTCCTTCCGAACTTCTATGGACTTAAAACTGAGGATCCTGAAACTTTCTTATTCGAATTTGAAGTGCTGTGTAGGACTTATGACTATCTTCAAGATGCTCAAAAATTGAAATTGTTTCCTTCAACTCTAAAACGAGCAGCATTGAAGTGGTTTATGAGTTTAAACAGTAGTTCCATTAGAACATGGGAAGACATGAAACAAGCATTTCTAGAGAGATACTTGGATTATTGTATGCCGGTTAATCATAAGGAAGAAGTGTTAAAGATGTTACAAAAAGAAGATGAAAACTTAGAAGATTTGTTGGAAAGATTTAAATACAACATAAAAAGGGCACAAATGGAAAACCTAGATCAAGACACTTTAAAATCTCTTTTATTGAAAACCATTAGGGATGAATGGTTGGATATCCTTAACATGATGGGAAAAGGGGATATATCACAACTCACATTACCTGAAATATCTGAGTTATGTATCAACCTTTCCAGAGGGAAATCCAAAACTGTCAAAGGTCCAAGAGATCCTGCTCTTGCAAGAGCAAGTAAATCTGCTTCTGGGACTGTAAGTAGATTAGAAATAGGACACATGCTTGATGATTTTAAATCTGACATCTTAGGGAGTCTTAGTGAAAAAATAGACACCCTCAAGATACAAAACAAGCAAAAGGCTGAATCTGATGCCTTGGCAATCTTTTGTCCCAAATGTAGGAAGAAACATGCTTTGAGAGAGTGTCCTCTAGATGTAAAAGTTGTAGAAACCTGTGTTATTTGTTCTGAGAAACATGAGACCAAGAATTGTCCTTCTCTTCCTGGTCTCAAGGCTGTTTTTCAGGAAGAAACTCCTACAGACTCCACAGAATCTCTTAACTTTGTATCTAGAAGACCTTGGCAGGGACCTCAGACACAAGGGTTCCATGATCAAATGTATAATCAACCTCCACCTTGGAATTCTTGGCAGCAACCTTGGCCCCAATTTCAAAATCAATCTCAAGCTTGGGCACAAGGATCAAAAGGTTCCTATGGAAGATACTCTCCATATTATCAGTATCCACCATCCTATCCACCATATCCACATTTTTATCCTCAAAATCCTCAACAAAATTTTCCTCAAAATCTTCAACAAAACTTTCAACAAAATTCTCAACAACATCATCTGAACCAACCTCATCAAAATCAACTACTTCCATTACCATTCCCTCAAAAATCCAATCAATTACTAGCTCAGCCCATACCAAACCCCAATAATAAGAACCCTCAGAATACATACATGATAGAAGAACAACAATTTCCAACTTATTTAATTACTCCTCTAGACCTTAGTGATGTTCAACTTAGGTCTGGAAGAATACTTGAGAAGAGGAAACCTTCTGTGATCATACAAGAACAAGATAATTCTGAGGAAGACTCCCTACGGGTTAATAAAATTCTTGAGGAAGATGCATCCTTTCAAGACCAAAACATTGAAAAACTGAAACAAAAAGATTCAATAAGTCCAACTCCAGTATTAGATCAACCATCCACATCTACTTCTATACCTCCCTTTCCGGAAAGATTACAAATTGATAAAGGTGTAGAAAAACAAATAATGGTGCCTAATTATGATTTCTTGGATGAATTGAGAAATGTTTGCATTAAAATTCCATTATTGCAAGCCATCAAGGAAATCACAATTTTAGCCAAAACAATAAAGGAGTTGAGTATGAAGACAACAAGAAAAAGAATAAGAGAAACCAAGAAAATTCAACTGGTAGGACAAATAGCAGACATTATGATGGGTAAGATTACTATTCCAAAGTACCTTGACCCAGGAAATCCAGTTGTCAAAATTCACATCAATGGGATTGAAATTCAAAACACACTCATTGACTTAGGAGCAGCAATAAATATCATGAGTAGACAAATCATGGACAAACTGAAACTTCCTAATCTTCTCTTTACACCCACACTATTACAATTAGCAGATAGATCTGTGATCAGACCAGATGGGGTAGTAGAAGACATTCCAGTGTCCCTAGACTCTTGGGAGTACCCTGTGGATTTCATGATCCTGACACCCAAGAATAATCTAGGAGGCCATCCTGTTATACTAGGAAGACCTTGGTTGGCTACAGCTGATGCTTTTATTAGTTGTAGGTCCGGAGATATGTATATTTCTGATGGTAGTTCAACAAAGAAATTCACTTTATATCCTCCAGCTAGGACAATTATAGATCTAGATGACACTCAATGGATAGAGGATGAAGAATATTTACAACCACTCTTCACAATTTCAGAAATTAGTGAAGATAATCGAATTCTGAATACTCTAGAAAACTTTGAATCTTCTCCAGAACACAAACATGAATCATTTCAAGAGGGATCCAATATTGATTTTTTGTCATCTAGGCAGATGTCTCTTCATTCTATGGACAAATTTGGCAGCTCTACAAGTGAAATTTTTCCAGGCAAAACCTTGAACATAAGCAAAAACCTAGAAAAATCTCAACAAGAAGAGTTAGTCAAAGTATTACAGAGACATTCTTCTGCATATGCATGGGAATACACTGACATGAAAGGGATAAGTCCCAAGACTTGTACTCATCACATCTATATAGAGGCAAATTGCAAACCAATTAGACAGCCTCAAAGACGAATGAATCCAAATCTTAGGGAAATTGTCAAGGAAGAACTGCAAAAATTATTAAATGTTAATTTCATCTATCCTATTTCAGATAGTCAGTGGGTCTCTCCTTTAGTAATTGTACCTAAGAAAAATGGAAAATGGAGGGTGTGTGTTGACTACAGAGAACTGAATAAAGCTACTCTTAAAGACCATTTTCCCTTACCTTTCATAGATCAAGTATTAGATACATTAGCAGGTAAAAAGTACTTTTCATTCCTAGATGGGTTTAGTGGTTACAATCAAATCCAAGTAGCACTTGAAGACAAAGATAAAACCACATTTACTTGTCCTTGGGGTACCTATGCCTACCGAGTATTGCCATTTGGGTTATGCAATGCACCTGCAACATTCCAAAGGGCAGTATTAGGAATTTTTTCTGATCTGATACATGACTGTGTAGAGGTGTACATGGATGATTTTACAGTTTATGGGGATACATTTGAAGAGGCTTTAGGAAACTTGGAAAAGGTCTTAAAAAGATGTCAAGAAGCAAACCTTTCTCTTAGTCATGAAAAATGTTTTATGATGTTCACTGAAGGTATTGTTTTAGGGCACCACATTTCAGGGGATGGGATTAGAGTTGATGAAGCGAAATTTGAAGTTATTTCTAACCTATCCATTCCAAGTTGTCAAAGAGATGTAAGAAGTTTTCTAGGATTTACGGGGTACTATCGGAGATTTATAGAAAACTTCACCAAAATAGCATCTTCTCTCTTCAAATTACTCACCAAAGATTGTGAATTTAAGTGGACTTCTGATTGCCAGTTAGCTTTTGAAACCCTGAAAACCAAAATTTATGAAGCACCTATATTAAGGGGACCTAACTGGAAGTTACCTTTTCATATCTCGACAGATGCTTCCGATACAGCTCTAGGAGCAGTATTGGGACAGAAAGATTTGATTCCCTATGCCATCTATTATATCAGTAAAAATTTGACTCCTGCAGAGTTAAACTATACTGTAATTGAAAAAGAGTTTTTAGTTGTTGTTCATGCTATAAACAAGTTTAGACACTATATAACAGACTATGAAACTTTTGTTCACACTGATCATTCTGCCATTAGATACTTAATGAATAAATCAATCACTAATGGCAGAGTTATAAGATGGTTGTTACTATTGCAAGAATTCAACATTACTATTCTAGATAGGCCTGGAAAACAAAACACTGTGGCTGATTTCCTATCTAGAATTCAAAATATCAAAGATGACACTCTGGTTGAAGATCAATTTCCTGATGAATATCTTTTTGCAATCTCTACTCAAACTCCATGGTTTGCTGATATTGCCAATTATTTAGTTTCAGGAAAATTTCCTTCAATTATGAATGCAAGGGATAAAAGAAAAATCATAAATGATAGTGCAAGATATTCATGGGTCGCTAATGAGTTGTACAAGACAGGTTCAGATTTGATCATTAGAAGGTGTGTTCGTGAAGATGAGATGCCTGAAATTCTCAAGGCATGTCATGATGAACCTTGTGGCGAACACTTTGCAGATAAGAGGACAACCTATAAGATCCTTAACTTAGGATATTATTGGCCATCTTTGTTTAAAGATGCAAGGGAGTATGTCAAAAGGTGTGACAGTTGCCAAAGGGTAGGGAAACCTTCTCCTTCAGGTGAGATGCCATTACAACCTCAGGTACACATTGAACCTTTTGAAAAATGGGCTTTGGGTTTTGTAGGACCTATTAGTCCTCCATCAAGACAAAAGAAATACATATTAGTTTGCACTGATTATGTTACTAAGTGGGTAGAAGCTAAACCATTACTTGTTGCTAACGAATCATCTGTAGTTACTTTTCTTTTTGAGGATATTTTTACTCGTTTTGGTGTCCCAAGGGAAATTGTTACAGATCAAGGAGCTCAATTTACATCAAGGCTAGTGGAGCAAATGATGGAGAAGTACAAATCAGACATAGAACATCTACTCCTTATCATCCACAAGCAAATGGTCAAGTGGAATCCACTAAAAAAGTTATTGAAGGAATCCTAACAAAGACTGTTCATCTACATAGAATAAATTGGGTAGATAGGCTTCCTGAAGCCTTGTGGGCCTATAGAACTACATGGAGAAACACAACAGGCCATACTCCTTATGAGCTTGTTTATGGAAAGCAAGTTTTGTTTCCCATAGAATTCCAAATTCAAACATTCAAGATGGCAGTTCAGCTAGGACTTGATCTAACGGAGGCACAAAAGCATAGATTGGAGCAAATTAATGAATTGGATGAGATCAGACAAGATGCAGTTCAGAAAACAAGTCTAGTCCAACAGCAAAGGGCTAGATGGCATGACAAGTACATCAAGGAGAAGAAATTTAAAGAGGGAGACTGGGCTCTCTTGTTTGATTCAAAATTCAAAGATTTTCAAGGGAAATTTCAGACACATTGGCTTGGGCCATATGAAATTGTTCGAATTTTTGATAATGGGGCAGTAAAAATCAGAACTATAGATGAAGAGGAGGTCACTTTTCTTGTGAATGGTCATAGACTGAAGCTATACCACAAGCCACTCTCAAGAGAAGAATTTGTCAAGAAGTTCCAAGAAGATAGTGATGTGAAGTTAATGAAGAAGAGTCTCTCTTCTTCATCAACTTGATTAAATTTTCTGAAGCATTTCTCTTTAAAAAAAATAAAAATAAAAAAAAATAAAAAATAAAAAATAAAAAAAAAATAAAAAAAATAAAAAAATAAAGGTATAAACATGAAAACCAATCATTGATTGGCATGTTTATACAGAAAAGATAGGGTGAAAATCAGAGTCTCTCTGACACTCTAACTTTTCCCATTTTTGTTTTTATAAGCAGTTGTTATAAAAATCATAAGTTCAGTTCCATAGTGCTTATGATTCATTTCATCTCACTCCATTCACTTATCCATCCATACTCCATCTCATCCATCATTCATATTTCACTCCATTCCACATTTCATTCATCTCATTCCATCTTCCATCCATCTCATTTTCATGTCAAAACACAAAATTTGATATCATGCTGTAAGTGAATAAAAATATGTCATGAATTGCAGTATAGCCTCTATGTTCCTTAATTCCATTTCATGAACTGAATCCATTTCATTCCATTATCCACTTCATACATATCATAATCCATCATCCATTTTCATTCATACCACATAACATTTCACCCATACTCCAAAAACACTCCATTTTCATGATTAAAGTGTTCTACAGGAACATTCTGCAGCTCAGTGGACATTCTGCAGCTGATCGGCCTTTCTGCAGCCCGATAGTCTTTCCGCAGCTACAAATCCTGAAGGCATCAACTAGCAGACATCAGAATTACAACAAAGTGACCTAGTGTATTCATGAATCAAAAGCATCAAGAAAATTATGAAGACTCCTCCAGAGATGAGCAGAGAAGACAAAGGCTACAAAAATCAAATAAAGGGCAGAGGTAACAAGTTTAAATTACGATGGCATTTCATAAAAGTTTAGCATAGTTTAGTTGTGGATTATTAGAAAGGTTGTTTTAATTGTTTTTATTGATCAAACACCAAAAAACCCTCTACAGACTTTGTATTAAAATCTTCCATTTCAAATTTCATATCCGATAGCATTTAAGCGGTGAAATGGCCAAAGCATTTGAATTTTCCACGTCTCTTAACCAAAGCATTTAATGATGATGATTCCCTCTGCCGTCGTAAAATCCTCCGCCGTCTCCTCAATCATTAATACAATCCCTCCACCTCACTCCACTACTCTATTCCGTGACTATTTGCCATAACTTCATTCCGTAGCCGGTATTCCATTCCGAAGACAGAGATATTATTATCACCAGGAGCAGAGCTAAAGGATATCAGTTTGAACAGCATTGAGCATTGTAAATGCAGAGCAGAGCAGAAGAGGTAAATTTGGAAGTATAACAGTGTGAGGACTCAAAGCCACTTGATCCCGTGGGCAGGTAGCATATCACTGTGGACGGAATTTGAAGCATTTTCACTATCAACTCATAATTGTAGCAGTGTTAGTTCGAAGTCTGTTGTTACCAAAAGACAGAGGTGTTAAAAATTGAAGTCTTTTGCTACCAGAGACAGAGGTGTTGTAGTGATTGAGTTTGAAAACCATTTGCTACCAGAGACAAAGGTGTTGTAGCATTGAATTTGAAGTATGTTGTTACCAGAGACAGAGATGTTGTATTGTTGAGGTTGAAGCATACCATTTGCTACTAGAGACAGAGGTGTTTTCAGTGATTGAGTTTGAAGTCTTTTGTTACCAAAGACAGAGGTGTTGCAGTATTAAAACTGAAACCATTTGCTACTAAGAGCCAGAGGTATTGCACAAAAAGAAATTTGAAGCCATCTCCCACTGTCTATCAAAGACATATCAGTTCGAAATTTGAAACTGCTTTCATGATCAAACAGAAGCATATCAGCCAGAGGTTTTGAAGCTGTTGCCACTATAAATCAGAGGTATGTCATTCCAAAATTGAAGCCATTTTCATTTAGAGCTTGAAGCCATTTCAAAACCGAAAGTGAAAGTTATTGTTTTGTGAGTAGAAGAGTGTTAATTTGATATTGAAAAAAATCATGGGTTTCATCGTAAGGATTGAACCTGTGGGTTCAAAATATTTAGAGGGTTACCCACAATGCAAGGAGATGTTACAACAAATAGGATGGCTTCAATTTTTGGAAAAATTTAATGGCTTCCATAAGGAAGTCACTAAAACATTCGCAAGAGCATTTCAAGGGACCGAAGTTGAAATAGGGGATATCAAGTTTACTGTCACTGAAGTTTTTATTGCAGAGGCTACAGGATTACTCAGAACTGGAGAAAGATGGTTTAAAAATAGAGAATTTCACAATGACTCCTGGAAACAAATTTTAAAATCACCAAATATGGATGTTAGTGTGTTCAAGAAAGGAATTCCCAGTACTGCATTGAAAAACAAATGGAGAAACATACTACTTATTTTACAAAAATTTGTTACATGTGAGGGTAGATATGGGACATTTTATGTCTACCACATTAGACTAATGATGCATTTTCTGGGAGAAGACTTAAACCTACCATATTTCTTGCTTCAAAGTCTGAAGAAGATGGCTTCCTGTGTTCAGAGAAGAGTTCAATTTTTGGAGACAACCCTGTATCATCATGGTTTGGTCAAAATTTTGATTGAGCATCATCTAGCTAAAACAAATGATACGTGGGATGATTTCTTAATAAGAAATCATTTTGAAGAAGCAAAAGAACCATCACCTGAACCACAGCCCACAAAGAGAAGTAGGAAATGGAGGACTCCAAAAGTTAAAATTGACAAACCAGTTCAAGAAAGCAGTGAGGAAATCATTTTGGAGAAGTTGACTCGAATCAAGAGGCAACTTAAGGAAGAGAAGATAATCAAGGAATCTGCTACAGAGAAAGGAGAGGGGTCCTCTCAGCTTAGGAGAAGCCACAGATTAAAAGGAAAACTGAAGAAAACACCAATCAAACAAACAGGGGTAATCAATATTGAAGATGAAGAAACATCCATTGAAGAGGAAGATGATGAAGATTTTTATGAAGGCACCCCTGAGATTGATCCTGCTCAACAAGAAATCTATGATTATGTGGAAACTTTAGAGAGGACAGCTTCAGAAAGAGAAGAGAGAACCCCCAGTCCTCCACTGACTGAAATTGATATATTAAGGAGGGATAGGTATGAGTTGGAATTATTGAATAGGCACATAAAAAATGAGAATGAAATTCTCAAAGATCAAATCAAGCTCAAGATTGACATGAAATCAACCTTATCCCTGCATATAGACAAAGTGGAGAGAACCAATGAGAAGATGAAGACAAGGAACAAAAAGTTGGTCAGGGCACTCACAAACCTCAGGTTCAAACTTGTGATCAGGAAACCCAGAAGGCCTCTAGCTTTCAGACAAAGGAGAAGAAGGGGATTAGATGTCCTTGCGGAAGCCTCTGAATTCATAGGATAATTTGCATGAGGACATGCAAAGAGACAGCAGTGGGGGTATGTTGAGCCTCAAATTTGTGCTTTCCTTCACCTCATTTTACCTCATTTTTTCCTTGTCCATTTCCATTTTAAACCCAATTGATCAATAAAAATAGTTAAAATTACTTCTAGAATGGTTTACATGACTGAATTGTTGAATTTTGTGATTGTTGCCATTGTTAAGCATTTTGACCGGAACTAGCTGCAGAATGCAGACATTCCGTAGCTAACCGGCGATTCTGCAGCTACCTTCATGTTTGAGTATGTTCCAGGTGGCCTCTTGAGGAAAACCGCATATGGGCATGATCCACGTCGTGTCTACATGGTTCATTGCTCATCATGGAGGAGGAAATGGATTCTGGGTACGGTTATGCACGTGGGAACACATTTGTGAAGGAAGACTCCTACTAGGACTGTCTCAGTCCAGATGTCTTTTCTTCTTCACGCAGCCACTTCAAAGAGTTCTAACGTGATTTGGATAAGGAAAGACATTGTTCCTAAATTGTTGTAATTATTGTTACGTGCATTTGATTTATAAACTCTTGGGAGACCGAGAGCTATGTTAGAGATTTTATGTTAGATTTGCTGCTAGATTTTGTTTAAACTCTGTGTTACGTCCTTGAAGACACAGAGTGTTATGTTCAAACTATTGCATCGTTAATGGAGCAGACAAAGTTATTTTGAAGCGTGATTTAATTTGGAGTTGAATGCCGTCAAGTGGTAGAGGGCCCCTGCCTCTTGCACGGATTTCTTTTGCGTAAATTAGATAAGTTTTCCTAGCTGCCTTTACGTTTTGCATTTGAATTGGTAGTTGTTTTGTTTTAGCTACTGTAGTCGTATTCATTCTAGCTCTTCCACAAGAAGACACTCTTCCAACAGATTAAAATGATGAATGTTGAATGACTATGGTATTGTACGATTAGGATTTGAATTTGTAGTTGTTTTAACTAGCTACTGTAGTCGTATTCATTCTAGCTCTTCCACAAGAAGACACTCTTCCAACAGATTAAAATGATGAATGTTGAATGACTATGGTATTGTAGGATTAGGAGTTGAATTTGTAGTTGTTTTAACTAGCTACTGTAGTTATATTCATTCCATCTCTTCCACAAGAAGACATTCTTCCAACAGATTATAATGATGAATGATGAATAGCTATAGTACTGTAGGAATTAGTTGTAGTTTTTGCTATTCACTATCACAGTTACACTTGTTCTAATCACTCTTCCACAAGAAGAAATTCTTCCAAGACATCCTTAAGGAGTTCAAGACATGACCGTGATAATGAATGATTTAGTTGTGTGTTTATACTAAGTATCATCTCTTTTCTTGCTCTTAAACACTTGCCCAAGACATCATAATGACGAGTAGGATATGGATGTGATAACTTAGTTTTTCATTTGCTTTCAATTGCATACAATTACACAGTCAGAATTGTTCTACCCGTTCCAAAAGAAGGAACTCTTCCAAAATATCACTAATGATGAACAAACAGATTGTGTAACTTCATAGAATAATGCATGTTAGTTAGAATGCTCCAGAGTTTCATTTGCATTTAATTCATGTTCGGTTACTTTGTTTCAAGTTTGATGATGACTTATAGTTCAACATTGTTCTAGTTTAGTAGCATCTTAGGTTTATTCTTAGATTAACTCATTGCACTTGCATCTCATAGTCACATTGTCATCCTTTGCACAATAGATTACTTTAGTTGTTAGGATTCACAAGACAGCCTTCATTATTCACAAACATCTTTTTGTTCTGAAAACTACAAGTGATCCATAACCATAGGAACAGAAGATAACATCACTATAAGGTCTGAAATCTCTCTGCAATCTCCTCATCATTTTATAAACAGAGCTCTTCCTCAAAAGAACTACTTTTAACAAGAAACCAATAACTCTTTGAGTATAGGTTCTGTGACATTCAATTAAATTGCAGAATAGAACTAGAAATTAGTCATGGAATAGATGAGCTTAGAACCAAATGTTGCATCATGATAAGATTAGTGTTTAACTGTTCAATTAGAGGATTTGCATATTTAGTGATCATTTTTCAAGTTCAGTTTGTGTCATTTGCCTAAGAAGTCATTATCAAGCTTTTGCTTTTATTTAGTCATAGTTCAGATTCTGCATCAGTGTTTCTAATTGCATTTGCCATTCCATACATTAGGCTTAACTCTGTTTTGACCACCAACTTCTTTCTATTAGTTTTCTAGGCATTTTCATTGTGAATATAAAACACCAAAAGACCAAAAACATCATAAATCAACATAAAAGACCAAAAACATCACAAAACACCACATACAACGCATTAGGAAACAAGCACCTAGGTACATATGGTACATTTCACTTCAGCAGTTTACAAATCCTGGTTGACAATTAAATGAGCTCAGTTTAGGAGACTAGATTGAGACCCAACATGCCCCTACATTCAATTTCTAGAATAGATCTAATTAGAAGTTTTTCATTTTCATATCCATGGTAGTTCTATAGGCAGAGTCTGTAAAGGGCCAGGTAGCCTCTAGATCTCATCTTTTATGAAAGGTGACATATCTAGTAAATTCCCCTACAGCGAATCTCTGGAATAGATCTAAATGCCCCTATAGTAAATGCCCCTACAGTCAACATGTATATAGTATTTAGAAACAAAAGTAATTTGATACAATACATAGGTTTTAACCAAGTATATAGTTTTTCATTTTCATGTCCATGGTCTCAAACAATGAGAGAGAAAAAACCTTTTATATTCAACATGTAAAACACAAATTAGCCATAAAAGTTTCCCATTGAAACCAAAAGTGATTTGATACAAAACATAGGTTTTAACCTAATCTAGTAAATGCTCCTACATTCAATCTTTATAATATATCTAATTAGAATTTTTTTATTTTCATATCCATGGTAGTTTTATAGGCAGAGTCTGTAAAGGGCTAGGTAGCCTCTGGATCTCATATTTTATGAAAGGTGACATATCTAGTAAATGCCCCTACAGTCAATCTCTGGAATATATTTAAATGCCCCTACAGTCAACATGTATATAGTATTTAGAAACAAAAAGTGATTTGATACAAAACATAGGTTTTAACCAATTATATAGTTTTTCACTTTCATATCCATGGTATCAAACAATGAGAGAGAAAAAGCCTTTTATATTCAACATGTAAAACACAAATTAGCCATAAAAGTTTCCCATTGAAACCAAAAGTGATTTGATACAAAACATAGGTTTTAGCCTAAGAGTAAATGCCCCTACATTCAATCTCTAGAATAGATCTAATTAGAATTTTTTCATTTTCATATCCATGGTAGTTCTATAGGCAGAGTCTGTAAAGGGCCAGGTAGCCTCTGGATCTCATCTTTTATGAAAGGTAAAATATCTATTAAATTCCCCTACAATCAATATCTGGAATAGATCTAAATATAAGTTTTTCATTTCTCCCATGCATTTGCAATAAATGTCAATTTAATATATATATTTTTATTGAATTTGTTTTTTTTTTAGGGATAAGAAAACCATTAAATATGGTTGAAAAATGGAAATTATGCATAGAATTCTCTTGCTATCCCAATCCAGGGAATGCAGTGATTACATATGTGCTTTCCAATATTGCGACTAGCAAAGTCGTCCAAAGGAAAATGAATATACCGGGAAGAAAAAAAAACAACGAGGCATATTATATTGGATTAATAGACGGCTTGGGAACAACGATGGAATATGGATCAAATGGAATTGTAGTTTTCACCAATTTTGAACTTGTGTGCAATCAGATGAATGGCGTATACCAAGTTAAGAAGGAGAGGTTAAAAGAATGCATGGAATAGCAAACAATATTGTTATTCAATTTCAATTTTTTAGTATAAGGCATTGTACAAATTTGAATAAGATGTCTACTGATTTATTACGTGGGGCAATGAAAATTCAAGATTCATCTATCAAAGATGAATTAATAGATGAATTAGAATTATATGGGGCAATGCCAATGCAAGATTCATCTCTCCAAGATGAATTAGTTTTGAGACACTCTTCTTCAAAAATTAAAGATTCGTCTCTCAAAGATGAATTAGTTTTGAGATGCTCTTTTTAAAAAATTCAAGATTCATCTCTCAAAGATGAATTAGTGTTGAGACACTCTCCTTCAAAATTTATTGATCGACATTGTAACATATCTTGGATATGTGTGTGTTGTGTACTTATAAATGTGTCCTTTTTAATGACCATGTGCTTTTAAAAATTATATACCAAGTGTGCTCCCACCACACCATGTAAAGCGCAACTTGGTGAACTTCACATTTGCAACAAGTGGTGAACTTCACATTTTTATGAAATTAAAATGTGGGGACATCAACAATTTTTTGTTTAAATAGAGTTTGTTTCAATGGATTTTCACTTCTTTTTTAATGACAATGTGTTTTTTTCAATTTTATACCAAGTGTGCTCCCACCATGTAAAACAAAATTTGGTGAACTTACATTTTATAACCTTTTTTTGCTTAAATTGAGTTTCACACATCAATTAGTGCTTTGAAATTTGTGTTTTACATAATTTGTTTACACTAAATTACATTAATTTTCTGGAATTTATTTTGAATTTAATTTAAATTAGTTATTTAAAAAAATAATTGTAAATGTCCACCGTAGATATATATATATATCATGGAGGATGAACGATGAAGATCAACAGAATCCCATATCTCTACGAGAGGGGGGGATCAGGGATCAGGATCGAGATCTGTTCATGGTAAATTTAAATATAATATTAAATCTCCATACATGTGTGTACATATGGAATTGATTTTTTATCAACTTTGTGAGTTAAATTAGTTGTTAATAAGTTTCATTTTTTATTTTTAGGAGCTAATAAGAAGATAAGGGTCTCTACTCCAGCCATGGATGCCCATGTTTCACCCAGTCGTGGTATGATTTTAACACAATTTAATCAATGAATATGTACACGTGTATTTATATGTATGCATGTATTTTTCAATTGATTATAAATTCGTATTTGTTTATGAAGCTTCTCTCTCCTCTTGAGAGGTTGGTGGTGGTTCAAATGCCCTTAGAGGGCCATCAATAAGTGGTAGCAGGTTGCGTGAAGGTGGTGATATTTATTCTCCTGGAGGCTAATCAACGATTGGTGGTGCTGGTTCTTAGTAGGGGCGTTTTGGTTCTCAACAGTTTCAGGGTGGAGAAGATGCTAGCCAACCACGTCGAGGTTGCCATCAATTTCAATATTTTTTCATTGAATTTGTACACATTTGTTTACATGTGTTTTTCCTAATATACAAAATTTTATATACATTGATGCAGAGGCTGAAAATGTTCCAAATATTGGTCAAAATAGACGCAGGGCAGAACGCTACATTCAAGAAGAAGGTTGTCTACCCACTACAACTTATCTGGCCAACATTTCTGATATACCATGGGAAAGAAACATGGCACAATGCACCTTATAAAGGTTTCAATAACTTCATGCAAAATTGCAGAGTGATTTCATGGCATTCACTCTACCTGCTGAGAGTCGACAAAGCCTCGAAATAGTTACACATTCATTGGGCGAAATAGTAAATGTGTACAAAAATCTTGGGCCAACAACTGATACATTTGTAGAAGTCATGAGAAAGATAAAGGAAACAGTAATGGGTCCTGATAAATAGGAGGATGTAAAAAAAAGAGTTTCAAAAGAAATGGCGAAGTCAATGTTTAATTTCAAGGAAGGGCCAAAAATAAAAATTTTGAAGGTGCAATATTTCAAGCACCTCGATATAGCTCACTATTTGTATGATAGGCACCTTGTAGCCTATGGAAGGCGCCCATGGAATGACGAGGTTCTTGTTTATTTTTCAAAATTGTTTTACACAATTTTTTTTTTGAAAATGAAACCCAATTACAATGAACTTCCGTTAGAATTTTTTGGTCCGGGGAAAGGTCGATTGTGTGATCGTAGGGGCGTTAGGTGAGATGTGGAGTTGCCTTGCCTTGAGCCGCCATTGGTGAGTCGACCTTTCGGGTCGAAACTCTGCGGTCAGAGATGGATGCGACTTCTCAAATAATTCGAGAAGCAAGGGATGTCATGATCGACAATGTTTACATCGGATTAGGTGGAGTCGATGTTTGTCTAAATCGACAAAGAGCACGTGAAAATGCACGTGCCAATTGTGTGTATTGTACAAATGAAGAGATTGACAACATGAATGTTGAATATCTCCGAAGATATTCAAATAATTGTCACAATGGTTGACAAGACCTAATTCTTCATGAGGAAGAGGGCACGGGAACAGTATGTGTTAATGACCTTAGGGTTCAATTATTTTAACACATATATGTGTAAAATTTGTAATAAATACATGTGTATGTACACATATACATTTATTTGTATTTACATTAATCTAACAAAAATGTATCATTATATGTTAAAACACCATTTTCAGTTGTCACGCATGATGAATGATGAAAATGTTAATATCACATTCAGGGCCTCTGGTTCAAACAATGAAGATGGGTCTCACCATCAAGATATGTTGACAAATGTTAGTGTTTTTTAAGTGATATTTTTAAAATAAATAATTGTGCACACATGTACATGTACATATATAATAATAAAATGTTTTAACGGATTCTGATTCCGTTCGATGTTTTTGGGATGGTGGTGCCTTCTTCTTCCTTGGGAGATGTACCTTCTACTTCCTTAGGAGATGTGCCACATCCACAACAAGTATGAACAATTTTTCACTTTAAAATTTATGTTTAAGTTATATATATATTCCACCTCAAAAAGTTACAATAAAAATTGAGATATATATATCTATATCTTGAGTTATTTTAAATTTTTTAAATTTTAGGTTTTTGGAGATTTTCTTTTGGAGCCTCTCTTAGGAGTTGTCCCAAATTCACCTGCAGAAGTATTGAATTTTTCACTTGTAAATATATATATGTTTTTTTTAAAGTTATAATTTATAAATTGAAGTTTATTTAAGTTTTATTATAAATTGAGATCTTGATCTTGAGTTATTTTATACTTTTAAAATTTTGAATTTTAGGTTTCTATAGAAGCTTGCTTTAATCCATGGACTCTAGTGACGGAGATAGGAACATCCACACCATTTCAACCATTTGAACAAGTTTTCTAACTTTTTTTTTAATATTATTGAAAATAAGTTTATATATGTACACGTCAATTTTCATCTGAAATTTATATATATATATATATATATATATCTATATATATATATATATATATATATATATATATATATAACTGTTCATGTATATTGTACAATTTACTGTTGGAGATGTTCCCATGGGGGAGCTTGTAGTAGGTGAACAAATGGAGAGGGAACCTCATGAGGTATTGCATGATTTTTTATTTTTTTTATTTTTTTTACATGAAGTTCTATATATTCTCACTCATTTTTAAAACATCAAATTTTAATGTTTGTATGTGCATTGTGTACAGGTTCCCCATGCTTCGCAAGATAGCGCGCAGATTGAGACTCTGATAGGAAAGACACTACATCCATCTGTATTTGATGGACATGATTTGTAGATTTTAATTCAAGATTTCTAGTCTTAAATTTACTTTTTTTATATATTATCTAGATGCACAGTCATATATGTATAACTTGATACTTAATACAGTTTGTGAGATCTACAATTTTTTGACATATTTTATTACAATGTTAATATAATTTGTTTTGTTCCAAAAAATTAAGTTTTGGATGGTTTTAGTACTTTTGGCACGTGAATGTGAATTAATGTTGTTATATAATTTGTTTGGTTTTTAAAAATTTTAAGTTTTGGATAGTTGAACTACTAGTAATGTTGTCATTTATAAATTAATGATTTTCTTCTGAACTACATTTGGCATGTTATGTAATGATGTATTATAATTTTTTTTGTTTTTAAAACTTAAGTTTTGGATGCTTGAAGTACATTTGGCATGTGAAGTAATGTTGTGATCTATAATGTTTTGTTAAATTAAAAGTTAAGTTTTGGATGGTTTCAATCTACATTTGGCATGTGATATAATGTTAAATGTTTTTATTGGATAGTTGAACTATAATTGGCATGGCATGTGAATTAATGTTATGTATGATATAATCAAAAAGTTTTTAAAACTCAAGTTTTGGATGGTTTCAATC
The DNA here is from genome assembly GCA_034641835.2 of Pinus albicaulis. Taxonomy (NCBI): domain Eukaryota; kingdom Viridiplantae; phylum Streptophyta; class Pinopsida; order Pinales; family Pinaceae; genus Pinus; species Pinus albicaulis. The sequence goes on from CM076574.1 coordinate 1,377,796,358, forward strand.
TACATTTGGCATGTGATATAATGTTAAATGTTTTTATTGGATAGTTGAACTAAAATTGGCATGGCATGTGAAGTAATGTTGTGATATAATCAAAAAGTTTTTAAAACTCAAGTTTTGGATGGTTGAAGTACATTTGGCATGTGAAGTAATGTTGTGATCTATAATTTTTTGTTAAATTAAAGGTTAAGTTTTGGATGGTTTCAATCTAAATTTGGCATGTGATATAATGTTAAATGTTTTTATTGGATATTTGAACTATAATTGGCATGGCATGTGAAGTAATGTTGCATGATATATAATCAAAAAGTTTTTAAAACTTAAGTTTTGGATGGTTTCAATCTATATTTGGCATGTGATATAATGTTAAATGTTTTTATTGGATAGTTGAACTACAATTGGCATGGAATGTGAAGTAATGTTGTGATATAATCAAAAAAAATTTAAAACTCAAGTTTTGGATGGTTAAAGTACATTAGGCATGTGAAGTAATGTTGTGATATAATCAAAAAGTTTTTAAAACTAAGTTTTGGATACCATTTCAATCTACATTTGGCATGTGATATAATGTTAAATGTTTAATGTTTTTATTGGATAGTTGAACTACAATTGGCATGACATGTGAAGTAATTTGTTTTGATATAATCAAAAAGTTTTTAAAATTCAAGTTTTGGATGGTTGAAGTACATTTGGTAAGTTTTTAACTTTTTTTCACTCAAACAATAGTATGTAGTATGTAAAGATAAAAAACAATCTTAAGATTACTTTTAAGTACGATCAAGTGTTCTTGAAACATTTTCCCACATGATGATACCTTCATTGACCTATGAACTAAAGTAGTTCATAGGCTATATGTTCTACCTCTTTCCCATATAAATCTCTTTAATTTTGATTGGAAATATAAGAAGTAGATATATGTTTGTTGAATTGGGGTCAATGTCATTAATGCACTCAACTAGGTAGCCTTGTTGATTTATAAATTGGTAAATTGATGGTCCATTCACTTTTAATTTCATTCTAGAATATATATATATTCAGTACGTGAAACATTTTTCATCAATGCACATGGAAAAACTACTTGAACAATTAATTGCATTCTAGACCATATATATATATATATCCAATATGTGCATAAAATTTTTCATCAATGCACATAGAACATATTCGACCATTGGATAGACAAATTTTGTACTAGATTTTCAATCAGGAATAGAGATGTGGGTCAAATCCCACCAAAAGTCGAAGAAGTGCTCCGAGTCTCTTGTCTGAAAGGAATCTTCGTACAAAATTATACCGCGCATGATTTATTTACATTGTGGATACTTTTTACCAAAAAATCCCACAAGAAAAACTGGGCGTGCACTGAGTTCATGTATATATCCAATACATGCAACATTTTTCATCAACGCAGATAGAAAAACTACTTTAAGTTAATTTCATTCTAGAACATATATATTGAGTACGTGAAACATTTTTCATCAATGCACATAGTAAAACTACTTGGACAATTAATTGTATTCTAGAACACACACACACACACACACACACACACACACATATATGCAACATTTTTCATTAATGCATGTATAGAAAAGCTACTTTCAGTTGATACTAGAGTGTGCATGTACCAAAACAATTTGTACATGTGCAAACACTTGCACAGATAACATAACAAGAAAACTCAATTTTTAACTGAGTACTGGAAGTTCTAGAACATATAATCCAAAGAGAATAAATTGTTGGGCAGTTCAATCAAAAAAATTCCAATGGAATGCCATCTTCAATAATCCGTTCATGATCGGATTTTGACATTTTCCATTTCTTAATATTCGTTTTTTTCTTTGATTGAACCTCGATCAACTTTATGCATGCTGCACACACCAAGTGACTATATTGAAAACTTATGAAATCAGGTTCATAGTCTTCAAAGTAAACAAAATTCCCACTTTGATTAGTTTGTCTGAAAAAATAACCTTTCGGTATAATAGATCCTCTTTCATATGGAAATCCGTGATCATTATAGTCTTCTAATAATTTCATTTTTTGTTCAGTGCAACGCATCAAATAATACTTCACATTTTCATCGTTGTCAGTAGGTGCAATTACAACAAAAACATCTCCTGCATAATAAAACAAACTTAACAAAATTATACATATTCAAATTTATTTCTAGATCTTTATCATTAGAAAGCAATTCAAATGTTACCTTCTCTAACAAGATCAGAAACTCTATCACCATCGAATGATATTGTAGTCTCCTCTGATTGCATTTCTTCAAACATTACAATGTACATTTTTCCCTTTGTATTTAGCTCTGTATGTTTCCAATCTTTTACATACATTTTGTTTTCACAAACGTCATTGGATTTCGTGTTGTCTACGCAAACATGAAAAAAACAAGAATATTTTCTTTTATCCAATGCAAACACATTTCTGGATGACTTTGTTTTAATTGAATGCAATTTTCGAGTCCCTTTTATTGTTTCAACATCATTTCAAATTGATCTATCTACGTCTTCGATCCCAATATGCCAAAAAAACCTTTATATGGAAAATTTAAAGAAGAATGTAAATATGATATCAAAATACAATCAAAGATAATCATTGTGATAAATGTACATTGTTTAAAATTAGATATCCAATAAAAATTAAATTGAATGTACCTTCACACTTCCCTTGATCGGTTAGTCTCATGGCTTAGAGCAGCGATGCACCATTGAAAAAATTCTTTCACGTCCACAAGTCGGCTTGCAGAGGGGTTCATTTGATATCTTCAAAGTGCTCGTTTTATGCATGCTCCTGCACCGTAATGTTATCCTTTTCCATGGCCAGTCTCAAAGAAATTCCAACAATGTTTAATGCAGGTTTTCTTATGAAGACAACACAACAAAAGAATGATCATGCAGATTTGAATTGTCCCGCGCATCTGTCTGACCATATCCAATGTTCATTGAATGTTATTCCACGATTTTTCAAGGAATCATAAAATTTTCCAAAACAATGTTGTACAAAATAGATATCATGTGTACGATCGTCACTGATATAAAAGTGATATTCTTTAATAATATGTCGATTTTGACTGGTGCTTTCTATATGATCGACATTTTGTTCAGCATGTTTATATAGAATATGGATGAGCATGGAGACTTGGTCAGAATGATAGTATTCACTTTGAATTTCCTTTTGTGGAACAAATGTGTAGTTTTCTACAAAATCAATTACTGACAAAATTGCCCCTAGTGGAAAAAATTCACAGGATTTTTTTAATTGCAAGTCTCATGATCGAGCTCTATGGGAATGCTTGGTGTATTTGTAAATTTCTGCCTCAAACTTTCTCAAAAAGTCTATCACAAAAATTTATTCTTCTCGTAATTGAATTATTTTAACACTATTTGCACCTTGAATCGATGTATGGATATATTCATATCTCTTCCATTTCACTTTCATGTTGGATAATTATTGATCATTTATATCAATACAATATTTGTTTTGAAATTTAGACAAATTTCCACAATCATCGCATTTTTTACAACCAACACATTTCTTTTCGTAAAATAGTTCATCGCTTTCTCTTTGACATAGAATTTGAGATATGAAATCACTGATAGTGGAAGGAGGAGGTGAATCCTTCCAAAATGTTCTACCAAAACCAAGGAATGTGTCATAATATAACTCAAACTCCACATGATAACAACAACAACAAGTGTTGCGTGTTAGGTCTCTGTAATTTATTAGCAAGATTGGGAGAGTCCAATCACAGAGTTAACATCATTTCAACCAACTTTGGGATTCTAGGATCTAGCCCTCCTGAATCCGGAGAGGGATCTCTCCAATATGTACAAATATGGATATTGTCTTTGAAAAAGCTTAAGGTAATGATATTAGGCTAGTTATGAAGGCCAAGGGTTTTGTTTTATTTTGGATGGTTGAGCATGAAACGTTACTTGAGGGGAAAGTCCTAAGTGCAAAAGTTTCAAAAGTGAGAAGTTGCAAGCAAATAGAACAGTTTTGGCAGATAGATAGATATAACGCTGGTTTTTAGTCCATTGGGCTATGGAGTCATATCCGGGCTTTAATTGAACAACAACATCAAGTGTGATCCAAGGGGCAAGTTATCTATACCACAAGATTATTGAGATTAAAATGATGAAATGGAAACATTAAAATGTTGGAGGGGTGGAAACTGATAATAATTTCTCAGAGGATTTATAGTCAGTCCAAAACAAGAAAAGCCTCTTAAGTAACTGTTTAAAACCAACCAAGTGCAGGGCTAACCATTGACTCCTTGGGCAAGTCTGTATTCAAGCAACTTAATTGACAAACAATCCAGTAATCCACATAATTACCTTCAGAAAGTATGAAAACATATAAGAGAAACAAAGTGTGACTTAAGATCAGATAAAGTACTTTTAAACCTAGTCTGCTTTCAGTCGACACCAAGGGAAACTTTCAGAATCTGCCTTTGGAGAAAAGAATCTAGGAATCAGGGCGAACCATATCTTCTCTAGTCTAACTTAAATAGAAAATAATGGAAATAACATTCGAGAACAATGTTTGAGCAAACAGAAGGACGAGGGAACGCCAACATTCCTAACTGTTTAAACTGTATTGAATCATTCTTAAATAAACAAATCTGAAGAAAACATTAAGATAAAGATTTCTAAGCCAGAGAAGGTTACTGCTATACAGAAAATCCTAACCCTGTTTAAACTGTTCTTTACAGAGGGAAAATGAACAATATGGCATACATAGAAGGAAAACGATTAACAAAGAAAGAAGCACTTCACCGGTGATAAAGACCAGGATCCCAAGAAACAGCTTTTATATTGATGTCAAACCAGTTACAATCTTCAAGTCCAATGTTTCAGTTCAGCAATCATCTTCACTATTCAACCTAACTACTCTAGCACAAACAGAGCTTCAAGGGCCAGTGAACACTATGTACAAATAGAAGTCTCGAGTTCAAGTGTATTTCAAAGTTCTGCAACCAACCATTTCTCATCTTCTTCTGAGGTATTTATAGAAGAATGAGGAGGTGATCTGAGAAAATATCTCTCAGGATAATTAATACAGGTTCAAGACTTCTCGGCCCTTTGAGAGGCTCGATGAAGAAGTTCACAGGTGGAACACTGTATTAACTGTTTTACATTTATGGATTAAGCTCGGTGGGAGCTTATTTGACTTTGAGGCTTTATGTAATGTTTGGAGTAACTCTGCAAATATTTTCTGCATTGATTTCCTTGCAGAAGTAACTCCCTGGCTGCGCTAGAGGCGAATATCTGATTTTCTTCAATAACTTCGGCCTCTGTTTTGAAAGGTTTGAGGTGACAGGTGGCTCGGTGGTAGTTGAGGAATCAATTTGCCTCAGATGTGGTGGTGGAGGCTTTCTTTCTGATGAAACACTTTAGGTTTTAACTTTAAACTGTGTTTTAGATTGGGGATTAGGCTTTTGATAACGGTCTTAGCCGTAATCCCCAAAAAAAAACCGTCTTCAATCTTCATCTGCTGTGCTCTGTCTTCAAACTGATACTCTTTAACTGTTTTTGAATTAACACAGTGTCTTGTCGATGTGCAGGCCGCACTGGGCTTTTTAAAGGCATCAATGCCCATGAAGCATTGAGAAAACAATGGAGCGAAACCCCACAGATGGTTCTCTTTAACAGCTCGAGGGCGCAGGAAACGTCTTTCCCAACCCTCAGCTTTCTTTCATTAAACAATGGAAAACCATTAAAACGCCTGCAAAACACAAAAATAGTTAAGAAATCCTGCGGAAATAGGTTTAAACTGCTTCAGATGGCGGGGGAGGAGCGAAGCCGTCGGATGAAGGCAACCAACGGTGGAGATCTGCATAGAAAGGAAAAAAGGATAGCGGGAGAAGAATAAGGAGGAGCAGTTTTGGACCGTCCGATCCGGACACGTGGACGGTCCAGATCTAATCGGAGGGTCTCAATCGGAGGTGGCAGAAAAGGGGATGTGATTGAAAATTTCAGTGTGATTGCGCAATCGGGAGGGGAGAGGCGATTAAGCGATAGCCGTTGGATCCGAGGATTAGATCAACGGCGGGGAACGAATCGGAGGAACAACTATCGGGGGAAAAAATAAATTCATGCGATGTAAAACTTCGATGCGATTGGGTGCTGGCCGCTTGATCGGCTTACAGTCAACGGTGGAGATTAGTTTTTAGAAAGAACCGGCAGAAACCCTTATAACATATCAAAACCCCAAGTTTTTAATATAAACGAAGGTTTAATGGATCAGGGCGGAAATAAAATATATACAAAGGATAGGCGCCCGCCTGCGGGGCCTTCGGATATATGAAAATTGATGGGCCCGAGGCTTTATATAAAATAAGGGCCTAATCGCAATCGAAACTGCGGGCCTAATCGCAATCGAAACTGTGGGCCTGGTATTTTCGATCAACCCATTGAAATTTCCCCGATTACGATTGGGCGATCAGTCTTTTTGATCTAACCATTTTATATTTAACATGTGACTTCAAGCTTTTTAGGAGTTGAAACTTTGGATAAAGCGGGGTTCAGCAGGTTTCATAAAAGCGCGAGCTTGATAATGAAAATTTACAATGTTTTAAGCGCCGGAGGCGGGCTTACTGGATATATAAAATAAACGATGCGATCGGGTTTTTGTATTTACAAAGGATTAATCGCATCGGAACATTTCAAAAACTGGGTGATGACTAATCTAACTTTTGATGATAGAGCATGTCTCGTGCATATTGAACTTCCGATGTGGGATGAGCGCGAATGTGTGGTTAGCGCTGGTTTTAATGGAAATGGGGTTCAAATAAAGCAAAGTGAGTTTTCAACTATGGAAAGGGAATTTTCTTACAAATGGAAAGAAGAGGACTTATGAAAACAAGGCAGCTTTGATGGAGAAAAAAGGGGAGCAAGATGAAAGGTTTGGAGAAGAGGAGATGACAGTCTTGGTGCCAGCTTCTTCATTTGGAATCAATGGTAATTTTCCAGTATAAAATGGGACAGCAAATGAGGATTTTGGACCGAGGCATGAGGCCTACAAGGAGTCTTCAAGAGCCAACAATTTTTAGTGATAAAATTTTTTCCTTGGAGGCTCAAAAAAGATCTTAGCCACCTTTTGGTATAACAAAATATTATAGGTGGCTAACAGTGGCTCCACTTGGGGATGGTGCCTTCTTGAAGGCATCAAGAATTCAGACTTGATTTCTGGGAGGCTGATCAGTTGCCTCATCCATTGGGCTGTCCTTCTGTGATTGAATGATATTTTTCTAAAAACATATTTGGCAGCCATGAAAATAATGGACCTTTATCAACCAGCTTGCTACCTACCCAATCCTACAGATCTAGCATTTTTTCTTCATCAGAGTGCACTTGGATTGGCAAACTCTATTCACAACATTTTATTCTTTTGAAAGCAGGAAATCTAATCTACTTCTACTCCTTATTTCTCCCTAAACTCAGATTAAACAGTTGAGCTCAGATATTTCTCTACCTAGTCTACTGTCTGTTGGGATTAAACAATCCAACAAACTTTCATTCTCTAAATTCTACAATAGAAATTTAAAAATAGTCAAGTCAAGATTGAGTTGTTTGACTTGCTATGATCTATGGCATAAGAACAAGCTGCACATAGATTTTTATTTGCAGAAAATTAAATCAAAATGGAAGGCTTAAGATCTGAAAGTTTCTCATCATGGCCTTCTTTTTCTTTACAGCTCTGTTTTTAATTTTGTTTTGAGCTGTCTCTTTCTTGATATCTGATTCAGATTTTGGGCAAATTAGAACCAATTTTTCTCTTTTATGACTCAGAAAAATAAAACAGTTTTGAGTCATCTCTCTTTGGAAACTTTGGTTCAAATTTTGAACATGTTTGAACCTTTAATTTCTATCCTAATCTATCTACTGATAAGCCAAGATTAAACAGTTTGGCAAATCAAATTCACTACCCTATCAGCATAAAATTGAAAGCTAATTAGTCAAGATTAAACAGTTTGACTAACTAGAAGTGTGTTTTGCAGGAGTGGCATTTAAGCTTGCACACTTTCAGATTTGTTCCTCTTTTTTGGCATGGGGCTTTGCCTTTCTTGTTTACATTTCTGCCCTCTTTTCTTTCTTTCTTGTTTTTGTATTTTTCCTTTTCTCTTCAAAGCAGAAAACAACAATTATCTACATGCTCAAAACTGAGCTTTATTGACATTACTATCTAACCTATTCTAAACATTGAGTATTTACATATTCATATGATACAAAAGTGCCAATGCAGCCAGCTGAGTAATGTCAAGAAGAAGTAGTAACTCTGGCTGCTTGTCATAGGTATCCATAGAACATATTGAAGGTTAACCTTCAATGTCGAGGCTATCACAGAAGGTGACAGCTTTTCATGTCTCTGGCTTTTGCAAAGGATCATTGTTTGATAATTTGAGCCAGTTGGGATCTCCACACACTCTTCCATAGGATCAACAAAGAAAAGATGAAAGATCTCTTCTTTTCGGTCCTCCATGTCTGATAGATCGTCTGCTTCCAAGGCTTCAGCTTTGAGGAGTATCTCTTCAGTACGTAGCTTGGAAGTATCGTCATATTTAACCTGCACAATAGCAAACAGTGAAATATTTTCTTTCTCTAAACATATGCTTGCTTCTGATACAAATTCAGGTTCTTTATATGAAAAAATAATATCAGTGAAGGGAGGAGTTTCTTCTTGAGAAGATGATATATCCACAGCAGGATAGTCTTCTATTTGTTTTTCTCCCTCATCTTCATCATCCTATGAACTGGAGGACTCATCATATTTGACAATGTTGTCCTCTTGTGGCCCTAGTATGCTTGGATTGAGTGGGCCGAACTTTGTGAAGATGTTATTATATTCTTGAGTAGGGGTGTATTCAATGGTTTCCTCTTGCTCAAAAATTTCTTCATTGCTCTTCTCTTCACCTTCTGAGTTGAAAGGTTGCTGATTTCCAATTATGTGAAAGCCATTAGTGATGGATTGAAACAGATGTTTTTGGCTTTCAAGCTGGTGATGGTGAAAATGATAACACCAATCAAACGCTGGTTGCCCTGCATGATTAGTTTCTTCTTGTGAATCATCATTATCATTAGACTGATCGAAATTTGGAAAATCATCGGAATAAACAATTTCATCAGTTGAACATATTGGGTTGTCAATTTGCCTTTCTTCTAACTGATCTACAAGATAACTTTCTAAATCTATACAACAAAGTTCTCTATGTGAAGACTGGTTTTGAGGCTGGATGTCTTCTTGAGCCTCAGTTATAAGGGATGATGAATCATTATCTACGTTTTCAGAAAAATCTTGAGGAATGTTCTTTACTTCTTGTTTGTTTTCTTCCTCAAGTGATTCATCTATGTTCTTAAAAATTTTCAATAGTAGATTAAAAGCATGAATTGCTGCTAAAAGATCTTCAGGATGCGTCTCTTCCAAATCTTCCTCATTATCTATAATGTGTTGGGTGATGTTTTGTGATGGATCATAATATATTGCACCCAATGATAATGATGTAGCGTTTTCTTCATAGTTCTCATAGAACACATATTCAAGGTCTCTTAAAGAAAACAAACTACTAGATCTTAAGCATTCATACCAATCCCTAGCTTTTCCTTCTAATGTTAACATGAACATTTTCATTAGGCAGTCTTCATGCCATTCAAATTTCAACCTCCATACATGTATATGAAATTTGATGAGATGTAATAGAGGGTCATCTAAATTTTCACCTTGAAAAGCAGGCAGGTTGTCATCCCAATTCACCTGGGGCATCTTATGTGGAAACCCAGGGATATGATCTCTACTCATTGGGGCATATCTTCGTTGTATTCTCGGAATCATGTTTGTAAATCAGAAAAGAGGTCACTGTGTTCGGTCAATCAGTTCGGGGTCTTCTACCAGTGGAGTCATTTGGTCTTCTGGGAGTTTCAGAGTGTGGAGTCGCCAGGTGGAAAATTTTTTGCTCCTAAGGAGGTAAAACGTTTTATGGTTCCACCACCATATGATTCTTGTAGAGCTGTAAGATTCTCAGGAACTGAATTAGCTCTCAAGGGTGAAATGAAAACAGTTGAAGATTTAATCTTAGGAGACTTCCTAAGGATGCTTTCTAGGTTATCAACTATCTCAGGTGGATCAGGGTCAGGATGGGCTCTAATGTGAATCTTTTTAGAAGCCACTATGCTGCATTGTTTAGACCTAAAACAAGAAAAGTTCAACCAGATATGACAATCTTCGAGAGGTTAACCAATCTGTTTTTACAATTTTAAATCCCATAGTCCTCTAACTGAGTTTGAATGATTTTATAATGATAAGGGTTCTTCCCAGTGGAGTCTTAAGGTCTGCTAGGATTATGGAGTCGCCAAGTGGAAATCTTTAGCTCCTTTCAGAGGTAAAAGGTCTTATGGTCCACCACCATGTTTATTTTATTCCAATCTGAAATATTTTTAGGTTTTTCTAAGTCATTTTTCAGTTTTGTGGTTGTTAAGAATGTCCTAACTTTGTTTCAAAACTTAGCTAAGGTTGTGAGACAAAGGCAGTCTACTCTTATGGCTAAGCCAGCTGATTTTTCAAGGTTAGATGAAGTCTTAAGAGAAACCTAGGGTTTACCTAGTTTTTCACTGATTCAAACAAGTTCCATCATGATTACCTATATTAGGCAGTGCTTGAAAAGGCTGCTTTTTACTCTGGTTAATAAAGTAGATGCTCTATGAACCAAATCTCTGACATCGTATGATTATCTTTAAATGAAAATGATTCTGGGTTCGATATCCCCAGCGGAGTCGCCAGAAATGTTAGGTTCTCGTGGCTCAAGCTGGTTAATAAAGCAAGTGCTCGAATATATTTGAACGTAAAAGCCTCTGAGTTCGATCCCCAGCTGAGTCGCCAGAAATGTTAGGTTCTGGTGGCTCAAGATGGTTAATAAAGCAAGTGCTCGAATAGATTTGAACGTAAAAGCCTCTGAGTTCGATCCCCAGTGAGTCGCCAGAAATGTTAGGTTCTGGTGGCTCAGCTGCAAAATAGAACAATTGTCATGGAACCAGAGATTCTGGGTTAAAGTCTCCCTAGTGGAGTCGCCAGAAATGTTAGGTCTTTGTAATTTATTAGCAAGATTGGGAGAGTCCAATCACAGAGTTAACATCATTTCAACCAACTTTGGGATTCTAGGATCTAGCCCTCCTGAATCCGGAGAGGGATCTCTCCAATATGTACAAAGATGGATATTGTCTTTGAAAAAGCTTAAGGTAATGATATTAGGCTAGTTATGAAGGCCAAGGGTTTTGTTTTATTTTGGATGGTTGAGCATGAAACATTACTTGAGGGCAAAGTCCTAAGTGCAAAAGTTTCAAAAGTGAGAAGTTGCAAGAAAATAGAACAGTTTTGGCAGATAGATAGATATAACGCTGGTTTTTAGTCCATTGGGCTATGGAGTCATATCTGGGCTTTAATTGAACAACAACATCAAATTAATGACCAAGAACAGATTATCTATACTTGAAATTGAGATTAAAATGATGAAATGGAAACATTAAAATGTTGGAGGGGGGAAAGGCACGATAAACAAAAATGAACAGGAGGATTTATGATCAATTCAAACAAGAAAACCTTTTAAATATTGTTTTAAAACCAACCAAGAGACGGGACTAACCATAGACTTCTTAGGCAAGTTCTTATTAAAGAAGCAACTTAATTGACAAGCAAATCCAGTAATCGGCATAATTACCTTGAGAAAGTATGAAAACACATAGGAGAAACAAAGTGTAACCTAAGATCAGATAAGGTACTTTTAAACCTGGTCTACTTTCAGTCAGCACCAAGGGAAATCTTCAGAATCTTCCTTTGGAGAATAGAAACTAGAAACAGGGAAAACCATTACTTTTCTAGTCTAACTTTAATAAGCAAATAACGAAAATAAATTTCAGAGAACAATGTTTGAGCAAGCAAAAGGACGAGGGAACGCCAACATTCCTAACTGTTTAAACTGTATTGAATCATTCTTAAATAAACAAATCTGAAGAAAACATTAAGACCATCATTATTCCCGATACGTAATAGCTTTACGCTATACATAAAATCTCCTTTGTTTAAAAGCCATTGTTCTTTACAGAGGGAAAATGAACAATGTGGCATACATAGAAGGAAAACGATTAACAAAGAAAGAAGCACTTCACCAGTGATAAAGACCGGGATCCCAAGAAACAGCTTTTATATTGATGTCAAACCAGTTACAATCTTCAAGTCCAATGTTTCAGTTCAGCAATCATCTTCACTATTCAACCTAACTACTCTAGCGCAAACAGAGCTTCAAGGGCCAGTGAACACTATGTACAAATAGAAGTCTCGAGCTCAAGTGTATTTCAAAGTTCTGCAACCAACCATTTCTCATCTTCTTCTGAGGTATTTATAGAAGAATGAGGAGGTGATCTGAGAAAATATCTCTCAGGAAAATTAATACAGGTTCAAGACTTCTCGGCCCTTTGAGGGGCTCAATGAAGAAGTTCACAGGTGGAACACTGTATTAACTGTTTTACATTTATGGATTAAGCTCGGTGGGAGCTTTATTTGACTTTGAGGCTTTATGTAATGTTTGGAGTAACTCTGCAGATATTTTCTGCATTGATTTCCTTACAGAAGTAACTCCCTGGCTGCGCTGGAGGCGAATATCTGATTTTCTTCAATAACTTCGGCCTCTGTTTTGAAAGGTTTGAGGCGACATGTGGCTTGGTGGTAGCTGAGGAATCAATTTGCCTCAGATGTGGCGGTGGAGGCTTTCTGTCTGATGAAACACTTTAGATTTTTCCTTTAAACTGTGTTTTAGATTGGGGATTAGGCTTTTGATAACGGTCTTAGCCGTAATCCCCATAAAAACCGTCTTCAATCTTCATTTGCTGTGTTCTGTCTTCAAACTGATACTCTTTAACTGTTTTTGAATTAAAACAGTGTCTTGTCGATGTGCAGGCCGCACTGGGATTTTTAAAGGCATCAATGCCCATGAAGCATTGAGAAAACAATGGAGCGAAACCCCGCAGATGGTTCTCTTTAACAGCTCGAAGGCGCAGGAAACGTCTTTCCCAACCCTCGGCTTTCTTTCATTAAACAATGGAAAACCATTAAAACGCCTGCAAAACACAAAAATAGTTAAGAAATCCCGCGGAAATAGGTTTAAACTGCTTCAGATGGCGGGGGAGGAGCGAAGCCGTCGGATGAAGGCAACCAACGGTGGAGATCTGCATAAAAAGGAAAAAAGGATAGCGGGAGAAGAATAAGGAGGAGTAGTTTTGGACCGTCCGATCTGGACACATGGACGGTCCAGATTCAATCGAAGGATCGCAATCGAGGGTAGCGAGAAAATGCACCGATTTGAAACATGCGATGCGATTTAGCGTAGACCGTCGATCTAAGATTCAGATCAACGGTGGGAAATGAATCGGGGTAGTCGCAATCGGAAGGGGAGAAGGCGATTAAGCGCTGTCCGTCGATCTACAGATCAGATCGACGGCGGAGAGTGAATCGGGGGATGGCCGATCGACGGGTGCAAACAAGTGTATGTGATGGAAAACCCTGATGCGATTGGGCGCTGGCCATTTGATCAGCTTACGATCAACGGTGGAGATTAGTTTTTAGAAAGAACCGACAGAAACCCTTATAACATATCAAAAACCCCAAGTTTTTAATATAAATGAAGGTTTAATGGATCAGGGCAGAAATAAAATATATACAAAGGATAGGCGCCCACCTGCGGGGCCTTCGGATATATGAAAATTGATGGGCCCAGAGCTTTATATAAAATAAGGGCCTAATCACAATTGAAACTGCGAGCCTAATCGCAATCGAAATCAAGTGGGAGCGGAGAGATAGATCAACTCATTGAAATTTTCCCGATTACTTATCATACAATGTGGTCTTTTTTTAAACTCAACCATTTTATATTAAACACGTGACTTCAAGCTTTTAAGTTGAAAACTTTGGATAAGCGGGTTCTTGGATTTTATAAAGGAAAAAGCAGAATAGTAATGAAAATTTACAATGTTTTAAGCGCCGGAGGCGGGCTTACTGGATATATAAAATAAATGATGCGATCGGGTTTTTGTATTTACAAAGGATTAATCGCATCGGAACATTTCAAACCAAAGTATGATCGCAATCGGAACTTTTGAATAGAGCACAAGTCTCGCACATTTGGATACTTCCGATGTGATGAGCGCCAAACAGGTTTAGCGCTTGGTTTTAAAATGGAAATGGGGGTTCCGAAACAGTTAAAAAGTGAGTTTTCAACTATGGAAAGGGGAATTTTTCATAAATGGAAAGAAGAGGACTTATGAAAACAAGGCAGTTTTGATGGAGAAAAAGGGGAGCAGATGAAAGGTTTGAGAAGAGGGAAAATGATGGTCTTTCAGCAGTCTTTCATTTGGAATCAGCAGAATTTTCTGAGTATAAAATGGGATAGCAAATGAGGATTTGGGACAGAGGCATGAGACCTTAAAGAGACTTCAAGAGCCAACAATTTTTAGTGATAAAATTTGTTCCTTGGAGGCTCAACAAAGATCTTAGCCACCTTTTGGTATAACAAAATATTATAGGTGGCTAACAGTGGCTCCACTTGGGGATGGTGCCTTCTTGAAGGCATCAAGAATTCAGACTTGATTTCTGGGAGGCTGATAAGTTGCCTCATCCATTGGGCTGTCCTTCTGTGATTGAATGATATTTTTCTAAAAACATATTTGGAAGCCATGAAAACAATGGACCTTTATCAACCAGCTTTCTACCTACCCAATCCTACAGATCTAGCATTTTTTTCTTCATCAGAGCGCACTTGGATTGGCAAACTCTATTCACAACATTTTATTCTTTTGAAAGCAGGAAATCTAATCTATTTCTAATCATTATTTCTCCCTGAACTCAGATTAAACAGTTGAGCTCAGATATTTCTCTACCTAGTCTATTGTTTGTTGGGATTAAACAATCCAACAAACTTTCATTCCCTAAATTCTACAACAGAAATTTAAAAATAGTCAAGTCAAGATTGAGCTGTTCGACTTGCTATGATCTATGGCATAAGAAAAAGCTGCACATAGTTTATTATTTGTAGAAAATTAAATCAAAATGGAAGGCTTAAGACCTGAAAGTTTCTCATTATGGCCTTCTTTTTCTTTACAGCTCTGTTTTTAATTTTTTTTTGAGCTGTCTCTTTCTTGATATCTGATTCAGATTTTGGGCAAATTAGAACCAGTTTTTCTCCTTTATGACTCAGAAAAATAAAACAGTTTTGAGTCATCTCTCTTTGGAAACTTTGGTTCAGATTTTGAACATGTTTGAACATTAATTTCTATCCTAATATATCTACTGATAAGCCAAGATTAAACAGTTTGGCAAATCAAATTCACTACCCTATCAGCCGAAAATTGAAAGCTAATTAGTCAAGATTAAACAGTTTGACTAACTAGAAGTGTGTTTTGCAGGAGTGGCATTTAAGCTTGCACACTTTCAGATTTGTTCTTCTTTTTTGGCATGGGGCTTTGCCTTTCTTGTTTACATTTCTGCCCTCTTTTCTTTCTTTCTTGTTTTTGTATTTTTCCTTTTCTCTTCAAAGCAGAAAACAACAATTATCTACATGCTCAAAACTGAGCTTTATTGACATTACTATCTAACCTATTCTAAACATTGAGTATTTACATATTCATATGATACAAAAGTGCCAATGCAGCCAGCTGAGTAATGTCAAGAAGAAGTAGTAACTCTGGCTGCTTGTCAGAGGTATCCATAGAACATATTGAAGGTTAACCTTCAATGTCAAGGCTATCACAGAAGGTGACATCTTTTCATGTCTCTGGCTTTTGCAAAGGATCATTGTTTGATAATTTGAGCCAGTTGGGATCTCCACACACTCTTCCATAGGATCAACAAAGAAAATATGAAAGCTCTCTTCTTTTCGGCCCTCCATGTCTGATAGATCGTCTGCTTCCAAGGCTTCAGCTTTGAGGAGTATCTCTTCAGTACGTAGCTTGGAAGTATCGTCATATTTAACCTGCACAATAGCAAACAGTGAAATATTTTCTTTCTCTAAACATATGCTTGCTTCTGATACAAATTCAGGCTCTTTATATGACAAATTAATATTAGTGAAGGGAGAAGTTTCTTCTGGAGAATATGATATATCCACAGCAGGATAGTCTTCTATTTGTTTTTCTCCCTCATCTTCATCATCCTCTGAACTGGAGGACTCATCATATTTGACAGTGTTGTCCTCTTGTGGCCCTGGTATGCTTGTATTCAGTGGATTAATTTGTATGAACAGGTTATTATATTTTTGAGGAGGGGAGTATTTAAAGGTTTCCTCTTTTTCAAGAGAAAGCTCTTTTTGCTCAAAAATTTCTTTATTGCTCTTCTCTTCACCTTCTGAGTTGAAAGGCTGCTGATTTCCAATTATGTGAAAGCCATTAGTGATGGATTGAAATGGATGTTTTTGTCTTTCAAGCTGGTGATGGTGAAAATGATAACACCAATCAAACGTAGTTGCAGACCATGATTAGTTTTTATTGAACTTATCATCATCATCATCATAACGATCGAAGACAGGAAAATCATCTGAATAAACAATTTTGTCAGTTGAACATATTGGGTCATCGGTTGCTTTTCTTCTAACTAATCTTAATCTCTGAGATAACTTTCTAAAATCTATACAACAAAGTTCTTTATTTGAATGGGCAAAGTGTTTGTTTCGCAAAAATTTTTTGGGAAAGTGATACATTTATCAATTTATTAATAGTCTGATCTATCTCTTTTTCTGTCAAAGGGGAAGATGTTTCTATGTTTCTTTGAACAGGAGTACAACAGTTCTCTGTCTCTTGTGAAGATTGATTTTGAGGCTGGATGTCTTCTCGAGCCTCAGCTATAAGGGATGATGAATCAATATTTGAGTTTTCAGGGATATCTCGAGGAATGCCCATTATTTCTTGTTTGTTTTCTTCCTCAAGTGATTCATCTATATTATTATAATTTTTCAATAAGATATTAAACTCATGAATGGTTGTTAAAAGATCTTCAGGATGCATTTCTTCAAAAGCTTCATCATTATCTATAATTTGTTTGGTGATGTTTCGTGATGGATCATAATATATTGCACCCCATGATAATGATGTAGTGTTTTATTTATAGTTCTCATAAAAAACATATTCAAGGTCCTTTAAAGAAAACAAACTACCAGATCTCAAGCATTCATACCAGTCCCTAGCCTTTTCTTCTAATGTTAACATAAACATTTTCGTAACGCAGTCTTCATGCCATTCTACTTTCAACCTCCATACATGTATATGAAATTTGATGAGATGTAATAGAGGGTCATCAAAATTTTCACCTTGAAAAACAGGCAGGATGTCATCCCAATTCACCTGGGGCATCTTATGTGGAAACCCAGGGATATGATCTCTACTCATTGGGGCATATCTTCGTTGTATTCTCGGAATCATGTTTGTAAATCAGAAAAGAGGTCACTGTGTCTGGTCAATCAGTTCAGGGTCTTTTACCAGTGGAGTCATTTGATCTTCTGGGAGTTACAGAGTGTGGAGTCACCAGGTGGAAGATTTTTAGCTCCTAAGGAGGTAAAATGTTTTATGGTCCACCACCATGTAATTCTTGTAGAGCTGTAAGATTCTCAGGAACTGAATTAGCTCTCAAGGGTGATCTGAAAACAGTTGAAGATTTATTCTTAGGAGACTTCCTAAGGATGCTTTCTAGGTTATCAACTATCTCAGGCGGGTTAGGGTCTGGATGGGCTCTAGTGTGAATCTTTTTAGAAGCCACTATGCTATGTTGTTTAGACCCAAAACAAGAAAATTTCAACCAAATATGACAATCTTGGAGAGGTTAACCAATCTGTTTTTACAATTTTAAATCCCACAGTCCTCTTAATTGAGTTTGAATGATTTTATAATGATAAGGGTTCTTCCCAGTGGAGTCTTAATGCCTGCTAGGATTGTGGAGTCGCCAAGTGGAAATTTTTAGCTCCTTTCAGAGGTAAAAGGTCTTATGGTCCACCACCATGTTTATTTAATTCCAATCTGAAATATTTTTGGGTTTTTCTAAGTCATTTTTCAGTTTTGTGGTTGTTAAGAATGTCCTAACTTTGTTTCAAAACTTAGCTAAGGTTGTGAGACAAAGGAAGTCTACTCTTATGGCTAAGCCAGCTGAATTTTCAAGGTTAGATGAAGTCTTAAGAGAAACCTAGGGTTTACCTAGTTTGTCACTGATTTCAAACAAGTTCCATCATGATTACCTATACTAGGCAGTGCTTGAAAAGGATGCTTTTTACTCTGGTTAATAAAGCAGAAGCTCTATGAACCAAATATCTGACGTCGTATGATTATCTTTAAATGAAAATGATTCTGGGTTCGATGTTCCCCAGTGAGTCGCCAGAAATGTTAGGTTCTGGTGCCAATTGGCACGGGTTAATAACTAAAAAGCTCAAATAGATTTGAATGTAAAGCCTGCGAGTTCGATCCCAGGTGATGCTTGAGAAATGTTAGGTTGGTGGCTCAGGCCCAATTAATAAAGCAAGTGCTCGAATAGATTTGAACGTAAAAATCCTCGAGTTACGATCCCGGTGGTCGCCGAAATGTTAGGTTACGGTGGCTCCATTCTAAAATAGAACAGTGTCATTGAACTAGGGTGCTGGGTTAAAGTCTCCCCGGTGGAGTGGCAAATGCTAGGTCTCTTTAGTTTATTAGCAAGATTGAGGTACGATCACGAGTTAACATCATTTCAACCAACTTTGGGATTCAGGATCTAGCCCTCCTGAATCCGGAGAGGGATCTCTCCAATATGTACAAAGATGGATATTGTCTTTGAAAAAGCTTAAAGTAATGATATTAGGCTAGTTATGAAGGCCAAGGGTTTTGTTTTATTTTGGATGGTTGAGCATGAAACATTACTTGAGGGGAAAGTCCTAAATGCAAAAGTTTAGTGAAGTTGCAAGCAAATAGAATAGTTTTGGCAGATAGATAGATATAACGCTGGTTTTTAGTCCATTGGGCTATGGAGTCATATATGGGCTTTAATTGAACAACAACATCAAGTGTGATCCAAGGGGAAAGTTATCTATACCACAAGATTATTAAGATTAAAATGATGAAATGGAAACAATAAAGTGTTGGAAGGGTGGAAACTGATAATAATTTCTCAAGGGATTTATAGTCAGTCCAAACAAGAAAAGCCTCTTAAGTAACTGTTTAAAACCAACCAAGGACAGGGCTAACCATAGACTTCTTGGGCAAGTTCGTATTAAAGCAGCTTAATTGACAAACAATCCAGTAATCCACATAATTACCTTCAGAAAGTATGAAAACACATAAGAGGAACAAAGTGTAACTTAAGATCAGATAAAGTACTTTTAAACCTAGTCTGCTTTCAGTCAACACCAAGGGAAACTTTCAGAATCTTCCTTTGGAGAAAAGAATCTAGGAATCAGGGCAAACCATATCTTCTCTAGTCTAACTTTAATAGCAAATAATGGAAATAACATTCGAGAACAATGTTTGAGCAAACAGAAGGAGGAGGGAACATCAACATTCCTAACTGTTTAAACTATATTGAATCATTCTTAAATAAAAAAATCTGAAGAAAACATTAAGATAAATATTTCTCAGCCAGAGAAGGTTACTGCTATACAGAAAATCCTAACCCTGTTTAAACTGTTCTTTACAGAGGGAAAATGAACAATATGTCATACATAGAAGGAAAACGATTAACAAAGAAAGAAGCACTTCACGGTGATAAAGACCGGGATCCCAGAGAAAACGGCTTTTATATTGATGTCAAACCAGTTACAATCTTCAAGTCCAATGTTTCAGTTCAGCAATCACCTTCACTATTCAACCTAACTACTCTAGCACAAACAGAGCTTCAAGGGCCAGTGAACACTATGTACAAATAGAAGTCTCGAGCTCAAGTGTATTTCAAAGTTCTGCAACCAACCATTTCTCATCTTCTTCTGAGTTATTTATAGAAGAATGAGGAAGTGATCTGAGAAAATATCTCTCAGGATAATTAATACAGGTTCAAGACTTCTCGGACCTTTGAGAGGCTTGATGAAGAATTTCACAGGTGGAACACTGTATTAACTGTTTTACATTTATGGATTAAGCTCGGTGGGAGCTTTATTTGACTTTGAGGCTTTATGTAATGTTTGGAGTAACTCTGCAGATACTTTCTACATTGATTTCCTTGCAGAAGTAACTCCCTGGCTGCGCTGGAGGCGAATATCTGGTTTTCTTCAATAACTTCGGCCTCTGTTTGAAAGGTTTGAGGCGACAGGTGGCTTGGTGGTAGCTGAGGAATCAATTTGCCTCAGATGTGGCGGTGGAGGCTTTCTGTCAGATGAAACACTTTAGGTTTTTCCTTTAAACTGTGTTTTAGATTGGGGATTAGGCTTTTGATAACGATCTTAGCCGTAATCCCCATAAAAACCGTCTTCAATCTTCATCTGCTGTGTTCTATCTTCAAACTGATACTCTTTAACTGTTTTTGAATTAAAACAGTGTCTTGTCGATGTGCAGGCCACTGGGATTTTTAAAGGCATCAATGCCCATGAAGCATTGAGAAAAAAATGGAGCGATACCCCGCAGATGGTTCTCTTTAACACCTCAAAGGCACAGGAAACGTCTTTCCCAACCCTCGGATTTCTTTCATTAAACAATGGAAAACCATTAAAACGCCTGCAAAACACAAAAATAGTTAAGAAATCCCGCGGAAATAGGTTTAAACTGCTTCAGATGGCGGGGGAGGAGCGAAGCCGTCGGATGAAGGCAACCAACGGTGGAGATCTGCATAAAAAGGAAAAAAGGATAGCGGGAGAAGAATAAGGAGGAGTAGTTTTGGACCGTCCGATCTGGACACATGGACGGTCCAGATTCAATCGAAGGATCGCAATCGAGGGTAGCGAGAAAATGCACCGATTTGAAACATGCGATGCGATTTAGCGTAGACCGTCGATCTAAGATTCAGATCAACGGTGGGAAATGAATCGGGGTAGTCGCAATCGGAAGGGGAGAAGGCGATTAAGCGCTGTCCGTCGATCTACAGATCAGATCGACGGCGGAGAGTGAATCGGGGGATGGCCGATCGACGGGTGCAAACAAGTGTATGTGATGGAAAACCCTGATGCGATTGGGCGCTGGCCATTTGATCAGCTTACGATCAACGGTGGAGATTAGTTTTTAGAAAGAACCGACAGAAACCCTTATAACATATCAAAAACCCCAAGTTTTTAATATAAATGAAGGTTTAATGGATCAGGGCAGAAATAAAATATATACAAAGGATAGGCGCCCACCTGCGGGGCCTTCGGATATATGAAAATTGATGGGCCCAGAGCTTTATATAAAATAAGGGCCTAATCACAATTGAAACTGCGAGCCTAATCGCAATCGAAACTGCGGGCCTAATCGCAATCCAAACTGCGGGCCTAATCGCAATCGAAACTGCGGGCCTAATCGCAATCGAAACTGCGGGCCTGGTCTTTTCGATCAACCCATTGAAATTTTCCCGATTACGATTGCGTGATCGGTCTTTTTAATCTAACCATTTTATATTTAACACGTGACTTCAAGCTTTTAAGTTGAAACTTTGGATAAGCGGGTTCTTGGGTTTACAAAGGAAAAACGAGAACGATAATGAAAATTTACAATATTTTAAGCGCGGAGCGGAAGCACGGATATATAAAATAAACGATACGTCGGGTTTTGTATTTCTACAAAGGATTAATCGCATGGGAACAATTTTTTTCAAATACCAGTCGCAATCGGAACTTTTGAATGGGAAAACTGATCTCGCGCATTTGGATACTTAAAGTGTATTGTAGGCATAGAACGGGGTTAAGCGCTTGGTTTTTTAATGGAAATGGGGGTTAGGAAACGGTTAAAAAGTGAGTTTTCAACTATGGAAAGGGGAATTTTTGTAATGGAAAGAAGAGGACTTATGAAAACAAGGCGATTTTGATGGAGAAAAAGGGCAGATAAAGGTTTGAGAAGAGGGAAAATGATGGTCTTTCAGCAGTCTTTCATTTGGAATCAACATAATTTTCTGAGTATAAAATGGGACAGCAAATGAGGATTTGGGACAGAGGCATGAGACCTTAAAGAGACTTCAAGAGCCAACAATTTTTAGTGATAAAATTTGTTCCTTGGAGGCTCAACAAAGATCTTAGCCACCTTTTGGTATAACAAAATATTATAGGTGGCTAACATTGCGTACGGTGATAGGTTTTACATACCATGGTTTTTGTTGAAAAAAAGCACTGATTGAAACATGAATTTCACGATTCTCTTCTTTGAACTTGTTGAAAAACTCTATCTGAGTGGTTTCTGGAGAAATGTTTTTCATGTTCTTCATACTGATTTCGTGCTACTCTTCTTCGCATCACATGCCTTGCAGTTGGAAAAACATGCGAATTGTTCTTCCAATATTCATATATTATTTTTTTAACATTTTCTCCAAGTCTATCTTTATATGGTTGCCTACAAATAGCTCTCCAACAAGCAAGTTTAGCATTTACATCTATTTGCAACCGAAATTTCCGATGTTTGTGCAAAGTTTTTCGCGAGGTTCCTAATGCTCGTGCCATAGATTTTACCAAGCGATTCTCTTTAGTACTTGATGAAACTACTGCCATATGTATTTCTCTACGTACAAGTGAAACATTTTTCTGTCTAGATATTCTAATTGAATTTATAGCACTATTTATATTTTGTATCACATTTTCCTTCATTTTTTTTAATCTTTGGTTGTTTTTTTAATACCCAATAAAGTCATAATTTCTTTTAATTTCCTTAATGATAGGAGACCTTTCAACATTTAGGCTTGAACTGTCACATTTTCCTTTATGAAATACTTCTAAAAAATGCGGTTAACACGATATCGTATATAATGGTCAGTTTTTTTTATCTCCATATGTGTGAGTGTCAATGCTTTCTAACATCTCGTCATCGACATTGATTTCATCTGTACATATTCGAATGAATAGTTCATAATAAGTTTACATATTAAATAAATAACTAAATTAATAAATATATGTATAATTTCAATAATACGTGCATGTGTTCAACATATATATATATATATATATATATATATATATATATATATATATATATATATATATATATATACCTTGTGATTCAATTTCTTCACTTGAATTTCTTTCATCATTTTCACCATATTCAACCATTGGTTCAATATCTCTCACTTTATCTTTCAAAATTTTGTATCTCATCATCAATGTTTTGAGGAATATCTCTCTCTGTTTACATTGCAAAATATTTTTCAAATTAATTCATCAAATAAAAATTAAGCGTCACATTTTACACTACGAAAATTTTAAATATATCAAAATCATAATATTTACATTTACATACCTATTTCAACTTCTAGTTGAGGTTGTTTTTCCCCTTCAATATTTGAGAGTGATTCTATCTTTCTTTTGCAAGATTGTCTCGTCTCTTCTCTACGTTCCTCAGGGTCTCTTTTTCGATCATATTTTCTCATACAATTTCTTCGAATTCCCATGATAATAGAGTATGAAGTTCAAAAAATTTCCTTCAAAAATTTAGACAAAAACTCAATTAAAAAAAAACATCACAAAAGATTTAATTTAAACAAAACTCATTTTAAAATTTTTGCAAAAAATACATAATTCAATCCAAAACACTTACTTTAAAAAATTCAAGAAAAAAATTTCTTATAAAAATGAAATGAAGTTCAAAATATTTCCTTCCAAGTCCTACAAAAAAACTTCATTTAAAAAGTTAGACAAAAACTCATTAATATTTACTTTGAAACCCAAAACCAAAAATTGTCCTTTCCAAATTAAGCCCAAATCCATACTTAAAAAAATAAGAAGCCCAAAAAACTGTATCACATACCTCCAAGAAATGTCTTTTGAATGTACCTCCAGGAAAAGTCTTTAAAAATGTTTTTTGAATGTACCTCCAAGAGATTTTGAATGTACCTCCAAGAAAATTCTTTAAACCCAAAAAAATTCCTTGCAAAATCAGATCAAATGTATGAAAATAATGTGTCTCAAAGAAAAATCCTTTGAATGTACCTCCAAGAAAACTCCTTAAACCGAAAACAATTCTTTGCTAAATAAGATCAAGAATTTTGTAAAATCAGACCAAACATGTGAAAATATGTGAAAATAATGAATGGTTTCATGGCAATTTATATTGCCGCGAAATGTATTTTTGGAGGAGCTTGGTGGTACTTTCCAGCCGACGGAAAGTTAGGTAAAAGTTCGGCCGAAATTTTAAGAAATAGTTTGGCCGAACTACTTTGTCATCTGAATTAATGGGCCGTCGGTGCAAAAAACTGTTCGGCCGAACTGACGCGTCACCAGTTACGCAAAGCTAAGCCCTAAATATGTTTCCTTAATTTTGGACTGATTAAAATCGATGAAACATTCTGAATTAAATGTCGGAAACAAGACAAGCATTTTTAGAATTGAATCTACTTTCAGGAAATATAATTTTCATGGAATTTCATAAATATTTACTAATTTTAATTAATTTTGTAATAAAACGGATGCAAACAATTTCTGAATGTCATTGTGATTTAGTGAAATCAAAATTCTGTATCTTCCAAGATACATTGTAAAAAAAATTGAAAAAATTATGGTACATTACATTGGTCTGTCATCTCTAATGGGTAGCTTTTAGATTTTTAGTTTATAACTTATATGTTAAGAAATTTCTTGCGTCGCGAAACATATTCAAAATATGCAGTTTTTCATATTGGACCAGTTCAAAAAATTCTAGTAATTATGATATGCATCCATTGGCTTTGTACATATGAAGAAACTGAAGTAGACTCTGTCTAGATTGTTGTAACACATTTTGTTTCTAAAAAACACAAATTTCAAAGAATACAAGATTGCGTATTAACATGACTTCTTATGGATTCGTTGATTGTTAAAAAACACACACTTAAAGAAATGATAAGTTGACATATCAAATGTGTATAAAAAAATTCCAAAAAATAAGTAATAGAAAGATAACAAAATTTCTGACAACTTTTATTTTTATCGCAAAATGAAATTCTAAACAGAAAAATTGTTTTAGCTTGCAGAAAGTTGAATAACCGAAAAAAATGAAAGTTTTTTCTCAAAAAAGGGAAAAAGGTGTAACCCAACTTCACATTTTCACCACTATATTTAAAACTATTCGAGAGATTGATTGACTTGTAGGGGCATTTACTCTTAGGTTAAAACCTATGTTTTGTATCAAATCACTTATGGTTTCAATGGGAAACTTTTATGGCTAATTTGTGTTTTACATGTTGAATATAAGAGGTTTTTTTCTCTCTCATTGTTTGAGACCATGGATATGAAAATGAAAAACTTCTATTTAGATCTATTCTAGAGATATGGCTAATTTGTGTTTTACATACATTGAATATAAAAGGTTTTTTCTCTCATTATTTGAGACCATGGATATGAAAATGAAAAACTTCTATTTAAAACTATTCCAGAGATTAACTGTAGGGGCATTTACTCTTAGGTTAAAACCTATTTTTTGTATCAAATTACTTATGGTTTAAATGAGAAACTTTTATGGCTAATTTTTGTTTTACATGTTGAATATAAAAGGTTTTTTTCTCTCTCATTGTTTAAGACCATGGATATGAAAATGAAAACTTCTATTTAGATATATTCTAGATATATGGCTAATTTGTGTTTTACATACCTTCAATATAAAAGGTTTTTTCTCTCATTGTTTGAGACCATGGATATGAGAATGAAAAAATTCTATAGTTAAAACTATTCGAGAGATTGACTGACTTGTAGGGGAATTTACTCTTAGGTTAAAACCTATGTTTTGTATCAAATCACTTATGGTTTCAATGGGAAATTTTTATGGCTAACTTGTGTTTTTTTTTTTTTTTTTTTATAACTGTAACGGATATGATTTTATTATGTTAGAAAGATTATGGGTCTTTGTCGAGGCAGCCCCTTTTACAAAGCAGAGATCTATCTACTGCATCTAAAAGTCAATAAGTACTTTCAAGGCATTTGGACAGTGCTTATATTGTTTACAATGATCTGCCCTTTCATGAGTGAGCTGCCTTTGTTTGCCATCTCATCTGCTTCGTTGTTTGACGTTCTCAAAATGTGATGAAGTTTACACTTGTCAAAGTCTCGAAGGACTCTCTTCAATCTGTCCAAAGTTTTGTTGAGGCTAGCATTGCTGAACGGAGTCTCCGTGTTTATATTTTTTATTATCAGTTCTGAATCACCGAAGACTTGGAGCACTTTGATTCCCTTATCTCTTGCGATAAGACAAGCTTTTAGGAGCCCAAGGATCTCTGCGTGATTGTTGGATTTCTTGCCAAGTCCCCAACAGAACCAATCTTTGGAAGACCCACCGGGAGAGTAAATAACTCCACCCGCACCAGCAGCACCGGGGTTCCCCTTGGACGCCCCATCGAAAAAGATAGTGGAAATGTTTTGGGACCTCCACCAATTTTGAAAAAAATCATCCTCATCTCTTATGCGCCATTCAGGATTGTCACCTTGTGGGGGTTGAAGGTACTTACATGGATGGGTCGCAAGCATACCAAGCCAGCGCTTTTCTTCGGGCAGTAGCAGATGATCTTCTTTAAAATACTGAAATTGGGCCGCTTCCAGGAGGAAGGACTTAGCTTTTGCATCAACCTGCAGAGGGGTATATAGCAGCTCTTTAAAAATACTTTGATTGCGGGCCAACCAGATCTTCCAGCATACATATTTGGGGAGCGCTATCTAGATTCTACGCCAGAAAGATTTGGAAGGGATTCGATGGGGATAGTATTGACTCCAAGAGGCAAAGAGGTCTGATACTGAGTTCTGCAAGGGGGCTGGAATCTGCAAGTCATGTAGAGTGAGAACCCAAACCTCTTCAGCAAATCTGCACTCCATGAAAAGATGCTGGGTAGTTTTGAAGTTGTTACAGCATAACACACATCTGTGAGGCCCAGCTATTTTCCTTTTTTTCAGATTATCTCCCGTAAGCTGCTTGTTATGGACCAAGGTCCAGAAGAAGAAGTTTACTTTTGGAAGGGAAAGCGGATCCCACACATTCTTCCAAAACTCCTTAGTTTGACTACTATTCCTAATGACCTGTAAAGCATTATACCCAGCTGCGGTGGTATAAACTCCAGACTGTCCCCAGCCCCAACTATATTTTTTGGATCTGCAAACAGGTGCATCATCATCCAATAGTTCGACTAGCAGTGCTTGTTGATGAGAAAACCGTGCTGGCACTCTATGGAAATCCCATCCATTCCAGTCTCCATGCTGGTCCCAGGTCGAGATGTCATACAATCTGTTTACACTTGCGCGCTCCAACCAATTCCTGAGGTCTGCAATGTCATCCATCTGAGCAAGTGGATCACTTCCCATTATACTGTCAAGCCATAAATGAGTACGCTTGCCGTTCCCTGGAATCCTGTAGATTAATTTTTTGAAAAAGTTGCTACTTTTACAACATAATTTCCAGACCAGCGTGCTATTGGGTGCACTTGCTGTCTGTAGGTTGGAGAGCGCGTTATTGGGACCATACTTTGAGCGCAGGGTAACACTGATTGGATGAGAGGGCTCGTTGAACAGCTTCCACAAAATCTTTCCTCCCAAAGCTAGATTGACAAGCGTGGGATCTCTAATTTGCAGGCCGCCTTCAGACAGTGGCTTTTTGACCACATCCCAGTTAACCAGATGCATTTTTCTCTCGTTGCCTTTCCCTCCTTGCCAAAGAAAATATCTGAGCAACTTGGAGATCTGCTCCATCACATTTCTTGGTGCAAGGAGGAAAGCCGCCTGGAAGATTGGGAGTGCAGACAACACAATTTTAATTAAGATTACTTTACCTCCTTTAGTTAGCCAGTTGCCTCCCCACGCAGCAATTTTGGATTTAATTTTTGAGATTATGTCACTCCATAACGATCTCTTGTTAACTCCAGAAGTTATGGGAAGACCAAGATATTTAAACCTGTCCCAGTTTGCCTGACCTTTAAACCCAAGAAGAGCAGAGATTGCGGTGAGTTCATTCTGGTCTATGTTCCAGCTATATATTTCGCTCTTACTCTCGTTAACCAAGGCACCTGAAACTCTGCAGTACTTTCTGAGAACTGAGTCGAAAGCTCTGGCTATTCTGATGGAGGCTCCTCCGAGTAGGAGAGAATCGTCGGCAAAGAGAGCATGGTTCAAAGGTTCAGCTCCATTAGAAGGTTTGAGGCCCGGAATATGACCTACTATTCTTTCAGCAGTAAGCTTACGACTGAGGGAATCTGCCATTATGATATACAGGAAGGGGGAGAGTGGGCAACCCTGCCTGATACCTCTCTGAGCTTGGAAGAAGTTAGCGGGTCTACCATTAACTAACGGAGCAATCCAAGGACTATCAATGCAGGCTTTTATTAAATGGACAAAATGTATCGAAAAACCAAAGGAGAGCAGGACCTTAGATAGGAAATTATGATTAACTCTATCAAAGGCATTTTCCATATCTAGTTTAATCAACATACCTTTCTCCTTTCATTGCTTACTTGAGTGTATTGTCTCCTGAACTTGGATCACGTTGTCCAGAATATGCCTACCCTCCACAAAGCCACCTTGATAGCTGGAGATTAGTTTTTTTAACAATGGCTTGATCCGACTTGCCAGAAGTTTTGCCAGGATTTTATAAGAAGCATTGCACAGCGAGATGGGTTTAAATCTAGCAAAGGAGTCAGGATTGGTGTCCTTAGGAATTAAAGCCAGGTAAGTGGACTTGGTTCCTCCACCAATCTTGGCTTTCTGCATGAATCCTCTTGTCATTTTAAGCAGATCTGCCTTGATAATGTGCCAGCAGGATTTGAAGAAGTGAATTGTGAACCCATCCGGCCCAGGGGCCTTATCCGATTCCATGGACCAAATAACTTTTATGATTTCCTCCTCAGTAATGGGTCTGCAGAGGTTTAAGTTGTCTTTAGGACTGATAAGGGAGGGAACACTGGAGAGAAAATCATCCGCCTCCTCATCATTTCTTTGAGTTTCTTCTCTGTACAAGTTCCTGTAATGGTTTTCAGCAGCGGCTTTAACTTGATTGAATCCTTTACATACTTGACCCTCAGCTGTTTTGATTTCTGCTATGTAGTTCTTTGACAGTCTAGCTCTATATTTCCGGTGGAAGAAGGGAGTGTTCCGGTCCCCAGCCTTCAACCAAAGGTTTCTGGATTTAAGCCTCCAATATTCTTCTTCCTTACGAAAAGATTGGTACGTTGCTCTTTGTGCTTTTACTTCCTCCTCGAGCAACTCAGATGTGATATCTCTGTTTTCCATATCTGTTTGCAGGTCCGACAAAGACTGCACAAACTCCATTCTCTGATTGATGGGGTTGATATCCGGTGTTTTTATCCAGTCCTTCAGAGCTTGCTTTGTATCTTTCAGTTTTTGCTCCCATACGTAGCTGGAGGATCCCGAGATTGGTTTGGCCCATGTTGCCTTGACAGTCTCCATGAATCCATCTCTCTCGATCCAGAGTGGGTTGAATCGAAAAGGAAGTGGTCCCAAGTCTTCTTCATCTTCCAAATGGAGATGGATGGGTTTATGGTCTGAGGAGAGCTTGGGAAAAATTTTGGTGGATATTTTCTTGTTCATCATAATGGAACTTTGTACTAAGAAACGGTCTAATCGAGCAGAAATGTGCTCCGAACCAACCCGATTATTTGACCATGTGTAAATGCCACGAATGGGCCTGAAATCAAGAAGGTCCCAGAGCTGGGTGATCTCCTCAACCTTGGCCAACATAGGGTCTCTGGAGCTGTTCCCCCCCCTCTTTTCTTTTGCTTTCAAAACAATGTTCAGATCCCCGGCAAGAATGATGTTGCTGGGATTGGTCTGCTCAAGAAAGGCCACAAGTGTATCCCAACATTCTCGTTTTTTAGAATAAGTCACCGGAACATAGAGATTGAAGAGAGAGATGGACAACTTACTTGCCTTATGCTTCAGCTCCGTGTATATCCAGTGCTGGGTTTCATGGGACCTTAGCAGCTGAAAGAGGTCATCCATCCAAAGTGTTGCCAGCCCTCCAGAGGTTCCCCTTGAGCTGACTGCTTTTCCTGCTTTTTTGTTCCACTTCGTTCTGCCTAACTCTAGAAGGGCCTGCCCTTCTATTTTGGTCTCTTGGAGCATAAGAATGTCCGAGGGGTCTGCTTTCAGTAGGTCCCTGACTGCTTCTATTTTAGAGGGGTTCCCTAGACCTCTGCAGTTCCAAGAGACGAGATTCATTATTTACAAAGAGGGGGGTTGGGGCCTCCCTTGGAAGGCCTTGGTCTGATATTTCGCCCAATAGACATTTCTATTGTGGATTGACTTCCTTGAATCTTGAGTCTTTCTGCCTCTTCTTCCCTCTTCTCTTTACGAGATTTCCTTCCTGATTTTTTGGAAGGGCGCTCGTAGAATTCATCCTCGGAAGAACTAGAACTAACCACAGGTTTTTTCCTTGCTATTTCTGCGTAGGAACAATTAGTGGGAGAGCCTTGATTTTCCTCCAACTGAGTTGTTTCCTCTCTCTCTTTATTTGGAGGAGAAGGGGCCGGCTGTTCCTCATTCTCCTGATTTAGGTTGGCTTGTATGTCCTGCTCTCTTTCTGGTGCATTTGGTGGTGCTTCCGCTTCTTGGTTGCTTTTGGAGCTTGGTTGACCTCCTTTCATATTTCCTTTGCCTGCGCCTTTTTTTGAGCTAGTGTTTTTCTGGACTAGGGTCCATTGTTCCCCATTTTGTTTATCTGCCTGTTCCTCAGCCTTCTTCTTACAGTGCTTTGCAAAGTGACCGTGCCCGTGACAATGCCTACATTTAAATGGCAGCTGTTCATAGTCCAGCTCTTGGACATGCGTCCACCCAACAACAGTGAGCTTGATAGCTTCCGGTAATCCTTCTTCGAGATCTACTTCTACGCAGATGCGGGCGCATGAGTACTGATCCTTTCTTGCCGCCTGATCTATGTATTTTCCCAATGCATTTCCTATTGTCTAGAGAGATTTTGGATTCCAACAGTGGAGAGGCAAGTGAGGGAGTCTAACCCAAACCGGGATAGCCGAGGGAACATCCTGGGAGGGGTCGAAGTCGGGGGACCATTTGTTTAGGTAAAGGCCCTGAGGGCCCATGAAATATGGTCCGTTTCTGAAGATTAATCCTTTGTCTTCCGGGTTTTCAAAGACAAACACAAAGAAACCCTTACCTACGAAGTAGCTATTGACTCCCTCCTTGATCAAAGGCTTCCAGTTCCTTTGAGTCCAGTCCTCAACAGATTTGGGAGAGGGCCAGAGGCCCGTGAACTGGCCTATGAGGCCCCGCTCCGCCAGATTCAGAGCCGATTTGCAGGTGTCTCCTTCGGGAAGAGCCACTGTGGGGATTGAGTCCATTTTTTTCACAAATTTCTGCTGAGACAAAGATGGAGGGCGTTTGGGAGCATTAGCAATCATTGCCCTAAATGCAGAAACCTCCGGAGGCGGAGGGGGATCAAGAGTCGTGCGGTCATCCATGGTTAGAACTGACCCAGAGCAGGCTGAGTAGGACGAAGCTGGGGCGCGCTGGAGCTGCCAGCAGCCCAGGCGCGATCAGAGGGCACAGTGGGAAGCAGAGCTGTTACACCATTTTTTGGTCATCTAACCTTTCATCATTAGATGGACCCAAGTACACCATGTAAGACCAGTTTTACCCCAAGTAAAACTGCTTTCACTATGTTAATTAGGAGACCCCAAAAGGAATAATTAATTAAACCATAATTTAATTATTATTCCCAGTCATGTTTAACCCAAAAACAAAGAAATTAATAAGATAAACCCATAGTTATCTTATTATTTTCTAGGAATAATTATTTAAACAATATTCCTTGTTAAATATGACCAAATCAACCACCATTAATCAAATAAATCATTATTTATTTGATTATATCCCAACCACTTCCTTAAAAAGATAAATAAATCATTTATTTATTTATTCTTCACTAATCAAGGGATTTGACCCAAGTCAAACACCTTTCCCTCCAACAAATAATAATAAAATATTCCGTAGAGGTGGATCTAGATTTGATTAACATTATTTTAATCATGCACCAAGATCTAGAATGACCCAATATTTTGTTATAAATAGGAGGGTTTTTCCCCATCATTCTTCACCTTTTGTTGCCTATTAGATCACTCTGGATCTATACACTTGGTCTCATTTTTCTACCATTTGCTCCCATTGAGCTCTACTTTCTGCATTGGGTTTTCTACATCTACAAGAGAGAGAAAGCTTAGATCTGAAGTGTTGAGGACTACAAAGAACCCATCCCATTGAGGAGATCTGGATACACCTTCTTGTTTCCTCCCAGGTGCCCTGTAATATAAAAATTCATTCAAAAAATCGTGTTCTTGTCTTGTCTGTTGGATGCATGGAGCAAATTCTTTACTTTACTGCTTAATGTCTTTCCATTTATAGATCTGTTTGTTGCAGCACTTTAACTACTAATTGCAGATCTGAAGATGTTTTGCAGCCATTATTGTTGTTAGGGCTATTAGTTATGCGTAGCTAAAGTGGTTCTTTTTCGTACACTTCGACGAAGAATTCATACTAACAAGAGCGGAGGACCAGAGCCAGCGCGCGCGAAAACTACAAAAGATGATATGGCTAATTTGTGTTTTACATGTTGAATATAAAAGGTTTTTTCTCTATATTGGTTTGAGAGCATGGAAATGAAAATGAAAAACTTCTATTTAGATCTATTCTAGAGATATGGCTAATTTGTGTTTTACATACATTGAATATAAAAGGTTTTTTCTCTCATTGTTTGATACCATGGATATGAAAATGAAAAAATTCTATATTTAAAACTATTCGAGAGATTGATTGACTTGTAGGGGCAATTACTCTTAGGTTAAAACCTATGTTTTGTATCAAAATCACTTATTGTTTCAATGGGAAACTTTTATGGCTAAATTTTGTTTTACATGTTGAATATAATTTTTTTTTTATCTCTCATTGTTTGAGACCATGGATATGAAAATGAAAAACTTCTATTTAGATCTTTTCTAGAGATATGGTTAATTTGTGTTTTACATACATTGAATATAAAAGGTTTTTTCTCTCATTGTTTGAGACCATGGATATGAAAATGAAAAATTTCTATATTTAAAACTATTCGAGAGATTGATTGACTTGTAGGGGCATTTACTCTTAGGTTAAAACCTTTATTTTTTATCAAATCACTTATAGTTTCAATGGGAAACTTTTATGGCTAATTTGTGTTTTACATGTTGAATATAAAAGGTTTTTTCTCTCTTATTGTTTGAGACCATGGATATGAAAATGAAAAACTTCTATTTGGATCTATTCTAGAGATATGGCTA
Organism: Pinus albicaulis; assembly: GCA_034641835.2. Lineage (NCBI taxonomy): Eukaryota > Viridiplantae > Streptophyta > Pinopsida > Pinales > Pinaceae > Pinus > Pinus albicaulis. The sequence goes on from CM076574.1 coordinate 1,377,829,745, forward strand.
ATTTGTGTTTTACATACATTGAATATAAAAGGTTTTTTCTCTCATTATTTGAGACTATGGATATGAAAATTAAAAACTTCTATTTAAAAATGTTCCAGAGATTGACTCTAGGGGCATTTACTCTTAGGTTAAAACCTATGTTTTGTATCAAATCACTTGTGGTTTCAATGAGAAACTTTTATGGCTAATTTGTGTTTTACATGTTGAATATAAAAGGTTTTTTTCTCTCTCATTGTTTGAGACCATGGATATGAAAATGAAAAACTTCTATTTAGATCTATTATAGAGATATGGCTAATTTTTGTTTTACATACATTGAATATAAAAGGTTTTCTCTCTCATTGTTTGAGACCATGGATGTGAAAATGAAAAACTTCTATATTTAAAACTATTCGAGAGATTGATTGACTTGTAGGGGAATTTACTCTTAGGTTAAAACCTATGTTTTGTATCAAATCTCTTATGGTTTCAATGGGAAACTTTTATGGCTAATTTGTGTTTTACATGTTGAATATAAAAGGTTTTTTTCTCTCCTTGTTTGAGACCATGGATATGAAAATTAAAAACTTCTATTTAGATCTATTCTAGAGATATGGCTAATTTGTGTTTTACATACATTGAATATAAAAGGTTTTTTCTCTCACTGTTTGAGACCATGGATATGAAAATGAAAAACTTGTATCTCAAACTATTCTAGAGATTGACTGTAGGGGCATTTACTCTTAGTTTAAAACTTATGTTTTGTATCAAATCACTTATGGTTTCAATGAGAAACTTTTATGGCTAATTTGTGTTTTACATGTTGAATATAAAAGGTTTTTTTCTCTCTCATTGTTTGAGACCATAGATATGAAAATGAAAATCTTCTATTTAGATCTATTCTAGAGATATGGCTAATTTGTGTTTTACATAGATTGAATATAAAAGGTTTTTTCTCTCATTGTTTGAGACCATGGATATGAAAATGAAAAAAATATATTTAAAAATATTCCAAAGATTGACTGTAGGGGCATTTAATAAGGTTAAAACCTATGTTTTTTATCAAATCACTTATGGTTTCAATGGGAAAATTTTATGGCTAATTTGTGTTTTACATGTTTAATATAAAAATTTCTTCTCTCTCTCATTGTTTGAGACCATGGATATGAAAATGAAAAACTTCTATTTAGATCTATTCTAGAGATATGGCTAATTTGTGTTTTACATACATTGAATATAAAAGGGTTTTTCTCTCATTGTTTGAGACCATGGATATGAAAATGAAAAACTTCTACTTAAAACTATTCCAGAGATTAACTGTAGGGGCATTTACTCTTAGGTTAAAACCTATGTTTTGTATCAAATCACTTATGGTTTCAATGGGAAAATTTTATGGCTAATTTTTGTTTTAAATGTTGAATATAAAAGATTTTTCTCTCTCTCTCATTGTTTGAGACCATGGATATGAAAATGAAAAACTTCTATTTAGATATATTCTAGAGATTTGGCTAATTTGTGTTTTACATACATTGAATATAAAATGTTTTATCTCTCTCTCATTGTTTGAGACCATGGATATGAAAATGAAAAAATTCTATATATTTAAAACTATTCCAGAGATTGACTGACTATAGGGGCATTTAATCTTAGGTTAAAACCTATGTTTTGTATCGAATCATTTTGGTTTCAATGGTTTGTTTATTGGCTAATGTGTTTTTATCAAATCACTTTTGGTTTTGAAGTATGTTAGCCACCTATAAATTTGTGACATAGCAAACAGGTGGCTAAATATGTTGTTGAGCCTTTAAGAGAAACATTTTCTTTGCAAATATCTCATTCTTGAAGCCTCTATGTGTCTTCTGTTCCTTGAATAATTTTCACTGTTGTTTCCATTAAAGAATCCTTTTGATTGGTGAAGAAAACTGCTTTCAAAAGCCCCCCATTTCCTCCATTTCATCCCACAAAATCCCCCATTATTTCATCCTTATTTTCTTCATGAAACCCCTCAAAAGATCCCCATTTAACCTCTAAACCTTCCTAAATCCCCTTTTAAACCCCATATTATCCTTTATCCGGTTTAAAAAAGCCTTCTTTTGCTTACCAGAACCCCCTCATTTGGCTTAAAAACACTGATTTTAGGCCCAAAATTACCCTTTTTTACACTATGATAGGTGAAGCTCCTGAGGGCTTAAAATCACTGCTAGCCCCAGTCTTTTCTATCCATGGGACCATGTATGAGCACTCAACACCAAGCCCCTCCCCCCCCCCCCCCCCCATTTTTCCTTCGCAAAAGCCTTCCTCTCTTTGTTTTTATTTTTCCCCTACGACATGGCCTGGAATGAATACAGGCCGTCGATCTACATAGATCGACGGTCACCAAGACTTATTCCCCCGCTCATTTCACTTTCCATACTCTCCACCTCCTCCAAAAATCCCAAACGTCCGATCAAATGATCCAATGGCCAGGATCTATGTCACATACCATATAAATTTTTCCCCTTTGTAAAACCTTCTGCCTCATCGTCGCATCACAACCGTCCATCGCACAAGATCCTACGGTCCACAAATAACTCGATGGTTTCACCTCCGCTGCGCATTTGATCCCACATCGCATGAAAGCTGCACCGTCAGATCTCTCTAGCCATAATCCAATGGCTGAGGTGCATATCGCGTTATTTTAGTGTCCGGGCATTAACATTTTAAAATCGCGCGATGTAAGCGGTTTTGTTTTGCCACGTGGTGCGTGATGAGTGGAATCGCGTGAATTTCTTGAATACCGCTTACCACCCTTGAATCCACGTGAAAACCATTATGGTTTTCCTCTTACTGCCCTCCACATTGAAATTTTATGTTTAATCTTAGCCATCCATCAATTTGATCTGACGGTTCGGATCTAACCTCACCGCCATCCCTCTGCCATTCACCTACACCCCCGAAACACTACATTCCCTGATCTCTACCATATATCAAACTGATCTGACGACCACGATATAACCTAGCCTCCATCCCTTTTCCATTCATCTGTTCCCCGTCAAACGATCTTAGTCGTTGATCATTTTGATCTAACGGTTATGATTTAACCTCCCCCCCAAACTTCCAAAGTAGTCTGCTAAGCCTATTTTCACAGGATTTCATAATTTTTCTTTGGTTTTTGCAGGATTATAAAGGTTTTTTCCAAGAGTTTTAAAGTAACACGAAGGCCAAGAATGACTATTCCAAGTCTTCAGTACATGAAGGGATCCGAAGGAGCTTTCATTAAAACATCACTCCACCTTTTTGAACCTCTGTGCGCCTGCAAAGCAACCAAAACACAATGAAGATCAACTAAGCAAAGAGAACAATGAAACATAAAGGAAACATCAGCAGAGAAGCCTCTACACACCAAATCACAGAGGCTGGTCACGTTCCATCGACCCATACTGCCACCCGTAGTCCTATTCTCCATTAACACAGGTCACAATCAAGGTAGTCAGAGATATATCTACATATATACAGCTCAGAAGCAATTTCCCACCTACCAGAGCTTGCGAAAGTCAAAGACGAATAGCTAGAGTGCAAATAAAAGAAAAGGTCCATTTAATGAAGTATGAAGCATGTCATTTCTTCTCCATCAAGCCTCCCAGAGTCCGAGAAACATTAAAATTCTTCATTTAATTGGGCCAAATATCTCCTCTGTTACTTCACCTCCTCATCTATAAGAACCCATGTAAATTATATTGAAATTGTTGGTTGGTTGTTGGGATTCTATTAGTTGTTAGAACTATTATTGAGGGGAAGTAGCTAAGTAGTCTATAATATAGTAGCCTGGGAAGAGAAGTTTGATTGTAAAAGGCCACTGAGCTCAAAGTATGTGACTGGTTTTACACATCGATTAATCAAGAAGATTCACAAGATCATGGTCTATATTATTGGTGATGTTACTCTTACTCAATATTATTCTCAGATAAAGAACAACAAGCATAGATTAGGATATACAGTTGGAAGTAACCTAAGTCTCACTGTCAAATCTTTATCTATATTTTTTCTGATATTTGTGTATCTAAGAGAAAATTCATCATAATTTAACCAGTATAGAAGTTGGCTGGTCCATGCTTACTGATGTATGAATTTGGGGTTTGTTTCCTTAGATGTTCTTGTTTGGTTCTAGCTGAAAGAATTGGGAAACTAGGAGATTAGAGCTAGCCCTATCTCACTAGGGTCCTTTTCCAATAGTTAGCCTTTCTAATATCCCTTCAATTTGGTGTCAAAGAAATGAAGGTTAAAGGTGTTTCTCTGATCTTAGGCCTTGCTCTATGTTTAATCTTAAATTTTTTCTACTTTTTGAAAGTGGTTATGAGGACTGCTGGATTGTTTTCCTTGAGAGTATGCTGAAAGCATGCCTGGATTTAAATGACATCTGACCTGATCTTAAGATACCCTTTGTTTCTTTATTGAGAGTTTCCTTTGAATTATGTCAAAATCAGGATAGGTTCAAAGTCCTTACCTGATCTTAGGCTGCACTTTGGTTTCTTTCTTTCACCCATTTCTTAATGTTCCATTCCACCATCTATCTAAAAAGATCCTTTAGTATATATGACTTGCCCTATGGAAACCATTGGATAGTTGTTATGCAAGTAAACCCTTTTATGACTCCATAGCCCAATTGATTGGAACTTTCTTGACCTATCTTCCCATGCTTAAACATCCTTCTACTTTGTTCCTTATTTACTTCCATAACCTTCTCAGTTAATGATCTCCAACCAAACAAACAAATAAAAAACCCTTGCACTTCATACCTAGCCTAATACCTCATTTTGAGCTTTAAAGATATATCATTCTTACATTTATAGAGAGATCCCTCTTTGGATCCAGGAGGGCTATATCCTAGGATCCCAAAGTGGTTTGATGTTGTCTTATCTTTTGGTCTTGCAAATCTGGCCAAAACATAGGAACCACAACATAATGGTGACTCCATTGGGGAACCTCTGAGTGAATTTCATCTTAGATATCCTTAGGACCTTAAAAAGACCCAAAATCTCTGGTTAGATTGGTATTCAATTGCTGATGGTGGGCAACAGCCTGCTTCCAAACATTCAAATTCATCCACCTGGCGACTCCACAATTCCTAATAGACCTAATGACTCCACTGGTAGAAGACCCTGAACTAGTTGAGAAGATATAGTGACCTATTTTCTGATTCACAAAAATGCTTCCACATATACAACGAAGATATGCCCCAATGAGTAGGGATCTGTTGAAGCCTCGAAAATCGTTGCTTCAAACATTGGGGGATAACCACCCGGTCGGGACCTTAGGACAACTCCTTTTCTGTTTGGTGTGGTGGCTTCGATTGGATTGATAGGACCAGTTTCCTAATAATTTAAATGGGTTGGTGATGGAATGATTGGATGAATGAAAAATGGGACTAAAATGACTAAAATAAACTATCTAATCTAATCTATAACTGATAAATAATTCTAAAACTTACCTGGGTATCAAATATGAATACAACTTAAGGATTATTTCAAGTAAACCAATAACCATGAAAATGTATTATATTTTAATTGAAATAAGCAGTAACAAATAAAGATAACTCTGTTTAAGAAATTAAACAGATTTCTAATAACACATTGCATTCATCATTTTATATATCATTCACATATACTGAAAAAGATAAACATTTCTACACACTTAGAAATGATATGTATAAAGAAATATTGTAAAACGAGTACACATAAATGATAGCAATTTAAAAGAGAATATCTCACAACATAAGAAATTAATAGTGAATAGATAGAAATACCATATCCATCATGATACTTTCAAATGCAATTCGATATCCAAATCCAGCAACTTCAATGTAAAATAGACTCAAAGATACAGAAATGCAATTCTTAAAATAAATTTTGCATAGAACCACCAGATGTGATCCTTTATAAAAAATATAAGAGTCAATGGAGTACAAAAATGTAATCTCCAAGTCAAAATATTACAAATTCAGGACCCCTTTCTAAATGCATGAAAGGGGTTTAAATAGGTACTTAATAAAACAAAATAACTAAAACTATTCCTACAATCCATCTAATAAAAAATCTAGAAATAGAATTGTGATCTTAAAGTGAACCAGATTCATTGATTGTCTCCTGTGTTTATTGTGCCCAAATGGAAGATCTTGAGCATATCTTGGACTTATGTTGGCCGACTCATTTTTGAATGTAACTACCCAGTGTACGTAGCATCAGAGAATTCAGGAATGATACAATGAATAACATTCGAAAGGAATTTGATGGCCATCTGTTGGTTGTGTGGCTTGATAAGATAAGTCCACATAATATCCCATGAAATTCCTTGAAGTTTGCTAATCTCTTGATTTTTATTGATTATCTCTTCCTTCCACCTGGAATCAGCTTCTTTTACTTTTGGTAATTTGCCTGGGGTAAAATTTGAGATCAAATTAGTGGCGTACAAGCTGTCATTAACCAATTGTGTTGTATTATTCATTAAAATTTTATCTCTTGATATGGCTCTTTCTGATTTCATCAACTGCTGTTCCCATTCCATAAATACAATTTCCTTGTGCCTTTCTTCAATTCTGGGAAGACTAGATTTTCTTCCCTGCTCTGTATCCTACCATGAAAGAAACTCAGAAATTTTATCATCAGCATCATCAATTTTCTGCCCGAGAATGACTGATTCATCTATCAAAGATGATTTTATTTCATACAAAGGCTCAAATTGTGCTAACTTCAGACAAAACTCATTCAACTGCTGAGATAACAGTTTGTTAATTTCAAGAGCTTTAGTTTTGAATTGAGCTAACTTAGGATAATCCTTGAACTTGTCCAATGCTGATTGGAACATTTTCTCTTGTTCAACATTTGAATTTTTCTCACTTTGTAGAAGATTTTGTAGTTTTTCTACTTCTTGACTCAACTGTTGCTTTTTGTTCAAGGCTTGTTCATAATTTTTCTTCTTTTCAATACTAAGCTGCTCTTCTAGCTGTTTAGATCTAAGCTCCTAATATTGCAATTGTTTCTCCTGCTGAAAAATCTTTTGCTGATTCCCTGTGGCCTTTTCTTCGAGCATAGATATCTGTAAGTCTTTTTGTTTCATAAACTAAGAGACTTCAGAAGCTTTATTTATAGTAGCAGCAATATAGGCACCTGCGTAATTAGATAATTTAGTGAAATCCTCAGATGGATTCACCTCAGCATATTTATAAAAAATATTCATAAAATCCACCTGTGAATTTGAATGTGCATCCTAATCAGTTTTCCTCCTCTTCCTCTACTTTCTCACAACAACCCTATGCTTGGGACTGTAAAATACATCCAGAGGAGGAATTTCTTCTACTTTCAGCATAATATCACCTGTGGGATTTTCAAGAATAACTTCCATATCTTGGTCTTCCAGAACATTAACTTGGGGATTATTTTGCAATCCTATTTGTTGGGAAAATTTATTATATTGGTACAACAAATGGGAAGAAACAATAAGTTCAGCAGATTCTACTACTTTATATCCCAATATAATAAATTTTCCCAACAAATAGGATTGCAAAATAATCCCCAAGTTTTATCTCTTCCAAGTTGAAAATCTGGATTATTGTTCATATTTCCTATTATTGTTTGTACATTAGCTTCATTGCCTATGTCCTCCTTTTCAGTATTCACGTTGGTATCAGTACCTGTGCTTTCTTTTCCTGTCTGGGCCGAAGACTGCTGATCAGTATGTACATCAAGTTTAGCAGTTGTTTCTTTCTTCTCAGTATCAACTTTGCTGCTAATGTCTTCTTTCTGCACAACAAGATTAGTTCTTGTTACTTCTTTCTGTGTCTATATGATGACCTTGCTGGTAGATGTTTCTGTTACTTCTTTGCCAGATGTATCCTGTTTTTCCTTTTGCTGTGACTCAGCCTCCTGCATAGGAACTCTTAATTGATCCATAGGAGCTTTGAGTAATCTCTGGCTTCTAAATAACATAAACTTATTCATCTCTTCAGTCTGGAATTTGGACTTAGCCAAATCATAAACTTGGGACAAATTATCTACAGAAACAAATAAATCATCGAACTCATCTAGTTCGTGTTCAAATCGAGCAATTGAAACTGAAGTGGTAAAATAAAATGCCACCTTCCTTGGGTCATATTTCCTGCCTTGGACTATTGAAAGCTTGAGATTGGTTATCTTGCCAACTTCTTTCTCAGCATGAACAAAATTATTGAGAGTGTAATCTCCACATTTAAAAGGAAAAGTAGGCCACATTAGCTTCTTGCTATTCTTCAAGGTCCTGGACATGCCTTCTACTGTTAGCTGATATGAAATTTCCTGTGCTAACAGTTATCTGGAACATACAAAGGAATAATGTGTGGTTCTACAATACTCCCAAAAACTCTGATATACGTGAATCTTTCTTCTCCAAACCAATCCCCAATCGAGGATAAATCAATTTTAGCCTTCTCAGAAAGCCTAGGAGGGAATTGGCCAAAAATAGTTTGATAAACCGGGATGAGGAAACCGTGACAAACTCTGTAAACATGGCTTTTAAAATGCCCCTTCCACAAGAACTTGTGATATATATGAATAGGAGTAGGGTATTTAGGGGTCCATTTTCATCCTAACATGGGAAAATCAGAATTGAAACAAAGACATCTAGAATATAAGCACAAAAGTAAAAAGGAGTAGTATTTCCTGTGTTTTTGTCCTTCCTATACTCAAGAATTCTATTGGCTATCTTATCAAAAATAATGACAGCCCAGTCCATTATTTCGGAGTTCATAGCAGAATTAATTAAAGGTACCATCTATATAGAGAACCTAGCTGAATTGTCATTTCCGAATAATCTGCACATCATGGCTACGGCGTAACAGTATGGAGGTGAAAGGGATTCCACTGAGTACATACCTGATGCCTCATTTTTGTACTTCTCGGGAGCCCTTATCCATTCTCTAATCGGCTCCGCCTGATTTTCATTATTTGTAGCAAATTCCTGGATGAAGGGTTTGTTGTAGATTTTTTGTGGATCCAGAAGGTGGTACATTGCTTTAATGTCCTCTGCTTTAAACGGCCCGAATGTTACTCTAGAAGCTGAAACAAATGTCCTATTTTGAATAGCCACATTATTAATCACCCACCGAATCACATCGTAATATGGAAAATTGTTCGCTCAAGCTGCAATTAATCACCCACCGAGTTTCTCTTTAGGTGCCATGGTGAAAACAGGGGCTTTTGTAGCGACAACATATTTTTCTTTCCTAGATCTCTTTGAAATTTCGGTACCTGGTAACGTTTCCCTCGCTCTGCGAATGAAAGAGTTGGGTGTTCTTTGGTTCTGTAAAGGAGAAATGGCTCAATTGTGGTGAAAACACAAATGAGGAGAAAAACTGTATAAAAAATCTATTCATTGATTTCCATTTATTATCTCCATGTTTAAAACTTAAATGCCCTCTAAAGAGTCACACTCACGCATTCATAATAGAATAAATCATCATTATTCATTCGATTTTCTATTTAATAGTAAAAGTACAATCAGAGATCGACAGTTTTAAAATGAGACATACAAATTTCCCTTTGATTTATGCGATTGCGATTAATACATAATATATGCGCAATGTAAAAGATTAAACATTAATCCCATTGGGCATTTCCAAAAGGGACAACAAACAAGATTTTGTGATCTCTGCCGATTTCCAATTGCGACGATGTTGTATCGCATCGGGATTTGCGATGGTGGGGGGCCCATCGCATCGGAGATTTAATAAAACAAGTGTATTCTATAATGCTTTTCCGAAATGTGATTGCGATCAATCGCATCACATTGAAACATATATTAAATTTTAAGACCTTGGCGATTTGCGATTGCGATTGGTTCAATCGCATTGGAATTTTTGAAAGGAAAATATACAACTTATGATATTTCCGATTTGCGATTGCGATTACTGTACATCGGAATTTTTTCATTTAAATACTTTGATGTGATAAAGTCTTTATATTACATCGCATCGGAAATTATTTCAATGTTGCATTTGCTTATACGCACTTGTTAATAAAGATATGCAATATGTTTTTCTAACAATTAACTCTTATTTCAAATTCAAAAATGATCGGATTGCTTCTAAATCTTTTATTTCTATCTAAAATTAAAGATAAAAAGGGGACCTATTTCTAAATGAAATTTATTCTAAAAATTTAGAAATGGGGAGTGTTGTTGTACAGTACAACAATTGGCGATTCATTGGAAGAAATAGTTATCTCTGAAAAAATAAAATGAACACTATATTTCTAGTAAGTAATTTTTTTTTAAAGATAATGAAAACTATCTTAGAAATTTTTTAAATAAAATCTAACTCTGAAGAAGAGTAAAAAATCACTTACAATTTCTTTCTAATTCCTCAAAGATAAAAACATTTTGGGTTATCTCAAGCTTTTATTGGTTGATAATAATGAAGTAAGTGGTCCTTTCCAAGTTTATCTTTTGTAATATACTCTATTGTCATAGGCATTGCCTCTGCTACCAGCAAACGTTCATAGTCTCGACAGGGTTACCTTTTAACCATCAACCATTCATTATCCAATCCAACTAAGATTATGACTCTTTAAAAATAAATTCATAAGACATATTATCTCATGTTTTTTGTCTTTTATTTATTTTTTAATTAAAGAGCCATTTTTCTGGTTTGGTAGCCAATTAGTAACAATGCCATTCACTAGTTGTAATTAAACTGAACAAGCTGGATCGTGATGAGACCCCTTGTCTTAATTTTATAAGCCATGACCCTGTTTTGGTATGCAATATTGGTAATGTCAATTTTATTACTTCTTATGATCATGATAAGCAAGCTCGTGATGAGACCTCTTATCTCCTAAATTTTGCCATATAATTTCTTAGAATTACATTCTAAAAAATCACAACCTAAATGGATGGGTTGAAATAGTTGTATCCTTAAGAATCAATGCATGACAATTTTCATAGTTTTTTTGTTTGCTAAAGCTTGAAAAAGTCTTTACTTTTTAAAGATAGCTTTTCTCTACTTAATAAACTTATAATGATTTACATTTTCCTCAAAGTTTCAAAATATCATGCAAATGTTTTGAACAAATTGTCAAAGTTTAACATTTTATTTCAAACTATCCAAAATTGTAATCATTTCCCTAAAAATTCTTATTTACACAAAATAAGTATTTATAACATTCTTCCTAAGACAATTTTCTAATAGTAAAAAGTCAATTAGAGACTATTAACAACCTTTATTTACAAAACAAACAAAAATTACAGAAAGGAATATGTACAAGTAAGAAGGGGTTACCTCCTTATGAAAAGAATTTCTTTAAGAAAAGCCCATTCATAGGAAATAATTCTGTCTTTCCTGTTAAATCTTGGAGTATGAATGTATATGAGCCTATCTTTTCAGCAATCTGAAATGGTCCAAGCCACATTTTCTAAAATTTGGTATGCTTACCTTTTTCTTCATGTGCTTTATCCCATTTCAGAACAAGATCACCAATTGACAGTTTTTTGAGCCAGTGGAACTTGAATCAAAAGAAGATTTTAAAAGCTGTTGATGTTTTTCATGAATGTATTTTTCTTTCTCTCTATCTTCTTATAATTTAAGGATTTGATCAAATCTCAACTGAATGGATGAGGAAGGATTTTGTTCAATGAATTACACTAGGGATAATGATGGGAGAGCTAGATTTGATGGTATCACAACTTCTTTTCCATAAAATAAATTGAAAGGTGAAGTTCCTATTGAAGCTTTAAGAGTAATACGATTAGCCCATAGTGCAAAAATTAGAGACTTGTGCCAATTATTTTGATTTTGATCAATGGTCCTTTTAATGATTTTGATGAGATTTTTGTTAGTGGATTCAGCTAAACCATTACCTTGTGGATAAAAATTTGCTGAATATTTCAATTTAAAATAAGATGCATTGTCAAAGACAGAGCGTTAGGTACACCAAACCTGGTAATGATGAATTGATTGATGATATCTATAATTGCATCAGAATTGGCTACCTTTAGAGGGATTGCTTCTACCCAATTTGTGAAGTAATATGTTGTTGTGAAGATGTATTTGTGCTGTTTGGAAGAGTGAGGTACTATCTCACCAATGATGTCAAGAACCCATTGCTCAAATGGTTTCTCAATGTTTACTGGTTGCAAAGGAAAAGCCGACCTCCTTTGTCTTCCACTAGCAGTTTGAAAAATTTTGCACTTCCTCACATAATAATGTGTATCTTTGAAAAGGGTAGGCCAATAATATCCAACATGGATGATTTTGTGAGTTGTGGTATCACCTCCAAAATGACCACCTGCTGGTCCATCATGTAATTCCCGCAATACCTTTTTTGCTTCAGTATTTTCAAGACATATTAATAGGATTGAATCATAATTCTTTCTGAATAACACATCATCGATGATTTCATATTTAGTAGCCTTCAATATTGAAGCACGTTTATTCTTATAGTTGAGATTAGAAGGAGCATACCCATTTTTCAAGTAAAAGATCAAATAAGCATACTGTGATTCAAGATCTGTAACACTTGTCTGACTTACTTGAACAACATTGTCTGGATCTTGATTTTCTGGTATGTTATGAGCTCTTGCTAATAATCTACAAAAACCTTGACCTCTAGCAATCTTGGTTGGTTTAATATCAATATCATATTCTTGCAAAGTTGTCACCCAATTAGCCCTTTTTTCTCCTACTTCCTTTTGAATTAGTAATTGTCTCACTGCAAAGAATGGGACAATAATTTTTGTATGTGTTTTTAAGAGAAAAGGTATAAAATGGTTGATTGCCTTAAACAAAGCAAAGGCTTGTTTTTCTACATCAGAATAATTCAGCTTAGCTCTCAGATTCAAGATGAAGAAAGAAATTGGTGCTTCAATTTGTTGATCATTGAGTTGTGTTAAAACAACATCATAGGATGTTTCGGTTGCCAAAGTATACATAATAAAATCTTTAGAAAAATTCGTAGTATTCAATGCAGGTGCATTGATGATTACCTGTTTGATTGCATCAAAGGCTTCTTTATCTTTATACCCCCATTTGAATATTGAATTTTTATTAATCATATTCTGCATAGGTAAAACAATTTGAGAAAAATCGAGAATGAATCTTTTTACAAAATTAATCTATCCTAAAAAAGATTGCATGGATTTTTTTTTATGAGGTAAAGAAATATCCTAATTTCTTTAACTCTGTCTGGGTCGATATTTATGCCATATTTTAACACAAAAAACCCTAAGAGTTTTTTTAATATTCCCAATTAGCAATAGCTAATTGGAATATTAATTCAGAGAGATTTTTCCGCCTATGGTTAAAGGGAAATAACAGTGAGCGGGCTGTGGCTCATCCAAGCGCGGGAAGGTAAGTACGCGGCTGAGTTGGCAGCGTTGGGCCGAGAGGGGCTGCGCGGGAAAGCGGAAGTCAAGGGCTCGTGACGAAGGCCGCATACAAAAGGAAGGGAGCCACCATGTTTTGCATTATTGATGTTTATGATATTGAAATTGGTCGCTAAGACTTGAGCACGCCGGCTGTTTAGCAGGTCTGCAGCACTGTTCAGTGCGTCGAGTGTCTCCGAGCGGAGATCTCAACCTCAGCCCCGGGGGACTTCGAGTGCCTGCTCGGGTGAGGCAGTCCTATCATCGTTTTGCAGAAGGATTGGTTTTGGAGCTTGTTGCAAACTTGTTGCAAAGCTGCGTCAGGAGTGGCGGCACAGGCTGTGTGGGAAGGCCGCGGACCATCTATTGTGAGCTCCGTATTGTTATCATTTTTGGAGGTTACGGGTTGGAAGCTGAAGCAGTGACAGTCCATGCTTGTTGAGGACGTCACGCAGAATCGGGGGTCATTAGCAGCACGCGGCAGTATTTCCAGCCGCTTGAACGCCATAGGAAATCTGCTGTACCTTCTTTCTGAGAATATCTTTACCTTGCATGTGCCAAATTAAGCACTATCATCTGGGCATTTGTTGTAATCGTTTATATTTCCTAGCATAATGAAATGGCTTAGTAATTTCTCAGTTTAACGTGTATCTGTTGCATGGGTTAGCCTCTGTTATTTTATATGCCGCTTCTATTATTCCATGTATTGTTGAATATTTTCTGAACGAGGCATTCTATTGCTATACCAGTTGCTGTGTTTATATAAATATCCTTAAACAAGAACATTACAGTGGTATCAGAGCATGGTTCTGGCTCATCCTGTGGACATTATCACAATGCATACATTCTTATCGTCAGTGCTGAGTGAGAAAGAGAGGCAACATGATCATATACCCTTTGGAGACTATTTCCGTAAATGGAAGTCCATGGGGGAAGACTTCAAAGCAGCTTTGCCCTTCAAAGATTACTGTCAGCTCAGGCAGGATGAAGGAGGAAGGTACAGTGATAGGAACAGTGGTTTTTCTACCATGCAGAGTTCAGATTCGCAGCGTACCATTGGGAGATCACCTCTTCCCATGCATGAGGGATCCACTAGTCCCTGTGAGTCTAAGCCCAAGAAGACCAGAGCGGTGAAAAAGGAGAGTTTATTCTCATCTCTTTTCAGATCCAGAGGAAAGGCATCCACCGTTGAGGAGGACAAGAAGGGTGAAGAAAAAGGAGAGGAAGTACCATGCGCTTCCGATTCTCATCAAGAAGAAGATATCACATCACCTCTTGAGGAGGCTTGTGAAAACACTGTCCCACTCATGGATGAGCAGCCACATGCATCGACAGTTGGGGCAGCCAACACTTTTGAGGACGGGACTCTTGTAGACCAAGGGTCAAATCTCATTGCTACTATAGAGCAGCCTGGTTGCACTGCGCTTTGCAACATGGATGAAGGGGAGGTCTCAAGGAGAGATCTCACTATAGATGCACTTCAACACACTATGGAACGCAATGATTTGGTTCCCTTCTCGCAAGAGCAGATAGAAGATGGAGGACGTCTTCGGATGGATAACATCTCTCATGCTTGTGTTGGACATCCCTTGAGCCATACACATCATGATGGGAGGTTTTTTCCTACCACCTATTTGATTCTTGATAGGGTTTCATTGATCCTTGAGAAGTTTACATTTCAAAACCCTATGAAGTGCAAATTCAGAAATTTGATTTTGGAGGATGGTAACCCTCATTGGAGGAGTACCAGGATGAGGAGAAGAAGGAGGCATCCACAAGTGATTGAGTGGATGTGGTTGATGAGCAAGGAGCTAGGAGGCTAATTGCAGATCTATGATACCAGGCAGCAAGAGGCTTGGCTGCGCTGGTTACTCTTGAAAGAGTTTGGCCATCTCTTGGCAAACACTCTTCCTAAGAGTCGGAGGATGGAGGAAAGATGGCTGGATACTTGCATCATTGAGCAACATAGAGTATGGATGCATGGTGTTGATATGATATTCATATCATTCATTATGTCTTCATCACATGACTGGTATGATGGAGGTATGGGGAGGCAACACAATGTCTTGTTGCTTGGTTTGTTTCTAGGAGAGCAAGGGCAGATTTGCTCTCATACTTTGTACGATATTGTAGGAAGAGGGGATGGCACTATCTCCTTGGTCTTTGATGATAGTTTGGAAGCACTTCCAACTTGGGAGGTGTTCCACATTTGTTGCAGCATTGTTAGAGGAGTCTTTGACAAGGAGCATGTCAGAGAACAGAGCTTTGTATTGACAAGAGCTTATTTGCATGAGCTCACAGCGCTGTCACCGTGGAGAAGAAATTTATGGGTGAAGAGTGCCTGGCAGACATATAGTGGATCTATAACCCATAGGTCCCAGGATCACTTCACATTTGTTTCACTTGATGAACCAAGAGGAGGTAATGATGATAGAGACATCTATGGATTGTTCTTCTTGACTTGGGTTCCCAAGCATCAGGAGGATCATCTTTTTGCAGCACATGGTTCAGTCTTCTTCATAGCATGCCAACACACTATGGAGGACTCATTCATAGATCCATGTACCATATTACTTCTAGCATATGGTGAGGGATTTTTTTGTACATTCATTGATTTGCACACTCTTACCATTGTTATGCAGTACATTGCTTCACAAGGGGGCAAGCTTGTCATGTTGCTCCATGAGTTTCATTGGGCCATTCTACATGATGGAGGAAGCCATCTCTTTTGTGGCATTTGGAAAATGTTTTATCATCACTTGCATGTTCATTTCATACACTATAGCATGCATCATATAAAGACATGCATGATTAACTATGTAACAAGAAACATTTTGCCTTGTACTTTCATCAAGCAGCAACTTGTAAAAATGCGCTGTACTTGTTGGGGAAGCTGTTGGTACCCCTCTTCATCACTGGTAACCTTCAGCATTTCCTTCATTTTGCTGTTGATCATGTCTTCATTTGCTGATATAGATTAGATTCGTATAGGAGGCTTGATTATGAGGGAGACACATGAGCTGGATGTGTCTGTGAGTGGGAAAAATTCTCACATGTTCTGCACTACATGTTCTAATGGGAGCATGGGAGGAGGCATGGCCACCACCACTACATATGCGTTCTCTTTTGAGGTGGGCCATGAGATTAACAGTCATCCATTATACAGCCATGGGCAAGTGGTTGGTCTCATGTTGTTGTCATATTCAGCCATTTACTATCCATTAGTAGATGTGATGGATCTTGTACATTGCTTGCCATGCAATTTTCTGAAGTTGCAGTGGATGAAACTGCGTTGTATCCTCGTGAGAGATTGTTTGCATCATGTATCATCATGTAAAACCTTTAGCAAACCTCTCATTCGGATGATCCATGATGACCATGTCCTATTCTTCATGGATGGATTGTTTTGGGCCAGCTTGTTCTTCATTGTTGGAGGAACCTTCTTTGGAGGATTGTTCTTCACTTGGCCATTGGGGGGCAATAATTTTGCAGCCTAGGATCAGCATACACTCTACACGTGTCATGAGTGGAGAGAAGGACAACATGGGGTAAGATATGATGCTTGCCAAGTTCAGATTTTCAGCCCACCTTCATTTCCGGAGCTGAGGAGGAAGGGACTTTGCTTCATTTACAAAGAACCTTGGGGGCCTGATCACCCATGCCTGAGAGATGCAGATGAGGTGGCAGAGGTAGAGGCGGTAGGCATTCCTTCCGTATGCTAGGACGTGGAATCTTCTTCACATGAGTCCATGGGATCATATGAGGATGCTTCTGGGGAGCGAGAGCAGCCAAGCAGAGATGATGATGACAGTAGACCAGAGCTGCGTTCTAGTGTGCAGGGTGATCAGTCAGGGGACTGTGTAGGAGATACTCTGGGTGATGAGTCCTTCGTGACGTTTCAGCCAGAGCAGCATATGATGGAGCTTGAATTAGTAGAGGAGGATACTATGGACATCAGGCATGACATTTCCTTGGGTGAGGTCCAGATGGGCGCCCACATTGAGCCTATGATGGATATGCTGCTGACATTGGGGTCAACGTTTGAAGGGGAGAAGTTAGGTGCACAGGCATTGAGTATGGTGATGGCAGCTACAGATCCATATCCTCTAGAGATGTTGGAGGTCCATGGGATGGTTCTGCAGGGAGCTAGGGGATATCAGGAGTTTTACATTCCCGATGAGAGGGATGAGTTGTTGGAGATGGTGGAACATCCACCTTTGGGCCGACACATTGATGAGATGCAGATAGATGTACATACAGTTGGCCGAGCTGCAATACCTTCGGTGAGTAATACTCTCCAGGAGTACATCGATGGAGCTTGCAGCATACCTTGCCCACTTTGGCCCATGGTAGAGAGAGGGGATTCCTTCTATAGGCAGCTTTCATTGGTAGATAGGGCAGAGCAGTGGGAGTTGATTATGGGCTGGCGGCAACATCCCAGGCATGTTCCACATGCCATTGTTGCTACATCGGATTCTTCTCCCAGTTTGGACTGGCGGGAGATCATGAGTTGGTACCCTCTTGATGATACAATGTTCTTCGTAGGGAGCACATCAAAGCAGGGGCCCTTGGACATAGTAGATGTTACAGATCCCAGTTGGCGGGAGGGCACCGATTGTTGTTACTTCAGGACCCCTTCCCGATTTCAGGAGAGCAAGATCAGCATGGGACTGAGTCAGGACTTGGATAGGATAGAGGTGATGAGCCAATATGCAGTTGGAGGGGCAGCATATGCAGTTATAGGTGCATCACAGCAAGATCCCGAGAGCATTGATGCTTGTTGGTGGTCTTCACCCCTGAGAGCATCAACTGTAGCCAGAGATAGTGCGCAACCTGAGCCGTGGGACTTGGGTGATGATGGGCCATGGTGGCGATGGGATCCGAGAGGATTGTTGGTTGGTGAGAGATCGGTTCGGGATCCTGGCATTGAGAGGTCCCTTCATGTCAGGGTGATGCAGAGGTCAGAGAGGTTTCAGTGGTGCATCTGAGACCCAGGCACATTTTGCAGTGTTAGTGAGGAACGTCAGTTAGAGGGGAGGCTTGTTCAGGCATTGTTTAAGGGCAAGCAATTTTTTTTTTTTCGGATGAGGTTGCGACGTGGGAAAATGAAAAGATCTGGCAGCATCCATCACTACAGTTTCTTGGGGTCAAGCAACATTTTGCTGGGGGAGACTGTAATATTCCCAATTAGCAATAGCTAATTGGAATATTAATTCAGACAGATTTTTCCGCCTATGGTTAAAGGGAAATAACAGTGAGTGGGTTGTGGCTCATCCAAGCACGGGAAGGTAAGTACGCGGCTGAGTTGGCAGCGTTGGGCTGAGAGGGGCTGCGCGGGAAAGCGGAAGTCAAGGGCTCGTGACGAAGGCCACATACAAAAGGAAGGGAGCCACCATGTTTTGCATTATTGATGTTTATGATATTGAAATTGGTCACTAAGACTTGAGCACGCCGGATGTTTAGCAGGTCTACAGCACTGTTCAGTGCGCTGAGTGTCTCCGAGCGGAGATCTCAACCTCAGCCCCGGGGGACTTCGAGTGCCTGCTCGGGTGAGGCAGTCCTATCATCGTTTTGCAGAAGGATTGGGTCTGGAGCTTCTTGCAAACTTGTTGAAAAGCTGCGTCAGGAGTGGCGGCACAGGCTGTGTGGGAAGGCTGCGGACCATCTATTGTGAGCTCCGTATTGTTATCATTTTTGGAGGTTACGGGTTGGAAGCTGAAGCAGTGACAGTCTATTCTTGTTGAGGACGTCACGCAGAATCGGGGGTCATTAGCAGCATGCGACAGTATTTCCAGCCGCTTGAACGCCACAGGAAATCCGCTGTACCTTCTTTCTGAGAATATCTTTGCCTTGCATGCGCCAAATTAAGCACTATCATCTGGGCATCTGTTGTAATCGTTTATATTTCCTAGCATAATGAAATGGCTTAGTAATTTCTCAGTTTAATGTGTATCTGTTGCATGGGTTAGCCTCTGTTATTTTATATGCCGCTTCTATTATTCCATGTATTGTTGAATATTTTCTGAACGAGGCATTCTATTGCTATACCAGTTGCTGTGTTTATATAAATATCCTTAAACAGGAACATTACAGTTTTCCTTCATCGAGAGCAAAGAAGGATTTCTTTGGGTTTAAAGAAATACCAAACCTTCTACATCTTTCAAATATTTGTTTCAGATCATGTAGATGATTGGATCTCTTCTTTGAATATACTGTTATGTCATCAAGATAAATAACAACTGATCTATTAATCAGACCCTTAAATGCTATGTCCATGGCTCTGTGGAAAGTAGCTTCTGCGTTTATTAAACCAAAAGGAATTTTTTGATAAGCATAGGTTCCCCATTTCGTTCTAAAAGTGGTTTTCAACCTATCATCTAGATGTAATAATATTTGATTATAGCTTGAAAATCCATCAAGGAAGGAAATGAGTTCAAAACCAGCTACCTTTTGGAGTATTTTATCCATGGTTGGTAATGGGAAATTGTCCTTTTGACATGCCTTGTTTAAATTTTTGAAATCAATACAGATTCTAATATCACCATTTTTCTTCCTGACAGGTACCATGTTGGAAACCCAATTAGAATGCTTTACAGGAAAAATGATTTTGGCTTTCAAAAGTATGTTGAGCTTTGTTTTGATTTGATCTTGAAGATTTGGATGAATCTTTCTTAGCTTCTTTTGAATAGGCTTAACATCAGATAGCATTGGAATTGTGTGTTGAATAACAGAAATATAATAAGTCTTTAAGTCTTCATAATTCCAAGCAAGACATTTTTATACTTACTTAGAAGTTTGATGAAAGCAACTCTTTCTTTTAGAGTTAAATTGAGTCCTAGATTAACATTCTGAGGTTTAGAATCAGAGCCAAGATTCACTAATTCAAACTTCAAAGTTGAAATTTGAAGTTTAACATTAGTAAATTTCTTGAATCTGTCTTTTATATCATATAGATCCTCAAGTTTAACAACAGATTTAGGAATCGGATTTTCATTACTTCTTGAAGTAATTTGCAGATCATGATCATCTTCATCATAATTTGTTCATCATAGGATTTCTCAGAAGTCAAGAAATTCAATATGTCTTCATTGTGGTAGAATACTCTCCAGTTTGTGATTTTATCAAGAATAGATGGGTGGAAAATCAATTCTACTGAAAATCTATCAGGACTGCAATCTTCAGCAAGAAGGAGTTTGGATGCAACGTTAGCTAAAATGTCAGCTGATGTGTTTTGATTTCTGGGAATAGAAGAGATATTAAATGATAGAAATTGAGTGGTAAGGTCTTATACTAGGGTTTGATAATGTTTAAGATGTCCTGAAAGACAATGGATGGTATAACTCACTTGTCTTATGACAATTTTATAATCTCCATATACTTTCAAGTATTTTACATTTAACCCTATGGATTTATAAAGCCCTTGAATCAAGGCTTCATATTCTGTAGTATTATTAGTGCACTCAAATTCTAATCTACATGATATCATTGTTTTCTCTCCTTATGGATCAATTAGGATGCATCCTACTCCTGCTCTATCACTAGATTTTGATCCATCAAAATATAATGACCAAAATAAAGTTTTATCTTGTTGTGTAACCAGCTCCAAAAATAGAAGAAAAGAGATATCAACACCTTAGAAATAAGCCACTTCGAGGGGGCAACCTCCAATACATTACATAAATGAACAATTCTTAGATGATACAAATGACCAAAACCTCCTTCTATATATAGGAGTCCATGGGGCCTGATATAATGAGGAAGGGGCCACAATGTAACCCTAGCCGACCTAACAATAATAATGTAAGGGCACAATAATAACAATATGGGGTTACAGGGGTACAACAATAACAATAAGGGAGGGATACACTAACATAATAAGGGACTACACTATTAATATAGGGACTTAACATGCCCCTCTCCTTTAAACAGGTGTTGTCCTCAGCGCCGATTATTTCTTGATGCTTTTGTATAAAATTCTCATCCTCCCATGTGGAATATTCTACAGGAAATTTCTTCCACTTGCTGAGATACTCTGAAATTGATCGTACTTGTCGAGTTCTTGTTTCTATGATTTCTTCATAACTTCTTTCAATATGATGTTGATCTTCCTGTTGTTTTATTTGATTCTGCACCAAAGTTAGGTTATCCTTTGAGAGTTGGAGAACTTGTTGTTGATGCTCGATGTGATCTTCCATTACTTTACCATCCATATTAGATTTTATTTGATCCTTCAAACCGTCCAACTTAGCCTTCATTTCTACTTTCAAGCCATATATGTCATCTTCAGTTGCTCTTCATAAGATTGAAATGTTTTGCACTTGGTACCGTAATTTTGATATCTCATACTGCAATTCTTCCTCTTCATGCATCATTGTATAGATTTATGAGGGATTAATGGGTATGGAATTATTTTTTGGAGGCATTATGTAACCCAATGCTGATAAATATTCTTTAATATGCCCTTGGAATCACTTCAAACTACTTTTTCAAACAAACGTTATGCAATTTTAAAAATCAAATACACACCTTTTTCTTGATTTTGAGGAGCTCGATATTGAAATTGGATTATCTCTATGATTGAAGCACTAAAATACTTTAATTTAGGTATCAATGTATCCCTCTGAATTATATTTCGAATGCCATAGGTCTAACCTGATTTGGATTCTCCAAGACAAAGTTGTGTCGAATCTCCCACAATGACCTAATTATGGATTGGTTCAGTAGAGCGAAATTGTACGACTTGCCACATGTCACTGTTTTGTCCTTCGGATCTAAAATTGATAGCCAAGAAAATGAAATCCGTGTACTAGTGACCACTTTTTATGGCACTCCAATCCGATGCCCAGAGAGAGAGTTATTGAAATTTTCCCACGATCACCTCTTTGAGATGAAATTCATGAGCTTGAAAAAGCACTACCTTCCACAGATCATATCTCCAAAAATATTGCGAACCAAGCTCTGAAATGTTTTGAAGAATTTCTTCAGGATTTCAAATTCACACCATAGGAATTTCAGATTCTGAACCTTCTTATAAAAAACGTTATAGCGCAAATTCCACGATGACCTGTTTAGGAGCTTGAAAAAAGACCTAACTTCCACAGATCATATCTTCGAAAATATTGCGAACCAAGCTCTGAAATGTTTAGACAATATTCCTCAGGATTTCGGATTCGCACCCTAAAAATTTCAGCTTCTGAAACTTCGTAGAAAAAACGTTAGCGACAATGCCATGATGACCTGTTTGGAGCAGAAAAACCCTAGAATCCAAAGAATTGATACCAAATGTTGTGTAACCAGCTTGAAAAATAGAAGAAAAGAGATATCAACGCCTTAGAAATAAGCTACTTCGAGGGGGAAACCTCCAATACATTACATAAATGAATAATTCTTGGATGATACAAATGACCAAAACCTCCTTCTATATATAGGAGTCCATGGGGCCACAATGTAATCCTAGCCGACCTAACAATAATAATGTAAGGGCACAATAATAACAATATGGGGGTTACAAGGGTACAACAATAACAATAAGGGGGGCTACACTAACATATTAAGGGACTAAAATATTAATATAGGGACTTAACATATCTACAGTTTTATCTACAAATGTATCAGAAATATTAACAATTCTAGAAGAATCAGATTGCGAAAAATTTTCAATTTGAGAAACAAAAGTATTTACAGAAAAGGGTGATTGTGGTGCAGTAAAATTCCCAAGGAATGACTCAACGAAATAACCTCCAAGGATATTGTTGTTGAAATCTATAGGTTCATTTGTTTGTTCAAATTCAGTTACGGTGTGCGTCATGTGTTTTTCTCGCTCGATTTTGATTTGATTTGGTTTCCCTTTGTAGGGAAGCCACATATGTGAATAATCGGTTACGATATAACCGTTAAGATTTGCAAACCAGTCCCTGTTTAAGACTAACCCATATAATTCAGGAATATCTGCAATTAGAATATCAATTCTTTGGACAATCCTAGGATCAGAAGCTAGTCTAATGGTAACTGAATTGATTTCTCCTACAACTTGAACTTTAGAGCGATCCAATTGTACAATGTGAACTGCAGAATTTTGTGGCTCAATATTCAATTTTGCATAGACTGAAGTAGGAATTATATTAGAGGATGCTCCAGAATCTATCAAACAATTATGAAAATTCTTATTGTAGATTTCATAAGTCAACAAAAATGGAGGTGTCTAAGAATTTTTCTTTCTCCAATAAGAACAATATCTGTGGCATCTACTTTGTCTGGTGGCTTACCAGTCCCTTTAGCTGCTTTGGAAACTACACCGCTTGGTAGAGGAGAAATAGGTGTAGCATTTAACTCTTTTAATAACAGCTTTTGTTGATGTTTAAGCTTGCCGAGTTGATGTAAAGAGATGTTCGCTCTAGTCTTTTTCATGTCCTCAACAATGTTATAATCCATCGGATCTGATACCACTAGAGTCATAGATGATGATGTGGGAGGATTGGAAGATGATGGTTGATTCTGAGTGGGTAAAGGAGAATTTTTCTTTGCAGGAGTTTTGTCTTTGGTATTTGGAGTTGTATTTTTCTTCCTAGGAACAGGTTGAACAGGTTTCGATGTAGATTTTCTCCTTGTACTCACAGGCATAGCTTCTTGTTCTATTTCATTGTCCAAGTTAGGGAGAATGAAATCCCACATTCCATGTAATTCAGTTATTTTTTCTCCTTCTTCTTCGTCATATGATACCGGAGGAGTATCTTCTTCTTATTATTATTCTAATTCTACATTGGAGATTGAATTGGGAGGTTTAGATTCAACTTGATTTCTCTTGAAATTTTTGAATGGTATCTTTGTAGAAGTCTCTGCTACTTGCTTTTTGATCTCAACCATCTCATTAGACATGGTTTTAAGAAATTTCTGTAAGCCTTCCATGTCATATGGATCTCTTGGTGTATTTTTCTTTGAATCATCCTTAAAAGTGACTTTCTTTGATTTTCTTTCCTCAATAGCATTTTTCTTATCTAGAGAAATCATTCGTTTTTCAACTGAAATAACTTCTTTCATATTTTTAGCTAAAGTCAGTTTTGCAGCTCTATCTACAAAAATTGCTATTTTTGAGGGAAAAGCATTAATATACCATTCAATTCTAACCTGCTCACTAGGTTTAGATGTTGTAGGGATCTTCTTCAAGAGTTTATTAAATCGAGAATTAAAATCTTTGATGGGTTCGTTCGGTTGAGTCTTTAAATTGGAGAGATCGTTAATTAGGGTAGCTATTGATCTATCATCTCCATATTTAGTTAAAAATTTCTCTTCGAACATATCCCAACTTGTAATTGAATCTGAAGGTAAGGAAAAGTACCAAGATCCTACTTTCCCTTGCAAAGTATAGGGAAATAACCTGACTATGACATCTTCATGCTCTACTACATTCAAATTTATAGCAAGCATAAAGTTATTGATGTGTTCTTCTGTTGGTATACCAATATCTGGACTAAACTTTGGCAGCCATTTTTCAGGATGATCAGGTAAATCATGTAAAGGTGTAGCCATATTTACAGCTCCCGGTCTAGTCCATGGTCTCTGTGCCATTGTTGTGATGATGGTAGAAGAACTAGAAGTGACGACTGGTGTATGAGTAGTAACAGTTGAAGTACTAGAATAGATAATTGATGTTTGGACAGATTTTGTTTGAGCAGATGATGATGATGAGAATACTGCACTTTTCTGATTTGGAGCTTGGGAAACAGATGATTTAATTGCGATGAAGAATTAGTATCACTTTCTATTTCCGATGGAGTTCTTCTTGTTTTGACTCTACTAGGTAATGGAAATTATTTTGGGGAAATCCCAAGTTTTTCACTCTGTGACCTAGTGAGAGGTCTGGAAGAAACAAATTTTGAGGTAACACTACCTTCAGATATTTCCTATTCTTCTAATGATAATAAGAATCCTTGAAGTTTATGAACTAAAGCTTCAACTTCAGGAGATTCAGGAGGTGGATTATCTGATTGATCTAAGAATTTGGTAGTGGGTGTTTGAATACTTTTATCAATTTCTTCTCTAGTGATTTGACATGTGGAATAAATTGAAGGTGATGAGGGTGAGTTTCTCTTAGAATGGCTTGCGGATTTGGATTTATCTTGCATTCATAGCTTTGGCCCTCCTTCAAACACCAAAAATGTTGAAGCCTCGAAAATCGCTGCTTCAAACATTGGGGGATAACCACCCAGTTGGGACCTTAGGACAACTCCTTTTCCGTTTGGTGTGGTGGCTCCGACTGGATTGATAGGATCAGTTTCCTAATAATTTAAATGGGTCGGTGATGGAATTATTGGATGAAGGAAAATTGGGACTAAAATGACCGAAATAAACTATCTAATCTAATCTATAATTGATAAATAATTCTAAAACTAACCCGGGTATCAATTATGAATACAACTTAAGGATTGTTTCAAGTAAACCAATAACCATGAAAATGTATTATAGTTTAATTGAAATATGCAGTAACAGATAAAAATAACTCTTTTTAAGAAATTAAACAAAGTTATAATAACACATTGCATTCATCATTTTATATATCATTCACATATACTGAAAAAGATAAATATTTCTACACACTCAGAAATGATATGTATAAATAAATATTGTAAAACGAGAACACATAAATACTAGCAATTTCAAAGAGAATATCTCACAACATAAGAAATTAATAGTGAATACATAGAAATACCATATCCATCTTGATACTTTCAGATGCAATTCAATATCCAAATCCAACAACTTCAATGTAAAATAGACTCCAAGATACATAAATGCAATTCTTAAAGGAAATTTTGCATAGAACCACCAAATGTGATCCTTTATAAAAAATATAAGAGTCAATGGAGTACAAAAATGTAATCTCCAAGTCAAAATATTACAAATTCAGGACCCCTTTCTAAATGCATGAAAGGGGTTTAAATAGGTACTTAACAAAACAAAATAACTAAAACTATTCCTACAATCTATCTAATCAAAAATCTAGAAACAGAATTGCGATCTTAAAGTGAACTAGATTCATTGATTGTCTCCTATGTTTATTGTGCCCAAATGGAAGATCTTGAGCATATCTTGGACTTCTATTGGCCGAATCATTTTTGAATGTAACTGCCCAGTGTACGTAGCATCAGAGAATTCAGGAATGATACAATGAATAACATTCGAAAGGAATTTGATGGCCATCTGTTGGTTGTGTGGCTTGATCAGATAAGTCCACATAATATCCCATGAAATTCCTTGAAGTTTGCTAATCTGTTGATTTTTATTGATTATCTCTTCCTTCCACCTGGAATCAGCTTCTTTTAATTTTGGTAATTTTCCTGGGGTACAATTTGAGATCAAATTAGTGGCGTACAAGCTGTCATTAACCAATTGTGTTGTATTATTCATTAAAATTTTAACTCTTGATATGGCTCTTTCTGATTTCATCAACTGCTGTTCCCATTCCATAAATACAATTTCCTTGTGCCTTTCTTCAATTCTGGGAAGTCTAGATTTTCTTCCCTGCTCTGTATCCTGCCATGAAAGGAACTCATAAATTTTATCATCAGCATCATCAATTTCTTGCCTGAGAATGACTGATTCATCTATCAAAGATGATGTTATTTCGCACAAAGGATCAACTTGTGCTAACTTCAGACAAAACTCATTCAACTGCTGAGATAACAGTTTGTTAATTTCAAGAGCTTTAGTTTTGAATTGAGCTAACTTAGGATAATCCTTGAACTTGTCCAATGCTGATTGGAACGTTTTCTCTTGTTCAACCTTTGAATTTTTCTCACTTTGCAGAATATTTTGTAGTTTTTCTACTTCTTGACTCAACTGTTGCTTTTTGTTCAAGGCTTGTTCATAATTTTTCTTCTTTTCAATACTAAGCTACTCTTCTAGTTGTTTAGATCTAAGCTCCTGATATTGCAATTGTTTCTCCAGATAAATAATCTTTTGCTGATTCCCTGTGGCCTGTTCTTCCAGCATAGCTATCTGTAAGTATTTTTGTTTCATCAACTTAGAGACTTCAGAAGCTTTATCTACAATAGCAACACTATAGGCACCTGCGTATTGAGATAATTTAGTGATATCCTCAGATGGATTCACGTCAAAATCTTTATAAGCAATATTCATAAACTACACCTGTGAAGTTGAAAGTGCATCCTGATCAGTTTTCCTCCTCTTCCTCTGCTTTCTCACAACAGCCCTATGCTTGGGACTATAAAATACATCCAGAGGAGGAATTTCTTCTACTTTCAACATAATCTCACATGTGGGATTTTCAGGAATAATTTCCATATCTTGGTCTTCCAGAACATTAACTTGGTGACTATTTTGCAATCCTATTTGTTGGTCAAATTGATTATATTGGTTGAACAAATGGGAAGAAACAATAAGTTCAACAGATTCTACTACTTTATCAGTAGTTTTCTCTCTTCCAAGTTGCAAATCTGGATTATTGTTCATATTTCCTGTTATTGTTTGTACATTAGCTTCATTGCCTATGTCCTCCTTTTCAGTATTCACATTGGTATCAGTACCTGTGCTTTCTTTTCTTGTCTGGGTTGAAGACTGCTGATCAGTATGTACATCAAGTTTAGCAGATGTTTCTTTCTTCTCAGTATCAACTTTGCTGCTAATGTCTTCATTCTGCACAACAGGATTAGTTCCTGTTACTTCTTTCTGTGTCTGTATGATGACCTTGCTGGTAGATGTTTTTGTTACTTATTTTCCAGATGTATCCTCTTTTTCCTTTTGCTGTGACTCAACCTCTTGCATAGGAACTCTTAATTGATCCAGAGGAGCTTTGAGTAATCTCTGGCTTCTAAATAACATAAAATTATTCATCTCTTCAGTCTGGAATTTGGACTTGGCCAAATCATAAAATTGGGACAAATTATCAATAGAAACAAATAAATCATCGAACTCATCTGGTTCGTGTTCAAATCAAGCAATTGAAACTGAAGTGGTAAAATAAAATGCTACCTTCCTTGGGTCATATTGCCTGCCTTGGACCGTTGAAAGCTTGAGATTGGTTATCTTGCCAACTTCTTTCTCAGCATGAACAAAATTATTGAGAGTGTAATCTCCACATTTAAAAGGAAAAGTATGCCACATTAGCTTCTTGCTATTCTTCAAGGTCCTGGACATGCCTTCTACTGTTAGCTGATATGAAATTTCCTGTGCTAACAGTTTATCTGGAACATACAAAGGAAGAATGTATGGTTCTACAATACTCCTGAAAACTCTGATATACGTGAATCTTTCTTCTCCGAACCAATCCCAATCGAGGATAAATAAACTTTAGCCTTCTCAGAAAGCCTAGGAGGGAATCGGCCAAAAATAGTTTGATAAACCGGGATGAGGAAACCATGACAAACTCTGTAAACATGGCTTTTAAAATGCCCCTTCCACAAGAACTTGTGATATATATGAATAGGAGCTGGGAATTTAGGGATCCACTTCCATCCTAACATGGGAAAGTAAGAATTGAAACAAAGGGCATCTATAATATAAGCGCAAAATTAAAAATGAGTAGTATTTCCTGTGATTTTTTCCTTCACATTCTCAAGAATTCTATTGGCTAGCTTATTAGAAAGAATGACAGCCCAGTCCATTATTTTGGAGTTTATAGCAGAATGAATTAAAGGTACCATCTGTATAGAGAACCTAGCTGAATTTTCATTTTCGAATAATCTGCACATCGTCACTGCAGTGTAACAGTATGGAGGTGAAAGAGATTCCACTGAGTACATACCTGATGCCTCGTTTTTGTGCTTCTCAGGAGCCCTTCTCCATTCTCTAATCGGCTCCGCATGATTTTAATTATTTGCAGAAAATTCCTGGATGAAGGCTTGGTTGTAGATTTTTTGCGGGTTCGGAAGTTGGTACATTGCTTTAATGTCCTCTTCTTTAAACGACCCAAATGTTGCTCCAGAAGCTGAAACAAATGTCCTATTCTGAATAGCCACATTGTCAGTCACCCACTAAATCACATCATAATATGGAAAAATGTTCACCCGAGCTGCAATTCAGTGCAGGAACGAATTTGTAAGTGCTTGAAGGGAAGTTTCTGAATTAGACTCTGAATCATCCTCGTCAGGAACTGATGCCTTTGCCACAGTGAACTTAGGCTTTTCCCTTTCAATGGGGTTATATACCTCTTCCTAGGATAATTTACCAAGACCTTGGCACGACGTGTCTGTAACTAGCTTAATTTTAGTTGGTTTCTCTTTAGGTGCCATGGTGAAAACAGGGGCTTTTGCAGCGACAACAGATTTTTCTTTCCTGGATCTCTTTGACATTTCGGTATCTAGTAACGTTTCCCTCGCTCTGCGAATGAAAGAGTTGGGTGTTCTTTGGTTTTGCAAAGGAGAAACATCTCAATCATGGTGAAAACACAAATGAGGAGAACAACTGTATAAAAAATCTATTCATTGATTTCCATTTATTATCTCCGTGTTTAAAACTTAAATGCCCTCTAAAGAGTCACACTCACACATTCATAATAGAATAAATCTTCATTATTCCTTTGATTTTCTATTTAATAGCAAAAGTACAATCGAAGATCAGCGGTTTTAAAATGAGACATAAAAATTTCCCTTTTATTTATGCGATTGCGATTAATACATAATATATGCGCAATGTAAAAGATTAAACATTAATCGCATCGGGCATTTCCAAAAGGGACAACAAACAAGATTTTGTGATCTCCGCTGATTCCGATTGCGACGTTGTTGTATCGCATCAAGATTTTAATATCATGAGTGGATGTAATATTTGTTCCTCCGAAATGCAATTGTGATTGATCGCATCGCATTGGAGTTGCACCATTGATCAAATAAAAAGATTGCATTTGCGATTTTCGATTTGCGATGGCAGGGGGCCCATCGCATCGAAGATTTAATGAAACAAGTGTATTCTATAATGATTTTCCAAAATGCGATTGCGATCAATCGCATCGCATTGAAACATATATGAAAGTTTAAGACCTTGGCGATTTGCGATTGCGATTGGTTCAATCGCATCGGAATTTTTGAAAAAAAATATAAAACTTATGATATTTCTGATTTGCGATTGCGATTACTGTACATCAGACTTTTTTTAATTTAAATACTTCGATGTGATAAAGTCTTTATATTAAATCGAATCATAAATTCTTTCAATGTTGCATTTGTTTATACACACTTGCTAATAAAGATATGAAATATGTTTTTCTAACAATGAAATCTTATTTCAAATTAAAAAATGATCGGATTGCTTCTAAATATTTTATTTCTATCTAAAAATAAAGATAAAAAGGGGACCTATTTCTAAATGAAATTTATTCTAAAAATTTAGAAATGGGGAGGGTTGTTGTACAGTACAACAAGATCATATCCCTGGATTCCCACAAAAAATGCCTGAAGTAAATTGGTTGAAAAACCTACCTACATTTCAGGGTGAAAATTTTGATGACCCCTTGTTACATCTCGTCAAGTTTCATATACATGTGTGGAGGTTTAAAGTTGAATGGCATGAGGAATGTCTTATGAAAATGTTCATGGAAACATTAGAAGATAAGGCAAGGGATTGGTATGAATGGTTGGAGCCTAGGAGTTTGTTTTCTTTGAAAGACATGCACCAAGTATTTTATGAGAGATACAAAGAAAACTCTCCATCCTTATCATGGGATTGCTGTGATCAATCTCAGAACTTCATACAATACCTATTAGACATTGATGAGGATCCGGTTAACACGCATCCTAAAGATCTGTTAGAATCCATTCAAGAGTTTCATATGCATCACAAGAACCGGGATGAATAAGCTAAGGAAGAAAACAGTCAAGAGACAAAAGACATTCCTCAAGATATTCCTGAAAACTCAAATGCTGATTCATCACCCCTTGTAGCTGAGGCTCAAGATGACATCTAGCCTCAAATCCAGTATTCACTAGAAACAGAGGGCTGCTGCACTTCTGCTAAAAGAAACACAAGAACATCTGCCCCTTTTACAGAAAAAGAAATAGATCAGATCATCAATAGACAACCAACCTCTGAAATTTTTTGTAGAACAAACACTCTTGTCCATTCATCTACTGCGTTTTGTTGTACAGATTTGGAAAGATCTCATGTAAATCAGAATGAAGGAAGACTTGCTGATAATGCAGTATGTCTGATTGGTAGCATTACTTACTTTAATGATTTTCCTAAGTTTGATCTGTCTGATGATGAGGTTCTCCAAACAGAAGTTGATCCTGTAGGACCATCATCAGTAGATTTGTGGGAGGAAGATCAACTTCAAGAAATTAATGAGCCAAGTTAGCCTATATATGATACTGATGAAGAAAGTTATGAAAGTATAGTAGCAGATGAAGATTCATTGAATCTTCACTCCACTTTATCTCAGATCATCAGCAACAATTTTCATGTGATTGGGGATCAGAAGCCTCTCAACTCAGAGGATGAGGAAGAAAGAAATGAAGAAACTCTTGAGAAAGTTTAATATCTAGAACCTTCTCCTGAAAGGGTTGAGGTAATCAAAGAGACCCCTTATTAAGAATACATTGATCTTTTCACAGAGCTCAGCCCACCAGATCAGAACATCTTAGAGCTACAAAAGGATAGTGCTGCCCAATATGATGAGTCCTCCAGTTTAGAAAATGATGAAGATGAGGGATATTTTCTTTCCCAAAAGGATCTTCAGTTTGATCCAGTGGAAGAGGAAGAAACCCTGGTAGAAACATACTTGTCAAATACTCACAACCAGGTATCATTTCAAGATCCTTCCGCTCATTTCCTGCAGACATTTGAAGAAGGATCAAAGGTCACCAAGAGCAGCTTGTTGCAGGCAACAAGAAATATTTTAAAAGCTACTGTTAAAAAACAAAGAGAATGGGAGTGGCCCTACCTATCCAGCATGCTCAAAGAAGTGAGCAAGAAATACCAGTCATGGGATCATCTGATTGACTGGATGTATTTGAAAAGAGAGTTTGTCAGCTAGACATGTAAATGTTTCAAGTTAGAGTAGGGTAGGTAGGAAATCTCAATAAAGCTCAGCCTGTGAGTATTTAGTTAGTTATTTTTAATTCCTGCAAATTTCAGTTCATGTGCAACTTGTCTTTATGCCATGGACCCATAGTAGACCAGACAGTCTAATCCTGGTTTGTATGTGTTTAACTTTCTGTTTTAAAACGTAGAGAAATAAATCTGCCAGACAGTTTAATCCTGGCAGATATTAGTTTAGGTAGAGAAGCTATGAGGTCAACTGTTTAATCTGGTCTCATGGAGTAATAAGGGTAGTAGTAGATAGGTTTATTTTCCTATTTGCAAAAAATAATGATGTGAAAGGTCTGCAAGTCTAAATGCACCTTGAAGAAAAAATGTTAGGACAGTAGGATGGGTAGGTAGTTGTTTGGGAAAATGTTTTATGCTAATTTAATATCCACCATGTTTGTGGCAACTGATCAAAGAAAGGAAAAATATGTGTCAAGTACCAGGCATCTGGCCTTCCTCCAAAGATTATTTTCTGAGATTCTTGACACCTTCAAGAAGATGCCATCCCCATGTGCAGCCAATGTTAGCCACCTATAAATTTTTGGCATAGCAAACAGGTGGCTAAATTTGTTGCTGAGCCTTCAAGAGAAACATTTCCTTTTTAAATATATCATTCTTGAAGCCTCTATGTGTCTTCTGTTCCTTGAAGAATTTTCACTGCTATTTCCATTAAAGAATCCTGCTAATTGGTGAAGAAAACTGCTTTCAAAAGCCTCCCATTTCCTCCATTTCATCCCACAAAATCCCCCATTATTTCATCCTTATTTTCTTAATGAAACCCCTCAAAAGATCCCCATTTAACCTCTAAACCTTCCTAAATCCCCTTTTAAACCCCAGATTATCCTTCATTTGGTTTAAAAAAGCCTTCTTTTGCTTATCGCAACCCCCTCATTTGGCTTAAAAACACTGATTTTAGGCCCAAAATTACCCTTTTTTACACTATGACAGGTTAAGCCCCCGACGACTTAAAATCACTACTATCCCCAGTCCTTTCTATGCATGGGATAATGTATGAGCGCTCAGCACTAAGCCCCTTCCCCCCCCATTTTTCCTCCGCAAAAGCCTTCCTCCCTTTGTTTTTATTTTTCCCCTATGACATGGCCTGGAATGAATACAGGTCGTCAATCTACACAAATCGATAGTCACCAAGCCTTATTCCCCCGCTGATTTCACTTTCCATACTTTGCGCCTCCTCCATAAATCCCAACCGTCTGATCAAATAATCCAATGGTCGGGATCTATGTCACACACCATATAACTTTCTCCCCTTTGTAAAACCTTCCGCCTCATCGTTGCATCACAACCGTCCATCGCACAAGATCCTACGGTCCACAAAAAACCCGATGGTTTCACCTCCAATGCGCATCTCACCCCACATCACGCGAAAGCTGCACCGTCAGATCTCTCCACCCGTACTCCAACGGATGAGGTGCATATCGCATTATTTTAGTGTCCGGGCGTTAACATTTTAAAATCGCGCGATGTAAGTGGTTTTGTTTTTCCACGTGGTGCTATGAGTGGAATCACATGAATTTCTTGAATACCGCTTACCACCCTCGACCCCACGTGAAAACCATTCTGGTTTTCCGCTTACCGCCCTCCACATTGAAATTTTATGTTTAATCTTAGCCTTCCATCAATCTGACTTGACGGTTCAGATCTAACCTCATCGCCGTCCCTTTCCCATTCACCTATACCCCCGAAACACTACATCCCCTGATCTTCACCGTCCATAAAATTGATCTGACGGCCACGATATAACCTAGCCTCCATCCCTTTTCCATTCATCTGTTCCCCATCAAAAAATCTCAGCCGTTGATCATTTTGATCTAACGGTTGCGATTTAACCTCCCGCCCAAACTTCCAAAGCAGTCTGCTGAGCCTATTTTCGCAGGATTTCATAATTTTTCTTTGGTTTTTTGCAGGATTATAATTTTTTTTTCCCAAATTTTTAAAGTAACACGAAGGCCAGGAATGAATTTTCCAAGTCTTCAGTACATGAAGGGATCCGAAGGAGCTTTCATTAAAACATCCCTCCACCTGTTTGAACCTCTATGCACCTGCAGAGCAACCAAAACACAGTTAAGATCAACTAAGCAAAGAGAACAATGAAACATAAAGGATACATCAACAGAGCAGCCTCTACACGCCAAATCAGAGAGGTTGGTCACGTTCCATCAACCCATACTTCCACCCGCAATCCTATTCTCCATTAACATAGGTCACAATCAAGGTAGTCATAGATATATATACATATATACAGCTAAGAAGCAATTCCTCACCTACCAGAGCTTCCGAAAGTCAAAGACAAACAACTAGAGTGCAAATACAAGCAAAGGTCCATTTAATGAAGTATGGAACATGTCATTTCTTCTCCATCAAGCCTCCCAAAGGCTGAGAAACATTAAAATTATTCATTTAATTGGGCCAAATATCTCCTATGTTACTTCACTTCCTCATCTATAAGAACCCCTGTAAATTATATTGAAAATGTTGGTTGGTTATTGGGATTCTATTAGTTGTTAGAACTGTTATAGAGGGGAAGTAGCTAAGTAGTCTGTAATATAGTAGGCTGGGAAGAGAAGTTTGATTGTAAAAGGCCACTGAGCTCAAAGTATGTGACTGGTTTTTCACATCGATTAATCAAGCAGATTCATAGGATCCTGGTCTATATTATTGGTGATGTTACTCTTACTATAATTGTTTTCCTTTTATGTTTTATCATACTGTCCATTATTCTCAGATAAAGAACAAAAAGCATAGATTAGGATATACTGTTGGAAGTACCCTAAGTCTCATTGTCAAATATTTATCTATATGTTTTCTACTATTTGTGTATATAAGAGCAAATTCATCATAATTTAACCAGTATAGAATTTGGCTGGTCCATGCTTACTGATGTATGAATTTGGGGTTTGTTTCCTTAGATGTTCTTTTTTGGTTCCAGTTGAAAGAATTGGGAAACTGGGAGATTAGAGCTAGCCCTATCTCACTAGGGTCCTTTTCCAACATTTAGCCTTTCTAAGATCCCTTTGAGTTGGTGTCAAAGCAGTGAAGGTTAAAAGTCTTTCTCTGATCTTAAGCCTTGCTCTATGTTTAATCTTAAATGTTTTCTACTTTCTGAAAGTGGTTATGAGGACTACCGGATTGTTTTCCTTAAGAGTTTGCTGAAATCAGGCCTGGATTTAAATGGCATTTGACCTGATCTTAAGCTACCCTTTGTGTCTTTATTGAGAGTTTCCTTTGAAGTATGTCAAAAGCAGGATAGGTTCAAATTCCTTACCTAATCTTAGGATGCACTTTGGTTTCTTTCTTTCACCCACTTCTTAATGTTCCATTTAACCATCTATCTAAAAATATCCTTTAGTATAGATGACTTTCCCTATCGAAACCCTTGGATAGTTTTTATGCAAGTAGACCCTTTTATGACTTCATAGCCCAATGGATTGGCACTTTCTTAACCTATCTTCCCATGCTGAAACATCCTTCTACTTTGTTCCTTCTTTAAATCCATAACCTTCTCAGTTAATGATCTCCAACCAAACAAACAAATAAAAAACCCTTGTGCTTCATACCTAACCTAATACCTCATTTTGAGCCTTAAAGATATATCATTCTTACATTTATAGAGAGATCCCTCTCTGGATCCAGGAGGGCTAGATCCTAGGATCTCAAAGTGGTTTGATGTTGTCTTATCTTTTGGTCTTGCCAATCTGGCCAAAACATAGGAACCAAAACAAAGTATATTCTGGAATATTTTGTAACCACTTATTAGGCCTATAAATATGTAATTAGAGCATAGTGAATATGAGAAGTCGATACAATTACATGATAAAAAAATTAGTAGAGATAAACAGTGTTTCTATAATATGGGATGACTGGTTAGATTACAGGTTTCCACAGATTAAGATTATTCAGTAACTAATACGTAACCATTACAATTATTACTAAAATCATGCTTAAGGATGAGGTCTTTTCTGAGGAGAAAATCGTGCCTTAAGAGACAATCCAAACTCTGCTCAATAAGATGCAAGAATTCACAACAGATAAAAAAGGCTATTTCGTTAATCACAAATCAGTATCTTTCAATATCTTTTATTTATGTCTTTAAGGCTGGAAATTTTATCAGAACCAAAATAGAGCTGGCTAAACGGGCCAGTCAGCCTAGTTCAGGGGTTTTTGTAGGCATAACTGTCCACTCAAACCAATTGCAACCCAGTTTTGGTCTGAACTGGTTCAGAATCCATCCTAATCATGTCTGGAACTTTGCATATTTTTATTTAAAGGTTTGGATTCACAGAGTATATATACATATATAAAAGAACAGTCCAATTATGATAACACTCACACTCGCTAGTATAAGATGTATCATTAAGCATATAAAGGAAATGGGGGGTAGGGAAATGAGAGTGAGTTGTACCCTGAATTGAAAAGAATAAAGAAACTCCATCAAAATTACTTGTCAGAATTGTTACCTTGCGGCGATATGACTTTGACATTTAAAGCAACATTTTTTTCACCATTCAAATGCAAAATAAACCAAAGAACTTCTCTAGAGTGGGTTCTTCAACCCAAAATGAAAAAAAACAGTGTAATGAATAATTCATATTGAAATTCAAAACAATTGGCGAACTCTCACATTAGAGAATCT
Organism: Pinus albicaulis; assembly: GCA_034641835.2. Taxonomy (NCBI): domain Eukaryota; kingdom Viridiplantae; phylum Streptophyta; class Pinopsida; order Pinales; family Pinaceae; genus Pinus; species Pinus albicaulis. Next base: position 1,377,866,778 of record CM076574.1, read on the forward strand.
CTGTGAATGCTTTTAATGAGACATATTCAATGTAGGTCTCCTCTTTTGCTAAGAAAAAATACTTTACAGCTCACAAATATGCAAATAAGGTAAAATCAAGTACATCCGAGAAATATGGAATTTCAAAAATTCCACTCTGGCAGTGCTCCTATCTAGTACAGTTTATGATATTCCATACAATAAGTAGTAACCAATTAAAACTAACACCAGATTTGAACCTGTAATACCATGGATATCTAATATGGAGCAATTACTTACCTGACTTACCTGGAGCAACTCCTGAGTAGAAATTCGCGGGCGTGGGCGCTAAATCAACAATAGAGCAGCAGAGTGCAAACATACTATGTGAACATAGACGCGCCACCGAAAATCAAACAGAAACCCGCGAACAGAATATCTGAACAGAGAGCCACATAAACTCAAACAGAAACACGTGAACAGACTATGTGAATAGAGACGCGCCACAAAAACTCAAACAGAAACCTGTGAACAGACTATGCGAACAGAGACTCACCATAGAAACTCAAGCAGAAACCCGTGAATAGACTATGCGAACAGAGACGCACGAAAGCGAGACTCATTCGCGGGTGATATATTTATAAAATATGAGTTTGGACGAACTTTTTTTAAAGTTCGGCCGAACTAATAGTCCGACCGAACTAAAAGTTCAGCCGAACTATTAGTGCCGGTTTTCCCATGTCCAGCAAAAATTCTATTTTCCCACACCATCAGTGTGCCGTCAATCTAAACGGTAGAACGAGTTCGGCCGAACTATTGTCGAAAAAAAATTTCCGCCCCTAATGCTCACAAAAGTGTAACCCAACTTCACATTTTCACCCATATATATATATATATATATATATATATATATATATATTATTAATTTTATATAAATTTTTAAATTATGTATGTTTTGAAATATGTTTTTTTTTAATTTCTAAGAAAATTTTGATTTTTTAACATTTTTAATGTTATTTTTTGTCTTTTCATATACAATTTTATATTTGATTTTTTACATATTTTTAATGTTATTATTTTTTAAAATTTTGCAAAAGAAAATTTAAAATTTCATTATAAAAAAAAAACATTGCAAAGAAATACAAAAAACATATGCTTGAAAAACCCTTAAAAAATAATATTTTAGGAAGAAAAGCACTAAGATACATGAGTAAACTTGAAAATTTGTTAAATAATCAAAATTTAAAAATAATTGTGTATACCTAGGACATAAGAACATTTAAAGTGTCAAAAATGTCTTTAAAAAAATAAATGTTGATGTTTTTCAAAATATGCATGAAAATCATCAATATTTAGAAAAATATATTGAGACTTAATACAATATAAAATTTAAAGTGTAAAAAATAATCCCTCTAAAAAAAGGGGTCGATCCTGCATCCACACTTTTTATAATTAAAATAGAGATCACTAACATTAAAAATATATATATATATATATATATATATATATATATATATATATATATATATATATATATATATATATATATATATATATACTTGAAACATAAGAAAATTTAAAGTGTCAAAAACATACTCCCAAAAAACAAAGTGTATTCTTGAATAGCACTTTTCAAAATCGGATTACTTTTTTGCTACCTCAAAAAAGCGGGTACTCGTTTCCATTCCCGTTTCAAAGTTTACATTGTTAAAAGATGCATTTAATGGTTTAATCAATAATATTAATGAAATAAGAGATAATTAATAATGAAATAAAAGATAATTACTAAGAAATATCGTGAGTTTCATTTTGACAAATTGTCTTTATTTGTTGTAGCTTATGTAAAATCGAAAGAAAGAATCACTCATATAATAATGATGATGATAATCTCATTTTAAGGTCATAGCCAAGTGAGACACCATATTGGTGTACAAGGCTCATTTGTTTTTAGAACAAGAGACCCATCTACCCATAATTGTTAGAATTAATGGAGATTAGGTATATTGTTACATGGTTTTGATTTGGTTTTATATTAGACATTCAGTTCCTATTATTTAGGGATCTGTTTTAATATCCATAACCAAATGTATCTATTTATTGTTGGAGTTTTATGAGAAGCCCAAGTGGGTGCATTTTCTTGTAGGAGCTCCTAGTGATCTGCACCTGTGAGCTCCTCTGTGTTGTTTTCCGATTCATGTCTTCCATGTGCAACTGTTGACATGGTATCAGAGCTTCAGGTGGAAGCTGAGTGAGCTTTTTCAGTGAGCAGAGAGACCAGATTGTTGATTAAAAAATTGTTTGAAGATTTGTGTGGCCTGTGGATGTTCCGCAGTGCGGTTGGCAACACAGCTCTATTTGCAGTAGATTAAGGTTATCATAATTCCATGGAGTGGAGGCCGTGAAGGCGAATTTCGTGGCATGTTGGAACAACCTGGAATGCATGAGCATATGCTGTGTTTTTTTTAATTCATCTACCCTCTGTGCGTGTGAGCTGTAAGGTTGGAGCTAAGGTCGATAGCCTGCGATTCAAGGCTGAGCCTTCAATCGTTAATGCTCGTTGGTGTGTGGATTGGACTCATTGGTGAATATCGCAGTTGATCTAGCCAAGGAGTGAGCGTGCTACGAATTTTTTGAAAGCTGGTGGGATGAGAGAGGTCGTGGAGCTGCGTGGAGGCACACCACAGGGAGCACCATTGTATCTTTGTTGCAGATGGTGTGGACGAAGGCATTGGAGGAAGGCTTGGATCGTGTCAGATTTGTGCCCCTTCCCAGCATGGTGTGTGGTGTAGCAAGGCGTGACAAGTTGCGTCTTGGATGTGTGCGTGGAATGATCGTGATGTGGTTGCGATCGTGGTTGATAAAAAACATCGCATCGCCCTTTGCTAAGTGTCTAAGCGTATCAACTAGGCCGTATTGATTTTTTTCTTTCCAGATCTGCGCATCCACTTTGTGCAGTTTCTTATTTCGATGCCACTATTTTGTATTTGTTCATAGATCGCTGAATTTAGCAGTAAAAAAAAACAGCATTGTGCAACGTGTAGATTTGGGGCTGTTGCATGGTGGATTGGTGCAGATCGGATCTCAAAAGCTTATCGAAGAAGCAACTCACGGTGAAGCTTTAATTTTGTTTGCATGCACCGTAACTCTGTAAGAAAAGATATTACTGCAACTGTATTCAATTTTTTGTGAGAATCTGGGGCTGATTTTTTAAGTTGTTGGAGTATTTTTTTTTTCTCTTTCCAAGATGAATTCTTAGATGAAGTTTATTTAAATGAAAGCAACAAGTTGGATGGTTCCAATTACACAAATTGGAAATTTAATCTCCAGACTTTTCTTGAGGGACAAAATTCTTATAACATTTCCACTGGCGATGAAGTCAAGTCGGTTGCTGCAAATGGTGGATCGAATACAACAATTCAAAACTGGGAGAAAAGGGAGATGAAGGAAAAGGTGCTACTCAAATTATCAGTTAAATATTGTATCATCCCTCATATTCGGGATTGCAAGATGAAAAATAGCATCTGGACAACTCTCAAAGATATGTATGTAATCAAGAAAACCAGTCAAACCTTGTTCCTCAGGAAGAAGATCCTCTCAATCAAGATGGAGGAGAATGAGTCTGTTTCTGATCTGAAATTGTGAGAACAAAGTATTTCTCATACAGAGATTGACAGTAGGGGGATTTTACTAGTTATTTCACCTTTACTAGAAAGGATGAAACTAGAAGCTTCTGGCCCAAAAACTGGCTCTTCCTAAAGAAATAAAATGTAAACACTGAAATAGATCCAATGAATGAAAGTATTTGTTTAAGTGAAAAGTATTCATTAATCAAAATTTTATGTGTGAATAAGAAAGTTCAAGTATTCTGCAAATGAAGTAATGTGGTTTGAAGTTGAACTAATGAGTTTTTTTCACTGTATAAGTCTGCTTGGGAAAAGTGTACTTATGAAAAGTTACTATTTAATGCAGCAGAATCTGAAATATAACAACAAAAATGCACAGCATAACATTAAGCATTTTTTTAAGCAGTTCACCCCTCTCTTGGGCTACCTCTGTTGGGTGCAAAAGCCTCTAATTAGGCTTTTCCTTTTTTCATTAATGCTCAAAAAATGAATTACACTATGTAGAAAGCCTCAAAAGGAAAAATAAGCTGCAAATTCAGAAACAGAAGGCTGAAATCAGTATAAATCAACTATTCATTCACCTCCAATGGATGAGTATAGTCCAACACAACTGATCTTTCATTAGGCCCTTGTGTCTCCACAACCAAAATCACTAGTAAAATCACTGATAGAGCACCCTGATGGCTCTGCAACCTATCCCAACAGCTCCAAAATGCTTCAATACCCCAAAATAAAAAAAATTTCATCCCAAATGGACTTCCCTAGCCAAAGTTATGGCTAACTGAAGTTTGCTTAGTTAGGGCTAAAAATCCTCCACTAATTGTGGATTAATTGCAGATAAGGCCACCAATTTAGGAGTGGCGCCAAAACAGGTAGAGGCCGCCAAAATACCCGCCGAAAATAAGGTTAGCATTAAATGTTCAAGCACGTGGCCACATGTTGAAACGGTAACATTAATTGTTATGTTAACTGTCGGAGTTCGTTGCGGCTTTAAATACCGTTTCGTTGGCACTATATAACACATATTAATGTTGTGGTCCATTGGTTACGCCGCTCCGTTTCCTCCGGCCCGACCCACGTTCGAATCCTGCCGACCATAAACAAACTTTTGAACGCCATTTAAATTGGATCTCGGGACCACGTGGCGGCCTCTGGGCTGGCCACGTGGTGCCCGTTGACTGGCCACCTGCAGAATATTCCACAGAATATTCTGTGGAATATTATTTTTTTAATAAAAATATTTTTTATAAAGTCAATTTTGGGCCATTTTTTAACTAAAATTGGCAAACTTTAAAGCTGAATAAATTTCTCATACAACGTCGGTTTTCAGTGCCATTCACGTCTACAGGATCATTTTTCCGATCTCTTTCCAGTTGATTTGGTTTGGACAAATTTTGATCAACTTCATTTTTGAGCATTTTTCTACAAGAGACTTGATCTCCTGATCACACCTCCCAAATGGGAAGCTTTTGGACCCCAAAAGCTCTCTGATTAGTGAAACTAATAATGTGGAGATTGATTCTCCACTCTTCCACCCTTGAATAACTGGAATCTACCCAATTTCATCCAATGAAGCTTTTCAGAAAATGATAATCTGTCTCTGGAATCAACTGATCGACCATTGCTAGGATTGACTGAGTCATGCTGCAAATGATTAAAATTTGTAGAACAACAATTGTAATCTACAAAAAACAAAATTTTTCTACACTGATCAAACTTCCAGAAAGACTTAAAATGACTTTCACCTTGCAAACTGTTCCCATGGCGAATTCTACCATTCTGAAACCAACTTTTTCCCATGATGAATTGTGTGTCCACCTTGCTTGCCCTGCTTTTCTTTGACACTTCATTCACTGCATTGGCTGACCCAAAAGGTAATTTTTGCAACATAACATCATCTTATTTCAAAGACAAACTGTTATCAAACTGAGACAAATCATTAGCAACATCATAAAAAGGCGAATGCTCAAAATCTGGTCGTTTCAACATTAACAAAGTTAGACTTTGACTTGCATTAACCAGTCTTTTCAATTGACTTGCATGGAGTAATGAAGATTCCATCTTCTTATTGTGAGCTCTCACAATGTACTCTTTACCATATTTGAACAAGTGATACTTGTTTTCATGGCAATGAAAGATGGCCTTCCTGTCAAATAAATAAGGACTTCCCAAAACAATACCTGAGATATCAAGTGGCACCACATCATGTTCCACTGTGTCAATAAAATGTGCAGTTATTGCAAAGCGCAATATGCACTTTCTTGAGACTTGCAAATTGGCATCCTTGCATATCCATCCAAGTGGGTAAGGCTTCGGATGTGGAATGGTCTCAAGTTTAAGCTGCTTGACCAAGTCTTCAGATATGAGATTTGCTTGTGACCCACTGTCAAACAGTGTGTCAATTTTTGTATGTTTTGAAATTACCCTCACATGGAAGAGCTCTATCCTCCTCTTTTCTTCATGAGTATCTTTGTGACAATTAAAAGATCTAGAACTGGGAGTTGTGTCTTGCACCAATTCTTTCCCCTTAATGTTCTTTAAAACCATGGATATGCTTTTTGTCTCATCTCCTGAGTCTGACCCTAAGTCTTGCTCAACTGTTGCTACAATTTTCTCCTTTTCTTTGGTCTTGTTTTTGTTCTTGTATTTTTCTGGTTTCAGTTCAGGATGAAGCTTCCAACAATGATCTTCATCATGACTTGTATTTGAACAGTTCTTGCAAAAGAACTTTCCTTTTTCTTATCTTGAATTTGCAACTCTCTTCTTTCCTTTGTTTTTGAAATTACTATCCTCATCAAAAGTATTCTTTCCTCTAGCTTCTAAATGTGTAGCTTGGACACAGACTTCATCTAAGCTGGTAGGATTAAACATTAGAATAGTATGTTGAAGGTAATTGTGCAAACCTCCTATGTATTTTAACAAGGTGTCTTGACTTTGTAAGTCTACTCCAAGTAGAAGTGCTCTCCTTCTAAACTCTTGGGTATAATCTTGCACATTTTGACCCTTAATTTGCCTAAAATTTTTCCAATTCATGATTTCTTTCTGAATATGAGAAAGAGGATAAAACTGTTTCTTAATAGCTGTAATAAACTCATTCCAAGTTAGAGTTATCTTACCATGATTTTTGATTTCCTCCTTGGTCTTGGCTTCCCACCAAACCAAAGCTGCTCCATCCATTCTCAAAGAGGCTAATTGGATTTTTGTGTCATCATCATGCAAATTCTGAATTCTTAGATAGACTTCCAGATGTCTAATCTAGTTATCCAATTTTTCTGCATTCACATCACCATTAAACATCGGCAACTCAAACTTCACATCAAGCTTTAACAAAGGATTTTTAAGAGATGTATTTGTTTTGTGTGACTGATTTTCAAAAGTTGAAGAGGATGATGTCGAGGAAGAGGATGACGATGGATATGGTGGATCACCATTTCCTCCATTCCCTTTCTTAGACTCATCTTTGTCTTTCTTTCCTCCTGGAGAATCTCCTTCTTATTTTTGGTTTCTAGACCCTTCTCCAGCAATCCTATCATTTCTCTCTTGGTATAGGATCCTAACCATCTCAGTCATGTCTAAGAAAGCTTTTCTAAAGACTCATTCTTCTTCCTTGGGATCCATTTCCTCATGTAATTCTCCTTCTCTGGAAGACATGTTTATGGCTAATTCTAAGGCTAATGAGGATGAAATGGAAGGTGGATATAATGGCACTCTAGCCCTCCTTGGTTGAGGATTAACTTGTTCTCTAACCAATTGACATTCTCCTCTTTTCAATTTCAGCCTAGTAAGCATCAAATTTTGCAGAATAACACAATCTTCTTGCACAAATTTCATAAAATCTTAAGCAAAACCTAGAGCTCTGATACCAACCTGATCTGAAATTGTGAGAACAAAGTATTTCTCATACAGAGATTAACAGTAGGGGACTTTTACTAGTTATTTCACCTTTACTAGAAAAGATGAAAACAAAAGCTTCTGGCCCACAAACTGGCTCTGCCTAAAGAAATAAAATGTAAACACTAAAATAGATCCGATCAATGAAAGTATTTGTTTATGTGCAAAGTATTCATTAATCAAAATTTTATGTGTGAATAAGCAATTTAAAGTATTCTGCAAATGAAGTAATGTGGTTTGAAGTTGAACTAATGAGTTTTGTTCAATGTATAAGTCTGCTTGGGAAAAGTGTACTTATGAAAAGTTACTGTTTAATGTAGCAAAATCTGAAATATAACAGCAAAAATGCGCAGCATAACAGTAAGCATTTGTTTAAGCAGTTCACCCCTCTCTTGGGCTACCTCTGCTGGGTCCAAAAGCCTCTAATTAGGCTTTTCCCTTTTTCATTAATGCTCAAAAAATGAATTACACTGTGTAGAAAGCCTCAAAAGGAAAAATAAGATGCAAATTCAGAAACAGAAGGCTGAAATCAATATAAATCGACTATTCATTCACCTCCAATGGATGAGTATAGTCCAACATAGCTGATCTTTCATTAGGCCCTGATGGCTCCACAACCAAAATCGTTGGTAAAATCACTGATAGAGCACCCTGATGGCTCTACAACCTGTCCCAACAGCTCCAGAATGCCTCAATACCCCAAAATAAAAAAAAAAATTCGTCCCAAATGGACTTCCCTAGCCAAAGTTATGGCTAATTGAAGTTTGCTCAGTTAGGGCTAAAAATCCTCCAATAATTGTGGAGTAACTGCAGATAAGGCCACCAATTTAGGAGTGGCGCCAAAAAAAGTAGAGGCCGCCAAAATACCTGCCGAAAAGAAGGTTAGCATTAAATGTTCAAGCGCGTGGCCACATGTTGAAACGGTAACATTAATTGTTATGTTAACCGTCGAAGTTCGTTGCGGATTTAAATACCGTTTTGTTGGCACTATATAACACGTATTAATGTTGTGGTCCGTTGGTTACGCTGCTCCGTTTCCTCCGGCCCAACCCACGTTCGAATCCTGCCGACCATAAACAAACTTTTGAACGCCATTTACATTGGATCTTGGGACCACGTGGCGGCCTCCGGGCTGGCCATGTGCCCATTGACTGGCCACCTGCAGAATATTCCGCAAAATATTTTGTGGAATATTCCACGGAATATTCCCAAAATATTCTTTGGAATATTATTTTTTTAATAAAAAATATTTTTTATAAAGTCAATTTTGGGCCATTTTTTAGCTGAAATTGGCAAAATTTAAAGCTGAATAACTTTCTCATACGGCGTCGGTTTTCAGTGCCGTTCACGTCTACACGATCGTTTTTCCGAGATATTTCCAGTCAATCTAGTTTGGACAAATTCTGAGAAACTTCATTTTTGAGCATTTTTCTACAAGAGACTTGATCTCTTGATCAGTTTCTTCATTCATATCCCGGATAAAGGAAGTTAAAGATAAGCTATTTGATATCGGTCAAACCATGGAAAATGATGATCTGGTGAAAATTACCATGAACGACATGACGGATGACTATCAGATGTTTATAACCAGATTGAATGTAAGAGAAAAGCCTCCATGCTTTGAAGAGTTGATTGGGATTTTACTATAGGAAGAGGAAAGGAGGTTGTCTCTCAAACCTCAAGATTTAGATCTTAGATTGATAAAAAAGTTCAAGCCAAAAGGGATACAAATGGCTGATCAGAGGAGGGGCAACACATCAAAAAGGACCACACGAGGTATGACCTCACATAAACATGACTCTACTCCTAAATGTTTTTTATTGTGGTAAGATAGGCCATATTGCTAAATTTTGCCATGATATTAAAAGGGGAAATCAAGAGAGGTACAAGTAGAGAATACATGCAGGTCATTTGGCTGATGCAGATGTAGATCAGAATCTAGATGTTAGATTGTTTATGGCTAAGGCTGACATTGCTTTAGCTACAGAAGAGGATGAATCAAATATTTGGTTTGTAGATTCTAGAGCCTCCTCACATATGTCAGGTAAAAAGAAATGGTTCAGAAATTTTAGAGAATCCAACACTGGAGTAAAAGTATACCTCGGAGATAATAGAGGGTATGATATCAAGGGACATGGATATGTTCTTGTTACTCCGCCTGATGGTAAGATTAGGAATATATCTGATGTGTGGTATGTTCCTGGCATTAAGAAGAACCTAATTTTTGTGTCAAAGATTATAGATTAGGATCTCAAAGTAGAATTCTTTAAATCTCATTGTATTATTAAATAATTTTTGGATTAGATGAAGCCCATTGCTAAAAGTATTTGCATAGGAGGACTCTACAAACTTGATGTGAAGAGTAAGCCACAGCAAGCCTTGATGTCATCGGACAAGTCCGCTGAAAATTTGTGGCATCAGTGACTGGGGCATATCAATTTCAGCGATCTTCTTTTGATGCAGAACAAAGGTATGGTAGATGGTCTTCCTGTTTTGAAAAATTTGCATATTTATTGTGAAGCATGTGACTTCGGTAAACAACATAGAGATGAATTTCCTGCCATTAAAGATAGAAAACAAAGGGATATACTCGAACTTGTACACATTGACTTATGTGGCCCGATGCAGACAAGATCGTTAGGTGGGGCCTATTATTTTTTAATCTTTGTTGATGACTGTACAAGATTCACATGGGTATATTTTCTTAAATAGAAAAGTCATGCTTTTGAATATTTCAAGCAATTCAGAAACATGATTAAGAAGCAAACAGGAAAGTTCATTAGGATTCTTCGATCAGATTGTAGGAATCTGAATAACTGATATATTATTCACCGAGATTCTCCTGATCACAAACTATTTTAGCTTCATGCACAATACATAATCTCTTCTACCATTGATCATTACATGCGGAAATAAAATCAATTGCATGCGCACATTAAAAGCATAAACAATCACACATATGAACACAGTATTTCATGGGAAAGCTTAAAGCTGAAAACCCCAACTATATGTATATTATATGTCATAGAGATCATGTAACAATCATTGTACAAAGCTCCTCACAAGCTCTCAGCACAACCTCCAATTTCTACACACTAATCAAGCTAGATCTAGCAAAATACATGCTCCAATCTTTGCCACCTGATAGCCAGCCTCTATTGCGTAATCAATGCTGTAGGATGGCTCATTAAATAACTTGAACCAGCTGGCTTGTACTGCGCAATCCTCATGGGCTCCTCCAATCACTGGTTGTTTCAAATATGCAACAGTATAGTCACAATTGATAGTTAACCTTCTCTTTCACCTATCTCTGCACTGGTCTCCACTGAAACTGTCCATGCACTGAAGTTAACTGATGTATTCTTTAGTTGATTAGTGAGTTTATAATTATTGAATTAATTAATAATTAATTCACACAACTCTTCACTAGTGTATTAATCAGTTAGACTAAATACAACTAGTTCAACTATGTTTAGATTAGTTAAACTGAACACAACTCCATTAACTCCTCAATCAACTCCACCAAACTCTATCACATGAGTTCTAACTGAAGTATCCATGCAATAGCTCCACTTGACCCTTAGGAATAGCGTAATTCCTTCTGTTAGCTCATTTGCCACATCTGTGCACTTAACTGAAGTGATCCAAGAGAATAATATAATTTTTAGAGTCCAAATATTATTAAGAGCTAATAATATTCGACATATCTATTTTTAGACTGGAAATATAAAAATAGATTCTTTTAAATATGTGTCTAAAAATAGAAGTCCATCTATTTTTCCAACTTGACCAACCCTCCACAAATAGCATCTTGCAACTCATAGAACATGATCCATATGTCTAAAAATAGACTTTGTGCCAAAAATAGCCTGTGGGCCCACTTAGTGAAGGCGACTTCTTTCCACTAAGCTCATCATCCTGTTGCAATCTCAACACTCCCTCTAAAAAAGATAAGGATTATCTGCCACCCCTATCCTGCCTCTGTGGTATTCGAATTTTCTCCCAGTGAGCGCCTTCGTCAAGATATCAGCATCCTGATCCTCCGTGGGAATGTATGAAAGTAACATGATCTCCCGTTGCACACAATATTTGATATGATGATATCGATCCGTGAAGCCATGCTGCCTCAACTCATCCTCCTATCTGTACCATGATCCATATCCCAATGTGCCTCTGAGATATCTCAATACATGCTTGCCTACCTTCCAGTAGAGCTTGGTAGGATTAACCATAGCTTGTGAAAGCTAGTTAACAACATAGCATATGTCGGGTCGTGTATTGAACAGATACATAAGCGACCCCACCAACTGTCTATAAACAGTGGCATCCACTACCTCCGCCGAAGTAGCATCCTCCTTCCTCCATCCACCAGGAATAGGAGTATCAATAGGCTTGCAGCCATGCTTGTTGAACTTCTCCATTATCTCCCGGGCATACTTGCCTTGAGAAACAAACAGTCCATCACTGCGCTGTCAAATTTCCAATCCCAGGAAATAATGAAGGAGGCCCAAGTCCTTCATCTCAAACTCTTTTGCAAGATCATCCTTGCATGAGAGTATCAATAGTTCATCACTCGTAAAAATCAAGTCATCTACATAAAGAAAAATTATCAGCAACTTACCCTCCACCACAATCTGGTATAGGTTCGGATCCGCCTCACTCTTGGAGAATCCAAGTCCATTGAAATAACTTTCTATCCCTGTGTACCAAGCACGAGGTGCTTGTTTCAACCCATATAGCGCTCTCTTGAGCCTGCACACATGTGACTCACTGCTGAAGATCTCGAAACCCTTGGGCTGCTCTATGTACACCTCCTCCTCAATCACCCCATTGAGGAATGAAATCTTCACATCCATTTGATGAATGTGCCACCCCATCTGCACTGAGAGAGCAAGAATCGTCCGTATGGAAGAATACCTTGCGACAGGTGCAAAGGTTTCCTCATAATCGATCCCCTCAATCTGTGAGAAGCCTCGGGCAAAAAATATTGCCTCAGCTTCTCGAACTTAAAAATGCTTGCTTCACTTTTTAGCTCCATCTCGAACCCACCATTGATTTCCCTTCCGGCCTTGGGACAATCTCCCATGCACCGTTTCTGACAATTGAATCATACTCTTCCACCATGGCATCTACCCATGCGGGATCCTCCACAGCTTCCTCGAAAGAGGATGGCTCCGTCATGATACACTTGCTCATAAGATCCATGTATCTAGTATACCGTTCAGGTGACTGTCTCTGTCTGCGTTGTGATGTAGGTGCTCCTACAACCTTCTTTGCATATTGAGCCAATCGCTCAGCTTCTATAGTGTGCTTCCACCCTTTGATGGTTGGCGCTGCATGAGTGGTCTCTTCCACTCCATGAACCTCCTCTTGTGGCTGATCCACATCCAGAGACTCATCCTTAGGAACTAATAGCTCCTCATCTACATGCAAGTGTGGCTCCCTATCAAGCGAACAGTTCATGGCTTTCTCCTCATGAAATTTGATATCCCGTCGCACAACAGTCTTGCGACTGTCTGGAAAATACACATGATAGTTGTGGGGTGTATCAATGTACCCCAAAAATATCCCAACCTCTGCAGTCATCTCCAACTTCTTCCTGGCATCCTTCGTCACATGAATGTAAACAGGTTAACCAAAAATCCTCAAATGGGAAATATCATGCCTCTTACCAAAAAACGCCTCCTCGGGTGTACTCATGCCAAGTATCCTGTGAGGAAAATGGTTTTGCACATATACTGCATTATTGCATGCCTCAGCCCACAAGTGTATGGGAAGGCCCTGATCATGCAACATCGCTCGTGCAACACCCATGATCGTTCTTTTCTTCCGCTCAACAACCCCATTCTACTGTGGGTTATGAGGTGCTATGAGCTCTCTTCGAATTCCTTCTGCGCTGTAAAATTCCTTGAATTCACCAGAGATGAATTCAACACCATTGTCACTCATAAGAGATTTCACTTGATTCCCAAATTCTTTCTTAATCAGTGCCTTGAAATCACAGAACTTGAGTATGTCTTTCTCTTCTTCTACATGAATAAGATCCAGCACTTACGAGAAAAATCATCAACAAATATCACATAGTACCTGTGCTTTGCTGTCGAAGCTACTGAGAAAGGTCCACACACGTTTGTGTGAATTCTCTCAAGGATCGTTGTGGCGCGAATATCCTTCTCATAAAAGGTGGATTTCACAATTTTTCCCAAGGTATCCTTGCCTTGTCCCGGCCCGGCAAGAGTACCCTTAGGAAGCCCAGTAGAAATTTGTTGCAGTATCTTCAAAGCTCCATGGTGAAGGTGGCCCAATCTTCGGTGCCACAACTCGCCATCATCCCGACTCACCACTCCTTCTGCCTTGCCTGCCATTGCTGCACAGCCATCTACCTACAATTGATAAAGGTTCTTAACTCGAACCCCTATCCTCCGGGTCTCACCAGTTTCCTTACTGTGCAGGAAAACCTTTCCCTCACTAAAGACAACATCATATCCCTTGTCTTCTAACATCGCCACAGAGATCATATTCTTCTTCAATCCTGGAACATGCATCACTTCCTTCACTACGAAGGGTTTACCAGACTCCCTCTCAAAGGAAATGGTATCGATACTGGTCACACTGTATCTACCATCATCACCCATCTCAATGTGCACTCCAAGATCTTTCTCATCCAGATCAGTAAACAAATCTCGATCTCCTGTCATGTGAAAAGATGGACCACTGTCAAGAAACCACACTAAATCCATCACACTTGAGACCCATCATGTGATCAGTGAAAAATACAGCTCAAACTACGAGGCTAAGGCCTCTCCAACTGCAGATCTAGCAGCTTGCTTATTTTTCTTCTTCTGTGGACAACTAGTGGCGTAATGTCCGTGTTGGTGATAGTGAAAGCACTTCACCTTGGACATGTCCTGCTTTTTGCCTTTCACACCGGATTGAGAAGCATGATTCTTGCTCTTCCCCTTCTTTGCTTTGGCAGCCAAAGCACAATTTTCTTCATCAGAGTTCTTTGATGAAGATCCATCCCTGGTACTTCACCTTATCTCCTCTTGCACAAGATCCAACCAAAGTCGCTCCCATCCTGGCAATTTCTCTCAACCATTGACAGAGTCCTGATAGGAATGCCAAATCTTCGGAAGCCCAAGGAGAGCCAAGCTCACCAAGTCCTTGTCATCAGAAGTAACCCCCACACTTCCCAGCTCATCCCTACATTGGATGAACTTCGTGAGGTACTTGGGCATACTGTCGCCTTTCTCCATTTTTATGTTTCTGAGTTTATCCTTGAGCGCCAAATTCCTCTGGTCGCTCTTGCTTTGAAATAAATATGTCAAAGCTTTCCACATCAAGAATGGAGAAGCCTTACCATGAAGGTTGGACGATATGTGATCCTTCACACCTTCCAACAGAATTCTTCGACACTTTGCTGTCTTCTTTTGCCATGCGTCAAGTACAGCAACATCACTAGAAGAAGGTTTTGGAATTTCTGCATCTATGAACTCCTTCAACCCATTATCATCCAGCACCACCTCCATCTTGTCCTTCCATGAAATATAATTCGATCTGCCCTCAAGGGAATACTCCAATCGCAATCTGTTGAAAGACATCTCAAATTCGACACCAAGAAAACACTACTGCAAATTCGAATTCCACCAACAAAAAACTCAACCGCTTCAATGTTTTGCAATTGCTCCAATGATCAATATCGCTTTGATACCATATAAAAATATGAATAACTGATATATTATTCACCTAGATTCTCCTGATCACACACTATTTTATCTTCATTCACAATACATAATCTCTTCTACCATTGATCATTACATGCGGAAATAAAATCTATTGCATGCGCACATTAAAACCATAAACAATCACACATATGAACACAGTATTTCATGGGAAATATTAAAGCTTAAAACCCCAAATATCTGCATATTATATGTCATAGAGATCATGTAACAATCATTGTACAAAGATCCTCAGAAGCTCTCAGCACAACCTCCAATTGCTACACACTAATCAAGTTAGATTTAGCAAAACACATGCTCCAATCTCTGCCACCTAATAGCCAAACTCTATTGCGTAATTAATGTTGTAGGATGGCTCATTAAATAACTTGAATCACCTGGCTTGTACTGCGCAATCCTCATGGGCTCCTCCAATCACTGGTTGTTGCAAATATGCAATAGTATAGTCACAACTAATAGTTAACCTGCTCTTTCACCTATCTCTGCACTGGTCTCCACTGAAACTGTCCATGCACTGAAGTTAACTGATGTATTCTTTAGTTTATTAATGAGTTTATAATTAGTGAATTAATTAATAATTAATTCACACCACTCTTCACTAGTGTATTAATCAATTAGACTAAATACAACTAGTTCAACTATGTTTAGATTAGTTAAACTGAACACAACTCCATTAACTCCTCAATCAACTCCACCAAACTATCTCACATGAGTTCTAACTGAAGTATCCATGCAATAGCTCCACTTAACCCTCAGGAATAGCGTAATTCCTTCTGTCAGCTCCTGTGCCACATCTGTGCACTTAAGTGAAGTGCTCCAAGAGAATAAGATAATGTTTATAGTCCAAATATTATTAAGAGCTAATAATATTCGACATATCTATTTTTAGACTGGCAATCTAAAAATAGATTCCGCCCAATATGTCTAAAAATAAAAGTCCATCTATTTTTCCAACTTGACCAACCCTCCACAAATAGCATCCTGCAACTCATAGAACATGATCCATATGTCTAAAAATAGACATAGTCTAAAAATAGACTTTGCACCAAAAATAGCCTGCGGGCCCACTTAGTGAAGGCGACTTCTTTACACTAAGCTCATCATCTTGTTGCAATCTCAAAACAGATCAAGGGGGAGAATTCAAGAAAGGAGTTTTCATCAAATACTGCAACGAGCATGGGATTAAAAAAAAATTTACAACACCTTACACTCCTCAGCAGAGTGGAGTTGCTGAGAGGGAAACCAGAACACTGGTGGAGTGTGCTCGCAGTATGTTAAAAGGTAAGAATCTAACTAATGGTTTTTGGGTAGAAGTTGTTAATACTATAGTATATTTAAAGAAGAGGAGTCCTACTAAAATTCTTCATTATAAAACTCCTTTTGAAGCATTGTTTGGCTTCAAGCCTACAGTAATTCATCTTAGAGTATTTGGTTGTAAATATTTTTCACATGTACCCAAAGAGAACAGGAAGAAGTTAGATTCAAAGGCCATTAAATGTACCTTCATTGGATACTGCAGTGAGTATAAGGCATATAAATTATTTTACCCTTATACTCACAAGGTGTTTGTCAGTAGAGATGTAATATTTCATGACCAGGGTGATGATGGAAACCATGTTCAAAACAATGAAGAATGGCATGTACCCTTACTTCCAGAAGAGGATAGTGAAACAGGAATCAGTCAGCAACAGGAACAGAAGTAGGAACAACATCAGCAATAGTAGCAGCAACGAGAGAATGTGGAAGAAAATGAGTTCAGTCCACAAAGAGAAGAAAGAAGCAGAATAATTGAACCTCCATCACTCAGAAGATCCAGCAAGCCAAAACAGTTACCAGCTCGATATAGGGATTGTGCGCTCATGACTGGTATGTTAAACATTGCAGAACCTTCTAATTTTTATGAAGCTAGTAAAAGTCCTTAATGGAAGAAAGCAATGAAAGAGGAATATGAATCAATCATTAAGAACAATACTGGGGATCTAGTAAAGCTTCCTAATGATAAGAAACCCATAGGTTGTAGATGGTTAATTAAGCAGGGAAAATTTTAAGAACTTCTGTAAATTTATATGTATAATAAATGGGAGAATTCCCATGATACATAGGAAAAATTAAAGGTGATTTTATTAATAATATAATATGTATATATATATTTTTTTGCGAATCTCTCGCGAGATTATATTATCTTGTAAAATCATGGCGAATAACCGGTACAAATGGCGAATCATTAGTACAAAATGGAAAATCGTTGTCTAGTGGAGTTCGGGGTGTTGGTTCCAATGAAGATATGGTAGTTGAATTAGGAGTTGAAGGAAGCGAACCATCGAGACCAAGCATGGCACATGGTGACTTGTGAGGGAAGTAGTTCTCGTGTAGTTTGGAAAATGCGTTCTAGTTCTACTAAGTATAATATTGTTGCTCATGCTACTACTAGCACTGATATTGAGGTTGGAGAGGAGTTTGAGGAAGCATGGAAGGTAGAAGTGGTGGAGAATTACAAAGATAACCCCATGATGGGCTCCATTTTCCCCTTTGGTATTTGGGCTTGCAAGATCTTATGTCCATTGAACCAACAATTAACCGTTCAACCAACAATCAACTTGACTGAGTTGATTAGGTACGAGTCAACTTAGACTAATATTCAAAACTATGCTTTGCAAGATCCCATATTTATCACACTAATTCACACAACATTGAGCATTTGCACCCAACTCTCATGCATGCACACAAAATTTTCATAACATCTATAAACCTAACCAAGTGAGAATTGATCAACAATTTGCACCAAAGTTTGCAATAGTGTTGAAAGTTCATAAGAAATTTAGATCCATGGTACCTTAAATAAATTTTGAGATAACCTCCACAAATTTGACCACAATAGAGAAAAATTGTGATAAATTTTAAACCTACAAAAATTAGGATTCGTGTTCCTAGGAACAATCATAAGAAGTAGTTGACATATAGGTCGAGTTTTGAGCCTTGACACATAGATAATGCAATGGCTTAGGTCAAAACTCGCACATTGAAAAGTCATCAATGAAGAGAAGACAATATCATTATGAATTACACATACTCCAAACTTCTTACCAAATTCTACTTAGTTGTCTGCAACTTAGCTATACATAATCTTATAGTAAATACAAAATCCACAAAGCCTTCTTCACATAGCTAATAAATGGCCATTGGAAGAGCACCCCTTATATAATAGTAATAGTAGCAATCAATATATTATTTCATATTGAACTTCATAGCCATAGCACTCCTATGTATTGTATGTTGTATTAAACTTGCATTATCAAATATAGATACAATCATAGCTTTGATTGATACATGTAAATCATACTTGTGCACCATGTTGAATGCAA
The DNA here is from genome assembly GCA_034641835.2 of Pinus albicaulis. Classification (NCBI taxonomy): domain Eukaryota; kingdom Viridiplantae; phylum Streptophyta; class Pinopsida; order Pinales; family Pinaceae; genus Pinus; species Pinus albicaulis. The sequence continues at coordinate 1,377,885,354 of CM076574.1, forward strand.
TGTCAGTCAAGGCGTAAATTCGGTTTGACGTGTAATGATCTATGAATTTTTCATGCAAGTTATTATAAACAACAAAATTTTGGGCCCAGTTTGAATGAGCAGTGGAGGACACTCTGTGAGAGGCAAATTGGAATTTGTACATGTTCTACAGTCAAATCTTAGTCAATGCTACAATATATCAGAAGAGTTATAGTTTAAGGTTACAAAACCACAATAAAAATCTCCAGATAGAAAGAGGCAACATTACAAAACCACAGTAGGCTTAGCCCAACACCAATTACCCTGAACAACTCTAAACAAAACCACAAATTCATCTTTCTTTCAGCTCTGCTTCAAACTGGAACAATCTATTCTGAATTGGAGACAAGAATGACGTAAGATCTTTAATAATTGTACTTCTTTTGGAGTCTGAGATTCCCTTGTCAGCGTCCAAAGACACGTTCAACTAACAAAAAAAAGACAAGGAAATTTTATAATCAATTTTTTGAATATCATATATGACTAGCAGACTTTAAAACTAGTTTTAAAAAATATGTATATAATACAACACAAAATTATACAACACAACACATTGAATTACTAGAAAACAATATAAATAAACAATAGTACCAGCTAGGATCTTTGCTATTTAGATGAGGATAATTTACCAACATTGATTTACACCATCTAGAAGCTTGACACGACAGATCTTAAGCATGACAAAAATTTAAAATAAAACTGTTTCTCAACATGTGTAGACAAAGAACATCCATCTGGTAAACACCTTCACTTAGTAGTGTTTACTTATGGCCCACCCCACATTCTAAATAAATATAAGCCAGAAAACATGTGTGTTTACATTCCTATTTCTCTTTCAAATAATATTTTTCGTTTCTCCTTGCTAAGACCACGAAAGAGACCTATTTGTGATCCAGAAAACAGGTATGCTTATATAACTACTACTCTTTTAGCTAGTGTTTTTGATTTCAGATCCACTGATACTCTCCTAAATCAAAGCCAAATAGGAGCCATTTGTGGTTATGGATAGCTGATAACCGTTTGTGGCAATGGATAGCTGATCAACTGCTATTAGTTGGCTTCTAGGAGCTATTCGTTGGTTTCTAGGAGATGGTTTGAATACGATCAACTGGGAAGGTGATAAATATGAGGTTCATTCCTCTCATTGATGGCAGGAAAAAGCACATGATCCATGCCAATGCACTACACATGGTCCAACAAGCAAAAAAAAATGGGCTTTTCATTCCCAAGTGATTTTACTCATGCAATAGAGGTCCTTACTTGAGTAACAAGCTATGATATCAAATTCATTGTGTAGGAAACAAAAATTCATTGTTAAGCTTAATGTTTCCCACCTAAAATCATTGGAGTGTAGGAAAATTACTCAGAAAATGTGGAACTTACTTCCCTGTTCTATTGCCCGTGTCGAGTGGAATTTGTGGTGGGAATGTGGAACTTACTTCCTTGTTCTATTTCCCGTGTCGAGTGGAATTTGTGGTGGGAATGTGAAACTTACTTCCATGTTCTATTGCTCGTGTCGAGTGGAATTTGTGGTGGGAATGTGGAACTTATTTTCTCGTCTTGGCCTTAACCCTAGATCTATCCCTCGAAACATGATAATATCCAAGGAAAGATGGTCTCCCTATAAAAGTCTACAAGGGTTTCTGAAACACCATTGGGAAACCTTTTAAACATATGCTTGGAAGCTCTTCATTTAGAACCACTTGCAGAGAAAACTAATGCATGCATATTCAATATAAAGTTATAAACCACAACTCATCCAATAGGAAATCAATTGATGATCCCATGCTAATCATTCTACTTTACATGGCTTTCAAGACTCTTGCAGAAGTATTAACCACAAATAAATTAACACGTGGCTACTTAATGGGTAGATTCATTTTATATAACATTGTGGAAGCTTCAAAGCTATTAGGTGGGCTGGAGAAATCCATCAAGAAGATCTGCTCCTCAAAATTGATTTTGATAAAGTCCTACACAGATTAGAATGGTATTTTACTTCAGATACGATGATAGCGAGCCAGAAATGGTCCTTCAGAAAGGGTTTTCTTTTCCCAATAAAAAATTTCATCACAACTAATGCTCTAGGTTATCTATAGTCAAGTGCAAGCCGAAGGAACGATCCTTATCAGGTGCCTACAAAATATTTTAAAATCCACTTTGTAGATGACTCTGTGCTCTCTCTAGAATTAGCCCAATCTCTGGATATGATGACGTATTGGATTTGGCCCAAGTTCAACAAAGCAGTGAGCATTATGTTCACCAAAGCATCTTTTAAGGTTCAAGGTGGGCATCTAACATTAAGAAACGACTAAATACTAATTAACAATTACATCTGAATCAGGTCATTTTTTATTCAAACATGGATGGCATAACAATGTTGACAATGTGAACATGGAAGAACCTCCACAAGCTGGTGGAAAAGAGGATAAAGGAAAAGATGGTGGAAGCATCTACCCATGTTTTAAGATGTTGCTCCTACAACAGCGTTGGAAATGTGGCATCATTGAATCTTACACAAAGGAAGGGTGATGCTTTGGTCTATTGTCGGTTTATTGTAATTAATGTTTATGAGGTATCATTCTACCATTGCTCTTCTATATTCCCTTTTCTTGTTTAGTTTGTAGGTCGATCAAGTTCTGCAAGTGTTCATTTGTACACACCATGTAATTGATATCTATTTGATCCCTAAAGAGATCAGAGATTAACCACTGATAGCCACTGGCATGATTGGACAGATTAACAGTTTGCACACAAAATACTGGCAATCACTAACAATCACAAAATATCATCTTCCTTGGTTATCTCTTCCTCTTCTTGAATTTTGTAAATTATATATTATAAAAAAACTAAAGAAACAAGCTAGGAAGTGTTGTGATCTTTCTTGTTAAATTATAGAGAATCCTCATGACTAATTTGGGATTAGTCAATTTGTTGTTAGGTGCTTTAGTCAATCTGTATAACTAAAGTTTAATCTGTATAAGTTGTATTGCGGTTGTACTAATACAGCGATGGAGTTCCCTGACAAACTAAGGTTAATACTTATAAAAACGACAAACCCAAAAGGGACAAAAACTTCAGAACATGCTCATAAGGTCATTTTCAAAATTAACAAACTCTAAATTCACACACTGGGGAAAAACAAATGTCCAAATTTTCCAACACATTAAAAACTCATTAGTTCTTTAGCTCATGTGCACATCTTTACCATACCACCTTGTATTTAGACAGGCCTAAAAATATCTTACAATGTTTATTTCTACACTAGCATAGATCATCTTAAACCCAAACCCATTAAGCATATATATATATATATATAGAGAGAGAGAGATATCAGACAGGCACATGTTAGTCTACATGTTAGTCATCAAAGTTAAGATGAATATATGCTAGGTTTTTGTCTTTTTAACATGATGGAAATTAACAAACAACCAGCTTTTTACTTTTGACATTACATGCCAAACCACAACTAGTTTTCCATTGTAGTTCATTAGAGCTAGCATTACCACAGACATAAAACATCTATTACACCAAGGTTGTAGAGTGTGCCTCACTTCAGTGAAATCATTGAACTTCTCAGTATTTACTTCCAATGAAATAAGAACATTGATTTTACCCAATACCAGTCTACATCTGCACCCTTTGATACAGATCTACCCAGGACTAATGTTTCTAGAAATACCCTAAAGGGGGTCCATATATAACAATTCTCTAAATCTATCCACAAAACAAATGGTAAACCACATACAACACTCTCTAGAATATTAAAAAAACATAGAAAGAAACTGACAGCATGATAAAAAAGTAACTCGCCAGAAATATTCAAGCAATTTATTACTTTCAATACTTTTCATATACACACCTGCATATCTTCCAAATCACCATAAGAAGCCTCTGGAACATTTAGAGTGCCCTGAATTTGCTTCATTTCCTCCTCAATCAACCACTCACCTGTTTCAAACCAAAATCTGACTCAGATTATAGACCAACCTTATACATTTCATAATCATATAAAAATATTAAATAAGCCTCACCTTGAAACTTCAAGGTGATCTCATAAGAGTAACCAATTCGTTTCTTATTGTGCACTGTCACCAATAATGCTTGAAGCAATGTTCAGTATTTATACTCAGTTCAACATGAATTCAAGGGCTCAAGAATAATTTATACACAACATTCTCGACACTAAAAAATGTTTAGAGGAATAAATCTGTTTCTAGGATTTTAATTCAAGTAGAATTGAATCTGACATTGGTTAATTAGTTTTCACATAGATGTCTTCCCACAAGCTGATGTGAAAAAAAGCTAAGTGAAGTGAACTCCTGCCTCCGAGTGTAAGTAAAAGGTTACTCGATCAACGAGCATTTAAGGTACAAGGCTATTATTATCTCATAACCTGCATAACAATAATCACATATTCCACTTTCTTTCTGAAGGGGTGGGGAAAATAATTGCACAAGAAAGAGTTTTGGATGCAACCAACAAAGAAGCAAGTACTGAATGCCCATTCAACATGAGGAAAATAGGAAGAGTTTCAAAAATATCAAATTTTGCAGGATGGCCTCGAGGGATTCTAGCAAAACAAAACAAAAACAAAAATTCCCAAGAGAAGGAAAACGCTGCAAAACAGGAAAAAAATGATGGATAATTAAAGAAGCAGGTTTGCAAGGATACTTAAAAATCACACAAACAATTATAATCACTATTTGTGAAGTTTGTAGAATAACAGGAAGGAAATCAGTCTTCATCATGACTCAAAATCACAAAGGAAAAATCCATCCAAACCAAACAAAAGACCAAGTACAAGAGCTCGCAGAGAAATAAGCTGCAACTTTTCAGCTTAAGCAATGTATTCATAATTCCTCTGGCAAGTAAGGAATGACTAGCAAACAGTTCTTTAAGGCGGCTCATCCAAAATATTCATATCGATCCCAAACCTGATAAAAATTATACATTGCGATATAAAAGGCCCATTATTTTAGCAAAAGATTCAACCATAAAAAAAGTTTAGTGAAGCCACACCCAACACCAACAACATCACATTTTGGCTTTCCTAAGACTTATGAAAAAACTAAGAATTCAATCTTCAGGGGAGGCATGAAAACAAACATCCAAGATTTTTTAGCATCCTAGGATGCTTGCCAAAGCAACACAAAGAATTTACTAGGTGCATTGCACAATGCAGCCTTTATTAATCCCAATGCATATTTGGACAGACATTTCAATGAATTTTATTGTTGGACTTCCAAAAGTGAGCAACAAAATAGTGAGTAAGGTCATGGTAGATTGTCTTTTAAAAGCAACTCATTTTCGCGCCTCCACTCATCCTTTCACTCCTTTCTCAATTTCCCAAGAATTCGTGGATAGTATCTTCAAGCTACACAGTATGCCAACTTCCATTGTTTCAAATCTGCAGGGATGGCTATAGTTAATGATATATTAAGGGCTACACTAAGCAGTCTACAACGCCTCCATTGCTAGCTCAACCTTTGCAATATATGCAAAATTTCCAATCTTATATTGTTGGGCTTGGACCTCCAATGAAAAGCTTTTAGAATTTTCTCCATACTATCAAATTTATCCTAGAATTCCTCTTTAATATCTCATCTGGGGATCTAATTAAATGACAGGAGATGACATGGCACATTTAGGTAATACGTGAATGGGGAAGATGATCTAGAGGGCTAGCCACTAATTGGAGTAATTGAGAGACCTTTGAGAGTCAACACTGAGCATCCCTAAGAGACTGAATGAGGTAATGACCTCTGAAGAACAGAGTGCTAAATTATAAGTACAAATTTCTGTCTTTCCTTGAAGCTAAATCCCACAAATCCCTAAATCTACAAAGGAATGATACCAATTTGAAGATGTTCTTGAGGCAAACAGGTTGGGCTGCAAACTCTGCCTGAACAACAAACTCAGGTACATTTTTCTTGCATCAAATGTAACTAAGAAATAGGATCTGGACTCTTTCTAACTTCTCCCAATCAACTTGAGTCTTGAAATAAAATTCCATACATTTACTACCTTATTATTTATACAGTACTACTGAAAAAATCAATAACAACCTCTAATGAGGCATGTTCATAAGAACAAATCAGTGAATCTTTTATATCCTTTTTCAGTATAGGAAAGTTCAGAAAGATAGTAAACAATACAAATCCATTTCCTTTTATCTATGATATATCAAATCCAAAGGGTATCAACAAATAATTTCTTAATCCTAAAAGTACTAAACGTGTAAAAAAAACATATTCTATTATGCAACCCAAGTGACCAATTTAAATATGATGAGTGTGCCAATGATTTCTACCAATCATAATATGGCAATATTTCATGTAAAATTTCTATTATTGGCCAGTGCAATATCTAACACCCATTATTATGTAAAATTAGCGCAAAAATTAGTACATCTTGCTCATAATTTTTTTTACATTAACAAGCATGTAAGAAACTTGTATTTCTAGTTGTATAACTTCATCTTTACTATATGCAAGATAATCTCAATAGTGGAAGTAAAGAGGAAATGTTCCTGGGTTACAAATCCATTTTTTTTCCTTTTCCATTTAAGTTGAAATTGCTAGATATTGACACTCTCTGTAAGCACTTTACCATCTTGTGGATCATAGAATATCTCAATCAGAATTATAATGCACCTTATATCTTTGAACATTGTATAAAAACCTTGGAAATAAAAGCTATGAAGCAGACCCAACAATGATTCAAAACAAATGAATGTATATACAAAATTGGCAATTTGTACCAAAAATATGATTATACAAGTTGTATCGAACAAGGTTTCTGCAGTCAAGCAAAGCTACGAAAGAGTAATGCTCGGAGTACTTACCAATATGCTTGACAATGGTAGTGGCTTTAAGCCCAGTTGTTGTTAAACCTGTAGACATTGTTGTTCCTTTTATTTTGCAAACCTTTCATTGAAGTCAGAAATCAATACCTAGAATCCAAGTTGATACTTGCCCTCAAATTATTGGTGTTTTTGTGGGGATGCTTAAGACCATTTCCATTAGCGACATTCATCCACATTGCCTCTGTTTTATTGCTTGGTTTAGTGTTGTCACTATAAATCAAGGGATAACTAAGTATTTTTACTTCGATACTTGCAATCAAATTGTTGTTGTATTTGTGGGGATGCTTAAGGCCATTTCCATTAGTGATAGTCATCCACATTGGCATTTTTTTATTGCTTGGTTTAGTGGGAAATACCTTGCTAGTAGTAGTAACCAGTCTACCTTGCCTCAAATAGGAGCACATTCGACGAAGGACACACCCGCACTGTAGATTTGAACTCACGTCAAACTTTTGCTTCCACATTTACTCAAGTTTAAATGTTTATGACTCAGTTACTCAAAATTTATCTTAAGAAACTGTTGAAATGAGTTGCAGTCAATGCTTAATAAGCAGATAATGAATCACCAATGGAGGAGGTATCTGCAGGGATGGCTACAGGTAATGACTATATTAAGGGCTACACTAAGCAGTCTACAACACCTCCATTGCCAACTCAACCTTTGCAATATATGCAAAATTTCCAATATCATATTGTTGGGCCTGGAGCTCCAATGCAAAGCTTTTAGATTTTTCTCCATATTATCAAATTTATCCTAGAAGTACTCTTTAATAGCTCAGTTGAGGACCTAATTGAATGACAGGAGATGACATGGCACATTTAGGTAATACGTGAATGGGGAAGATGATCTAGAGAGCTAGCCACTAATTGGAGTAACCGAGAGACCTTTGAGAGTCAACACTGAGCATGCCCTAAGAGACTGAATGAGGTAATGACCTCTGAAGAACAGAGTGATAACTTCTAAGTACAAATTTATGTCTTTCCTTGAAGCTAAATCCCACAAATCCCTAAATAGACAAAGGAATGATACCAATTTGAAGATGGTCTTGAGGCAAATAGGTTGGGCTGCAAACTCTACTCGAACAACAACCTCAGGTACATTTTTCTTGCATCAAATGTACCTAAGAAATAGGATCTGGACTCTTTCTAACTTCTCCCAATCAACTCGAGTCTTGAAATAAAATTCAATACATTTACTACCTTATTAGTTATACAATACTACTGAAAAATCCAATAACAACCTCTAATAAGGCATGTTCGTAAGAACAAATCAGTGAATCTTTTATATCCTTTTCCACTATAGGTAAGTTCAGAAAGATAGTAAAAAATACAAATCCATTTCCTTTTATCTATGATATATCAAATCCAAAGGGTATCAACAAATAAATTATTAGTCCTAAAAGTACTAAACGTGTAAAACAAGCATATTCTATTATGCAACCCAAGTGACCAAATTAAATATGACGAGTGTGCCAATGATTTCTACCAATCATAATATGGAAATATTTCATGTAAAATTTCTATTATTGGCCAGTGCAATATCTAACACCCATTATTATGTAAAATTAGCTCAAAAATTAGTACATCTTGCTCATAATTTTTTTTCATTAACAAGCATGTAAGAAAATTGTATTTCTAGTTGTATAACTTCATCTTACTATATGCAAGATAATCTCAATAGTGGAAGTAAAGAGGACATGTTCCTGGGTTACAAATCCATTTTTTTTCCTTTTCCATTTAAGTTGAAATTGATTGATATTGACACTCTCTATAAGCACTTTTCCATCTTGTGGATCATAGAATATCTCAAGCTGAATTATAATGCACCTTATATCTTTGACCATTATATGGAAACCTTGGAAATAAAAGTTATGAAGCAGACCCAATAGTGATTCGGAACAAATGAACGTATATACAAAATTGGCAATCTGTACCAAAAATATGATTATACAAGTTGTTTCCAACAAGGTTTCTGCAGTCAAGCAAAGCTATGAAAGAGTAATGCTCGGAGTACTTACCAAGGTGCTTGAAACTGGCGGTGGCTTTAAGCCCAGTTGTGGTTAAACCTACAGACATTATTTTTCCTTGTATTTTTCAAACCTTTCATTGAAGTTAGAAAATCAATACCTAGAATCCAAGTTGATACTTGCCCTCAAATTTTTGGTGTATTTGTGGGGATGCTTAAGACCATTGCCATTGGCGACATTCATCCACATTGCCTTTGTTTTGTTTCTTGGTTTAGTTTTGTCACTATAGATCAAGGGATAACTAAGTATTTTTACTTCGATACTTGCCATCAAATTGTTGGTGTATTTGTGGGGATGCTTAAGGTCATTTCCATTAGTGACAGTCATCCACATTGGTCTTGTTTTATTGCTTGGTTTAGTGGGAAATGCCTTTCCAGTAGTAGTAACCAGTCTACCTTGCCTCAAACAGGAGCGCATTCGATGAAGGACACACCCGCACTGTAGACTTGCACTCACTTCAAACTTCTGCTTCCACAATTACTCAAGTTTAAGTGTTTATGATTTAGTTACTAAAAATTTATCATAAGAAACTGCTGAAATGAATTGCACTCAATGCTTAAGAAGCATATAATGAATCGCCCATGGAGGAGATACCTACAGGGATGGTTGCACGTAATGACTATATTCAAGGCTACACTAACCAGTCTACAATGCCTCCATTGCCAGCTCAACCTTTGCAATATATGAAAAATTTCCAATCTCATATTGTTGGCCCTGGACCTCAAATGCAAAGATTTTAGCTTTTTCTCCATTTTATCAAAGTTATCCTGGAAGTCCTTTTTAATAGCTCAGTTAAGGACCTAATTGAATGAAAGGATATGGCATGGCACATCTAGGTAATACGTGAATGGGGAAGATGATCTAGAGAGCTAGCCACTAGCTGGAGTAACCGAGAGACCTTTGAGAGTCAACACTGAGCATGCCTTTAAGAGACTGAACGAGGTAATGACCTCCAAAAAATAGAGTGCTAACTTATAACTACAAATTTATGTCTTTCCTTGAAGCTAAATCCCACAAATCCCTAAATCTGCAAAGGAATGATACCAATTTGAAGAAGTTCTTGAGGCAAACAGGTTGGGCTGTAAACACTGCTCGAACAACAACTTGAGGTACCTTTTGCTTGCATCAAATGTACCTAAGAAATAGGATCTGGACTCTTTCTAACTTCTCCCGATCAACTTGAGTCTTGAAATAAAATTCCATATATTTACTACCTTATTAGTTATACAATACTACTGAAAAAATCAATAATAACCTCTAATAAGGCATGTTTGTAAGAAAAAATTAGTGAATCTTTTATATCCTTTTTCAGTATAGGTAAGTTCAGAAAGATAGTGAACAATACAAATTCATTCCCTTTTATCTATGATATATCAAATCCAAAGGGTATCAAAAAATAAATTCTTAATCCTAAAATAACTAAAAGTGTAAAACAAGCATATTCTATTATGCAACCCAAGTGACCAATTTAAATATGATGTGTGTGCAAATGATTGCTACCAATCATACTATGGCAATATTGTATGTAAGATTTCTATTATTGGCCAATGCAATATCTAACACCCATTATTATGTAAAATTAGCTCAAAAATTAGTACATCTTGCTCATAATTTTTTTGCAATAACAAGCGTGGAAGAAACTTGTATTTCTAGTTGTATAACTTCATCTTTACTATATGCAAGAGAATCTCAGTAGTGGATGTAAAGAGAACATGTTCCTGGGTTACAAATCCATTTTTCGCCTTATCCATTTAAGTTGAAATTGCTTGATATTGACACTCTCTGTAAGCACTTTTCCATCTTGTAGATCATAGAATATCTCAATCAGAATTATAATGCACCTTATATCTTTGACCATTGTATGAAAAAATTGGAAATAAAAGCTATGTAGCAGACCCAATAGTGATTTAGAACAAATGAACGTATATACAAAATTAGCAATCCGAACCAAAAATATGATTATACAAGTCGTTGCCAACAAGGTTTCTGCAGTCAAGCAAAGCTACAAAAGAGTAATGGTCAAAGTACTTACCAAGATGCTTGACAATGGTAGAGTATTTAAGCCCAGTTGTTGTTAAACCTGGAGACATTGTTGTTCCTTGTATTTTTCAAACCTTTCAATGAAGTCAGCATGTCAATACCTAGAATCCAAGTTGATACTTTCCCTCAAATTGTTGGTGTATTTGTGGGGATGCTTAAGACCATTTCTATTGCTAACATTCATCCACATTGCCTTTGTTTTATTGCTTCATTTAGTGTTGTCACTATAAATCAAGGGATAAATAAGTATTTTTACTTTGATACTTGCCATCAAATTGGTGTATTTGTGGGGATGCTTAAGGCCATTTCCGTTAGTGACAGTCATCCACATTGGCCTTATTTTATTGCTTTGTTTAGTGGGAAATACCTTTCCAGTAGTAGTAACCAGTCTAATTTGCCTCAAACAGTAGCACATTCGACCAAGGACACACCCGCACTGTAGAATTCACACACCCAGGCTGTAGAATTTACACACCCACAACTTACACACCTGCAACTCAACAATGATGGGTTACAAAGAGAAAAAAAGATGACTTCCAAAGTCTCTTGCTGGAATATTTATACCAAGAGTCGACATTATCTTGCCTCGCCTTGAAAATAACCTGTGTTCTTCCACAATCCAACCTATGCTCTTCCACCACGTGAATTAAGCTGAAAAATCTGAGAATATACCGGTGAAAAATCTCGATGGTCTCCTTGGTGCTGCTCTGGTCTGATGTGGTCTCATCGGCTCTGCTCTGTCTAAAGACCAAAGTATTAAGGGGTGAAATTTTATGTAAAATTCCAAAATGGGTTTTAACATGCACGCTTCCTAGGGCAAGGAGACACCAGTGGTTAAGTGTAGAAGACCTTCCTTACACTCTTTTGTATAGTGAATAAAGACCCAAGGAGGGCATGGTAGGAGGGTCGATGGCTATAAGAAATATGATTAGTGCAGGAAGGTGAGGTGATCTTGATGACCAACAATTAAGGGTGCTATTTCCCTCTTCCCTCTTACCTAAAAACTCATGTTTATCAGATGATTAGAATGAAGAAAACATACAGAAGGATCATCGTTGTCTCTTGCTCGAAAATGACAGAAAGGATCAGAGTTGTATCTTACTAAAAAATGACAGAAGGATTAGAAAAATGTATTTTATAAAGATGAATTTCAACCTTACCCTCGATTTGCAAACCAAGAAATCTGGCTATTGCAACCAAATCTGTATCTTGCTCGAAAATGACAGAAGGATTAACAAGCTGTAATTTATAGAGATGAATTTCAACCTTACCCTCGATTTACAAACCAAGAAATCTGGCTGTTACAACCAAATCGAACTTCAAAACCAAATCGAGGTGAATCCGCCCAAATTCAATGAGTCCAACTTCCAAACCAGGCGAATTGGGCCTTTGCAATGTAAATCTAGGGCGAATCCCACCTTTTCAATTTTTATCCGCTTTAATTTTGAGGGCTAAAATATAATAATTATTTATTTTTTAAATAAATTTTGGGCTAAGTTGTTAACTATAGAAAAAATGGGTGTAATATAAAAAATTCACCTCCTCAAACTATAAAACCCCTTAAATTTCGCCTTTGGGCTAAAATTCGCCCCTAAAAGTTTCCATGTATTTAAGTTGAAATTTAGAGCAGATGGGTCTATTGATAAGCATAAAGCAAGGTTGGTGGCAATGGGGTATTCCCAGATAGAAGGTATTGATTTTGAGGAAACATTTTCCGCCGTTGCAAAATTAAATACCACCAGAATGATTATTACTTTAGCCACTAAGCATCATTGGAAAATAAATCAATTAAATGTTAAATCTGCTTTCTTAAATGGTGACTTAAAAGAAGAAGTATATTTAGTGCAGCCTGAAGGGTTTGTTAAGAAGGGAGAAGAACACCTAGTATGTAGATTAAAGAAAGCTTTATATGGTTTAAAGCAGGCTCCTAGATCATGGACGAAAAAATTGATTCTTTTTTCCTCATGCATGGTTATGAACGAAGCAAAAATGATCCCAATTTATATACCATGTTTAATAATGAAGGAAAGATTGTGGTGATTTCTTTATATGTAGATGATATGATAATAACAGGAAGTGCAGACAATCTCATTGAAGAAATCAAGTAGTAATTATCACAGAAATTTGAGATGAAGGACCTTGGAGAAATGCAATACTGTTTGGGTCTAGAAGTTTGGAGAGATTCAAGCCACACTTTCTTGTCCCAGGGTAAGTATGCAAAGAGTCCGTTGTCTACGTTTAAGATGGATGAGTGTAAGGCTGCATTTGTACCTTTACAGTAGAATAACAAAATTCAGTTGAATGATGGTTTGAAATATGCATATGCAACATTGTACAAACAATTGATTGGTAGTCTTATTTATTTGACTACAACAAGCCCAGATTTAGCTTATGCAGTGAATGTTTTGAGTTAGTTTATGACTCAACCCCATGACAATCATTGGTGTGCAGCGAGAGGAGTATTAAGGTATCTGCAAGGAACATCAAACTTTGGTATTTTGTATTCTGACTCATTTGATGTTAAGTTGACAGGTTATACAGACTTTGATTGGGCGGGAAATCTAGATGATAGAAGTTCAATTACAGGTTACACCTTCAACATTGGTTCCGGGGTCATCTCTTGGTCCAACAAGAAGCAGGATAATGTTGCTTTATCCTCACCAAAAGCATAATATCAAGCCATGTGTGCAGCAACATGTGAGGCAGTTTGGTTGCGGAGACTTCTCCAAGATGCAGGGGAAGAACAGACAGAAGCTAAAATAATCAATTGTAACAATTAGAGTTCCATCAAACTGGCTTACAGTCCTGTGTTTCATAAAAACACTAAGCACATCGACACTCAATTTCATTTTGTCAGGGAAAAAGTGCAGTCCAAAGAGATTTGTGTAGATTATTGTAATTCTTGTGATAATATGGCTGATATATTCACTAAGCCTCTGGGAAGACTAAATTTTGATTTGTTTAGGGATACATTAGGTGTGGTTAATAATCCCTTTCTCCATTAAGGGGGAGTGTTAGAATTAATGGAGATTAGGTATATTGTTACGTAGTTTTGATTTGGTTTTATATTAGACATTCATTTCCTATTATTTAGGGATTTGTTTTAGTATCCCTAACCAAATGTATCTATTTATTGTTGGAGTTTTATGAGAAGCCCAAGCGGGTGCATTTTCTTGTAGGAGCTCCTGGTGATTTGCACTTGTGAGCTCCTCTGTGTTGTTTTCCAATTCATGTCTTCCATGTGCAACTGTTGACAATAATGAATTGAATACTAAAGTTATATGGAGGTTTTTATAGCCTTAAAAACCACCCCCATGGGATTTGGAGGATGCACTCATATTAGGATTTGAAACACTACATCATTTTATCTTGTCAACATATTTTTTAGCATAGTCACATCCATTCTTTGGAGAATAGTGCGATCAGTCACAATTTTCACCACTTGCAGCATTCAATGGTCGTGAGTTGCAACATTTATAGATTGTGTCAAGCCTCTCAAACTTCATGATTGACAATCCTAAGGAGAATCAATGTGGGACTTGAATCATGTCTTGTACGCATCACTAGTAAACTGACCTACCAACTCCATCTTTACCTAGTTCACTAAAGCCTTCAAACACATCCATTAATATAAAAAAAAAGTCTCCTCCGTTTATATAATGAAGGTGATACCAAGGAAAAAATGGCAGAACAAAATTAGAGTAATCTCATGCTCTTGAAATTTAGAGAGAGGCTTAAGGAAGTACTAGGAAAAAGGGAGAAGACATAGATAATTTCATGTATGAATTGTAATGTTTGTGTCACTAATTTAATGGATTTATACGGTTTCCCCCTCTAATGTTCATTTCATGCATGATATCTTATGATTTTTATTTCAACTATATACGTGTATGCTCATGTCCATTTTATTATATGAATTAGGTTGAGGATTTCTTGTTCGTAACAATATATTTCTTGGAAGTATTTGGAAAGCATTTATTGTATTCCCTTATTTAAGAAGCAATTTATAGGAGTTAGAGATTTAATATTTAGAGTTGCATCAGCCAAGGATATGATAAGACACTTGACGATAAAAATGTGCACTTTCTCTTTCCATATATGTTTTGATTGATTATTTGCTTCAAGTTCTTTTATTTCGATATAGCGTTCCACCCCTCGCCTGCCTCGAGTTACTAGTGAATTCAAGGGAAGGATTACCTATATGAAGGTGTTTTTTTCTCCATTATATTATAATACACATCTATGAGCCTTGGAGGATCCATTCATATTAGACACTAAGACACTGTATCATTTTCCCTTATTTGCATATTTTTTTAGCTCGATCACAACCATCCTTTAGAGTGGATTGTGATCTAAAGGATGGTTGTGATCTTTCGCAAGCTACACCACTTGTAGCATGCAACAATTGTGGGTTGCACTACTTCAAAAATGAAACCATCTCCTTAGCCTTCATAATTTAAAATCTCAAGGAGAATGAGTGTGGGATTCCAATCATGCCTCGTATGCATCACTAATAAATTGGCATACCGGCTCTAGCTTTGCCTAATTCACTGAATCATTCAAGCACATCCATTAATCCCAAAAATAACGCTCCTCCATCTATATAATGAATGCCATGCCATGGGAACAAAAGAGAGAATAGTTAGAGTAATCTCATGTTTTTTAAATTCAAAGAGAGGCTCAAAGAAATACTGAGGCAAAGAGTTAGAGAAGACCTCTTCTTGGTTGGGGTAATTTCATGTATGAATTGTATTTATTGTCTCATTAATATAATGGATCATTATAATCCCCCCTCTTTTGATGTTCATTTCATGCACAATATGTTATGATTTTGATTTCATCTATTTACATGTATGATCATGTATATTTGATTATATCAATTAGGTTGTGGATTTCTTGTTGCTAAAAATATATCGATTGCAAGTATTTAGAAAGTATTCATTGTATTTTTGTGTGTATGAAGCAAGTTGTAAGAGCTAGAGCTTTGATCTCTGGCATTGCATCAACCAAGGATATATTAGAACAATAGACCATAAAATGGTGCATATTTAATCATTTTTTCTTTCCACACATGTTTTGATTGATCGTTTGCTATGTGTTCTATTGCTTTTGTATAGTGTTTTTCCCCATTTGGCTTGAGTTACAGACGAACTCAAGAGAAGACTTACTTGAACGCAAGTAATTTTTTATCCATAATAGAGGTATATATAAATAATTGTTCCATTGAAAAATATACTAAATAATCTTAGTTACAAATATCTTTGTATTCTGCAATTTCAAAACCATTATAAATATATACTCACTTTGAATTAAACATGTTACATACAATATGTTGAGAAAATAATAGCATTTATCCTAACCACCCAATTTATATCTAATTAATATATATTAATTAATTAAAATAAATATCTATTTATAAATAATTAAAAAAATATCTAAAAATTATTAATTTTTTCTTTTTAATTATATAAAACACTTAAAAAGGGATAGAGTAAATTTATTTAACTAGATTTTAATATTACAAATCAATTTGAAAATTAGAAACCTCACTCACTAAGGACTCTATAGTAGAAGTTTAAACTTGAACTCTCTGCATAATTGCATTCCGTCCCACCACTAAATTATATCATTGCCTTTGCATTATTCTAATCCTCTAATAAATACAAAGGTTTAAGCCTCTCCATTCTTAATTGTTTCCTCCTTATTCGAACATGTGTAAATACTTAATTTTTTCTCCTTTTGATGGTTTCTTGTGTTATTTGGTTTAATAAAAAAAACTATATTAATTATATTATATAATTAAAAATATATATATAATTGGGGTCGGGATTGTAACGTCAATAGGCTGACTTTGTTTTAAAGGAATGGCTGATTTTTTGTTCTCGAAGTTAAACTGGGTAGCCCACAATCAAGCTACTAATTTAACAGTGATTATAAACTTATAAAAATTGTTATAATTGGAAATTCAAAAAATACAATCTATTATTTATATGTGGGTTTTTCCTTGTTTCTCCTTCTCAAATTTTAAGTAGATTAAAAAAAAAATAGAGTAATTTTTATACTTCCTTAGAATTTTATTATGCCCTTGGTAGGAACAACTCATTAATCGATCACTTCAAAAACAAAGTAATCAAAGAGCAAGAAGGCACCCTAAGAATCAATTTAAGACCATATTTCTAGCTCGTTTCCTTATAAATTTAATGAGCATATTGATGCACATATCCAATAGGTGGTGAGCCCATATGTTATTTGATTAAATGGCTTGAAACTAGTTATAATTCTGGATGTAATGGAGAAACTATATTTTGGGTTGAAATTGAGATTTCCTTGGCAATAAAAGACATGATTGTGTAATAATTGAATAATGATATGTTAAGGGCTAAGATGGCGTTTGGCATCACCATGAAAAAGTGTAATGTGTTGCACTTCTAAATGCCATTCTATGGGGTTTGTCAATCTCTGGTTTCCTTGTAGTTTCTATAGGATTTATTTGTCTTCTTTCAGTGGGAAGAAGGTTGTATTCTACTCATTGTCTTTACCTCATGATGGTCTTTTATGTTTTTTCTATCCCAACGAAGTCACCTCATTATCTTGCCAAAAAAATTGATGAAATTTAGGAATCTATTTGGCACCTTTAGATATTTGTAGACATGTTGGTGGATTAAACTACAACATTTGTGGGCATATTGATCTAGTGACAATATTTATTTCAATGAGTAGAGGATGAAATCGAGTGTTTGTGAAGTTAATTGGAATATACTAGTGTGGGTGATTGGAGAAGCTACCCTTTTTTGGTGCTATAGGAGCACACAAGCAATAATTTTGTAATATTATTTTTTTTGCTATCACCTATGACAAGGTTAGGATGGACTTCTAGAGTTGGGAGCATATAGGTTAGCAATACAGGTTGCTGTCATCAGTTGGCCCAGGGGCTTTTTGGAGGAGTTTTGAGGAGTTTTTATGACGAGCGATGGCATTCACTTGATATATTCCATCATCCGAACAATTTTACTTTCGTTCTGGCGCATTTCGACAACTTTCAGAAAACTAAGTTATTTTTGGGCTTAACTCCATTAATTACGCTGAAAGTGGCATTTCGGGAGGAATAGATAATAGAACACCTTAGTGTAATATCTCGTTGGAACCAGAATGAAGATATCTTCAGGATGGGGTGCTGAGAAGTGAGTTATAGTGGCCAAAGATAGTACCATGGGCGATATACTATTTTCCTTAATTAAAAATGACTTTTATTAGTCATTTAATTAGAGGAAAAATAATATTTAGAGGAAAAGGGGCCAAAAGTGACTTAAGTGAAATATAATTAAATTAAATTCACTTTGATAGATTCAATGGAGGATCTTCTAGAATAATAATAAAATAATAAAATAAGATGCTTATAGAGGATTGAAGATCTATCCATCAGATCTATAAAAGGAGAAGCGAAGGTCATTTGGAGATATCTTGGATTGGATCATTGTTTGTGTGAGAGGTTTGAGAACATGGATTCTCTACTTAAGTAGTAGCCCCAGGGTGGAAACCCTTAGGTGATTTAGTGAGATTGGGCAAGCACCCATCTCTTCCCTTGGTGGATCCACTCAGTATTCACAGGTTGCAGTTTATTTCCAGTTTGTTTTGGAGGCCAGTTGCGACATTGTTGTGGATCTATTTGGGCCTTATTTTAGCCATTTCCAGTTTTTGTACCAGCAGTGTTATATTAATAAAATAAATTTGAGATCTTCTCCATAATTACATTGTCTATTATTCAGTTGCTCTATTATATTTCCTTTTTTTCCATAAATATTGTGGTTGATATTATGCAAATTGTTTATAATGTTAACAAGTTAAATTTCTGAAGTTATTTACATGGCAATCTTCTGGTGATTTTATGGTTGAATTAATTTCTGGCAAAATTCTTAAAATATCCCATTTGGGATATTATAGTGGTATCAGAGCTGGTGATCTTGCTAGTTTGAGGTTTTAGTTTCCAAATTACTAGAAAAGCCAAATTCAAGGGTTTTACTGTAGCTCAATTTTAGAGCAAGATCGATGGTTTATTATTTTGAGACATTATTGGAGGACGCAATTTAGTTATTGTGTTTGTTGTTGCTTGCAAGGTTCATTAGTTTACGAGAGCTATAAGCGAACCTAGGTTCATTAGCTTTTCAGCGATAGGCTAACCTCCATGGTTGAGATTGATATTCTATTTCTGGAGCAGTGTGGCAGTCTCTAGGCCAGTGTAGAGGAGGTTAGTTGAGTCTAGTTACAGAGGAAGGTCTTAACCATTTGATCTGGGAGATAGAGCAAGTGAAAGAGGGATTATTCGTCGCACATTTGGAGTATTTCATTGATAATTTTGTAGACATTGTAATCAACTGCTACTGGGAGAGCGTAGCATTATTGGGGTCAATTTTCGAGGATCGTGATTTGGCCAAACCATTTCTAGGTTTTGGTCGGATTGGCTTGAGTCCAAGAGTAATTTTTGAGAATTTTTTGAGCACCGGATGTAGGTTTTTTGGCCAATCCATTGCAGCAGCTACTACATAGTTGCTACTGGAGAGCATTTTGCTGGGTCAAAATTATTTAGCTAGAATTTGCCCAATATTTTTCAAGGTTTTTTGGGTTTTTTTTTAGTATAGTCTGCAGTTAAAATCATGGCATTTTCTAAGTAGCATATCAACCCATTTACACAGTCCCTACTCAGCCAGGTGTTCTAGGCGCTAGACAAAATGGGCAAATTTTGAAAGTTGGAATCAGATAAAACCATTTTTGGGTTTTTCTGGGTTTTGTGAGTAGAGTAAATGGTTAAAATCCCAATTTTTTTTGAGTAGTAGATCAGCTTACATACGCAGTCCCTACTCAGTCAGCAGCTATAGGAGCTAGGAAAAAAAGGGTCAGATTTTGAAGGTTGGAATTCAAGGAAACCATTTCTGGGTTTTTCTGGGTTTTGGGTAAGGATCACCTTCGCAAATTCCTAGAATTTTCTAAGCAACAGAAGCATCCCAATTGACAGTTTGAAGCCAGTTAGCAATAACATTTCCGATAGTTGCAGAATTTCCAGAGTCAGCACAGAGCTTAGGAGAGATCATTCCCTTGCATCTGGGGTAACATTTTTTATCTTGCTTTGCTAGGATGAATTCATCTTGTTGTGCAAAAGTGATTTTTCTAAAGCCTAATTAATTTTCCAAAACCTAAATTATTTGCTAGAGCTAGATTTATCTATTGGGGCAGAGTATTTTAATGAGCAATGTATTAATGTATGTAGGGTGTTTTTGTGGTATCTTTCATTGTTATCATAAATTTTTATTGTTGCCTGTTACATAGTAATTTGTCACCATCCCTGCAATCCCCATCTCGCCCATTGGAGGGTCGTTTCTGTGACGAATAAGCAGTGTCATGCCTTGCAAATACCATCATTGCATCCCTTTCCATGAGGAAAACATTCCTTTTGTTGATCATTTCCTGAGCAGACCCCTAAAAACACTCATTTTTGCCTTGGCGTTGGTATCCCGTTATGTCCTCGCGCCAATGAGGAAAATTAACACTGAGCCCACGCCAATTGGTGCTCTGTCCCAGTTGAGCACCCGTGCCAATCTGCTTATGGAAATTTTTTTAAGAAAAAGAGGCGAAGTTTTGATTACAACAACTTTGTGGATGAGTCATGAGGAGTGGTTTTGAATGAATAACCACGGTCTTCCTCCTTTGGCTTCTTGTTTCCACCTTATTAGGAACCTCCCAAGGGATAAGGATTCCCTTCCACTATTGTAGGGATCCCAACCTCCTCTACTCTATAAATATAGCCTTCATCCATTGATGAAGGGGTTGAATAGCTGAAGGGCTGAATGGTTGAGTCTCCAAGAGCCTTCATAGCCTAAAGAATGATGCAATAGTCCTCATAGTTCCAAATCCGTAGCAAGGATTTGATGATCGAAGAGAGAGGCTTGTCCCCATTCCTGACAAGCTTTACCGAGACATATTCTCCTGACGACCTGCCGAAGGAAGATTCAACGTCAAAGCTAGGTTGTATTTTCCTTTGTATGAATTAATGATAAGTGACTTTGGTTATGGTTCCACTTGTATTGTTCATTATGATCATTAGTTGTGTCTTCTCTGATTGATACATACTTGCATATATCGGGTTTTACGCTTGTGTTTGTCGTGTTTCTTGTGTGTGTAGGTGTTCGATCACGGTGAGCGAAAGGATTGTGATATGCTAGAGCAAGGGAATGCAAGCGTCATCTTCTCTACAAATAACAACGTTGGACTTGAGGTAGGCCTTCATCACAAGTTGGTTTATTGCAATTAGGAACTTGCACCTTAGCATGATACGATTGTTGCTAGACCCGATCTGGGCTAGTAGGGATCGCCTCTGTCCACAGAGGGGATTTACCTCTACAACAAATAGGCGACTCTGCTGGGGAGTTAGCTTGTTGTTTGCTTTATAAAATACAGACGGAGCCTGAAGTTAGCCAGATAGCCTTCGAAATGCTCTTGCTCTGCATTAGTGAAAGTAGATGAACGCTGCTTCAGTCAATCTCTGGTCTAGTTTATGAAATAAACACTTGGAGTATTGTCTTAGCTTTCGGTCGTTTCTTGAATTTGCTTGCTTGATCAGCTCTTTTGGCTGGCTCTTTTCGTGAGTTTGGTTTTTGGTTTGAGATTCAACATCACTGGTCTGCTTCTTGGATTGCTTTATTTTATTTCTACATAGTAAATTTGACTGGCGCGCTTATTAGCCTGACAGTCGCGCCAATCCTGAAGGTGCTAGGGTTTGCTCTGTTCTGAGCTTTCTGAGCTTGATCTGTGATTTTGGTTTCATTTCTTCGACTGCCTGAGTGTTCTGGAGCCTTGTTTGACTGAATGTGACCTTCATCCTTTGGTTGTTTTCCCGTTTCTATCGATTTTACATTCTAACCCTAGGGCATCTAGGTGCTATTGTGTGTCGAGCCTCCCTTAGGAGTTTATGGTTTCTATCTGTTCAGTCAACTTTGTGATTGCTTCTCTGCATTCGTTTGGTGGTTGTCTATCGTTTTATTGCGTTATTTGAGTGATTGGCTTCTTCTTCATTCGAATTCCGCTTTGTCTCGTTTTGGGCCTAGATTACATGGTTCATTTGAGTCTTTGGGATTCTTTTGGTTTGGAGAGATTCTTTTTGTCAATTTGAGGTCTGATTGTGTGCTTGAATTGAGTGAAATTTGATTGTTTTTACTCTTTTGCTTTTTCTTCTCAAATTTCTTGTTCATTAGTTTTCATTTCGTTTAGTGCACTTTGCTCTTAAACATTGGAAATAAAAAAAAAAAAATTATTTTGCTTTTGATCAGTTAGTGTGAATTAAATCTTTTCTCTGTCATTAGTGATTTGTAACTTTGAAAGAAAAGCTTTTAGTTTCCATTAGCTGCATTAGAAACGTTATTGGTTGTTGTCTGATAATTTTGTCATTGTGTGAAAAGATTTTAACTCTCTCGTAATTAGCTTTCATCGAATGAAATGATATACTGTGGCATGTAGTGTGCATTTAGGAGATTTTGAGAACATAACACTCGCTAGGACCTGAAAAATGAAACATAATTGAAGATAAACATTAAAATTTATTCAATTTACAATAAGGCAGCATTGAAACATTAACGAAATATTTAGAGGTCTAGGCTAGAGACGTGTTCCGGCGTCTTTAAACCTAGTAGCTATTGTTCCCCCCTTGGCTTTAGACAGCACTAGTACGGACTTGTGCTCCCCGTGCCGTCGCGTATATAAAGGGAGACCCCACTAGGTTTCTATCCTTTATCCATAGGAAGCCGAGTTTGCCGCCCTATACCCGTGATACACCGAACACAACATTCGGGGAGATTGCCTGCACGTACGTTAAGTCCTTGGTTGATTTCTCCTTCATTTTGAAACCAAGGTGTATATTGCAGTTCACGGTTATTTGGTACACCCTTTGCCTAGCATTCTTGAGCAGTCATTTTGATCTTATCTGACTCCTTAAATTTGAAAAGATCACCAAGCGCTTGTCCTTTCACGCTTGCTTCAAAACTGAAAGAGATAGAGTCACCTTTCATCTGTTTCTCGACTCTTAAAACATGAAACGGTGAAGTTTCTAAGTTTCAATGTGGTAAAATAAATCACCCGCGATCACATGCCCTTTTAGAGTTTGCTTGTTGGCCGTTTGATTGTGTGCCTTGGTTTTTAGCCCGTGTGCAGTTTTGAGTTGTTGATGGCAACTTTTCCAGAGTTCACCAACCAAGGAATCCCCTCCAATGGGAATCCTAGTCATTTTCCTCCTTTTGGAAATGTTGGTGCTCCTTATATGGCAACGTTGTCCCTTCCCGGGTTAACTGTTGGGTTGCCTGTTTGGTTGTTTTCAACCTCTGTGGTCCCGAATGTCTCGGCTACTGTTCAATCAGTTCCTCCACCTGAACAACATCATGTTGATTCCAAGGTGGACCTCTCCCCTTCTTCACCTGTTTCTGTGTCCTCCTCTTCTACTTCGCCTGGTGAAAGTCTGGATTCGAGTAACCAGGTGGCTAAGAAGAAGAAGAAGAAGACAAAGAAGAAGAAGTCTGATAAGCGAGAGGCTAAGGCTGCAGCTGCTGCTTCTAATGCACCTCCTCTTGATAAACCTTCCAACCCTCCACGGAAAGTCAAGTTCCCTTGCATGTTGTGCACGGGAGACCATCTTCTTCGAGATTGCCCTGGCATTCCCAAGGTGCTTGAAGCATGGTCCAACAAATGGTCACGTTGCCTTTGGCTTCTCGGGAGTCAAAGTTAGGGCACGTCAACTCTGGTGTCAAGGCTCCCTAGAAGGTAAGCTCGCCAATCCCTATAAGTTGGTGGGGGGAACCATGCCACTCACCTTTGTCCATATATGGATGAAGCTGCTTAGTTTTGGACAACTTGGATGTTCTCGCGCCGTGACTTCCACCGGTTACAAATAGCTGAGTCCTCCACTGCCTGATCCCACGATTGGTCAAGAGTCATCTCGTCGATCCCGCTCCCTCGGAAATTCAAATTGTGAATTGGCCCCCATCAACTATTGGTCGGGGATTGGGTTTTGAATCGTCTCTGCCTGGGTAGGTGCACTAGGTATTTCTATTGAGAGTGGACCTCACACCCCCTCAAATTTTTTGTTTCTTTAGATTCCTAGATTCTTAGAGAAATATTCTCCCCCGTCCTGTACCTCAAGAAGTCGCTTCCGTTTCCCGTGTGGATGTCCTAGAGGATTCCCCTCCCACCATTGAGATGGAGGTTGTGGAGGATGCTCCTTCTTCTTCCGTAACACCAGGGGAAGACCATCTTGGTTCGATGGTAGCCCCTCCAAGTAGTTTGGTCGCTTCCTTCGATTGGAGTCGATTTTCAGGATACCGCCTTCCGTCTTATGTGCCTTTCGAGATCACAGTACAGGCTTTTGGTCTGGTCGTACCCAGCACCATTATAGATGAAGGTGCATCTATTAGTGTTTTATCCTCAACTACCTGGCAAGCTTTCGGTTCGCCTCCGCTTGCGCCTGTTACGCAGAATCTATTGGCTTTTAACAAAAGAACGAGTCAACCGTTAGGGATCCTTCCAAGGTTACCTGTTACTTTGGGAGGTAAAACCTTCCATATGGACGTGATGGTTGTTCCAGGCCCCTTGGATTTCAATCTGCTCTTGGGGCGCGATTACACCTATGCCATGGGAGCACTTGTCTCCTCCCTTTTTCGTGTGGTCTGTTTTCCACATGAAGGATGGATCGTGACCATTGATCAGCTTTCGTTCTTTGGTCCCGATGTGGCAACTGGCCCACCATCATCCCTTCCCTCGTTTTTATCCACCCGCTGTGGTCTCCCCACCGCAGGTCAACTATGTGGCTACCTACCCCGTGCCTGTACTCAGTGACGATGCCATCGTGCATAGTGTGCTAGGGGCATTGGGTCCTGATTTCCGAGATTTTTTTCTTCCATCGGGAGTGGAACTCTTGGAAGTGATGACTTCTTGTTCATTATGATGAGGTTGGTCGGAGCAGAGTTTGTTTTCTTGTGTCAAGCTCCTTAAAAAATGAAACAAGTTGGCCTGATACGCCTCGTTTTCTTTGTGTCAAAGCCCTTAAACCATGAAACAAGGTGTCCCGAGGATAGTTCTTTTAATGTATCAACCTCATTAAAAAATGAAACAAGCTCTTATGAGAATAGTTCTTTTAATGTGTCAACCTCATTAAAACAATGAAACACGTTCCCATTCAATTCGAGTCTTTGTTTAAGTTCTCGTAAAATACCAGCTGAGTCTTTTGATCTCGTAATTGGAACCTTCACTCCATCTTCCTTTCATATGGATTGAAGCTTGGGGGCATGTACCTCGAATTGAGTCACCATCATGGGGGCATGCTTACTTTTTTCAAGCATAGTTTGTTTCCATTTCAAGCTTGTGTAAAAATGAAACCGGTTTCAAGCATAGTTTATCTTTCTTTCAAGCTTGTGTAAAAATGAAACCAACTTCAAGAAGAGTTTCCTAATTTCAAGCTTGTGTAAAAATGAAGCCATTCCCATTTTACCTCTTGTGATTTCCATTTTATCATCCTGTTTTTTCCAGATGAGCCTTGGTTTTCTCACTCCATCGTCGTTATCTGCTTGGCCGATTATATGCCTTCACTTGGTTGTTTTACTTGTTCTTGAGGAACTGCTGCAATGAGTGGACTTGTTAGCCAACCTCTTAACCTTTACTTGTTATGAGCAGTTCCACCATTACCGGAACCAGTTGCTACCCTTTATACCACTCGTTCCTCCAGGAGGAGTCACCTTCACCTCTTCTCCGACTCCCTAAACATGAAAAGATTTTCGGAGTCACTTGTCGTTTCGATCTCGTTAAAGTGGCTGCGAAATGACATCTACCCAGTATACGTTTACCCCTTTTTTGGGCTGGGATAGATTAATTACGAAAAAGGAATACCCTAGCCTATCGCGACTAGGAGGTTTTCTCACACATAGTTTTCTACCTTTTCGGATCTGAGGAACTATTTACGAAAAGGGACTGTTGGAGTTTACTTTTCCAATGTCTTTTCAAACTCTCTAAACAAGAAAAGACATCAAGTTTTCCCTTTTTCAGACTCCTTAAACCCTGATGACATCGGATTTAGTCGTAATGAAGATATTCGAGTTTCACCTTCCTAGGGCTCGTTAAATGTACTAGGTTGGGTTTGTCCGAAGGACGAACTTATATGACAAGCATATGGTATCCTCTTCAAGCTTGTTTTCAAAAATAATTGGGGTACTCGCGTAAATGGTGGGGAAAATGGAATCCGCATCACGTGTCAAGAGATGTCACCTCGAACATGGCACTTGTCTCGATATCATGCCCAAGTTGGGGACAAGTCATCTCGTTTTCCACTTGCCCGTGGGTTTGGGTGATCCCTTGATCTCTCATCTTCTCTTTGCCCGTCATCATGGCCTTTGATATTTTGATGTCAACACGCTAAAATCCATCGTCGTGATGCCGAGCATGTTCAAGAGAAGTTGACCTCTCTCCGTGGAAGTTTCCAAACCTTCCTCCATTCCTCATCCGATCTTGATTCGAAAAATACATTATGTTCCTCCGTCTCGTGTGGATGATGTTGTCTCGTGTCGATGATGTGGGAAACATTATGGCCCACCTTCGATCAAGGTCACTTCCTGTCGACTTCAGCTCATTATCCAGAAAGCTGATCTAGAGACTCCCTTATGGTACCTTGGAGCCTGCATGCCTCAATGGCAGGTTCGTCGCATTCGACGTGAGGTTTTCATCATTGGCCTCCGATCGAGTGATTCTACGGGTGTTCGACACCAGCTCATTGATTCACACGTCGTAGATTGTACCTATAGTACCTTGAGGGCCATTGTCATTATTGGTGGTTCCTCTCGCGTCTGTTAACAACTTTCATCATTGGCTGGTAATCAGACGATGTTCTTGCATGTTCGACTTCAGCTCACTTATTTGCATGCTTGAACTTGTACTTTGTTCGGGTCAGATGGAGCAGTAACCCCGGATTTTGTCTATTGGAATCTAGGTCAGATTTTGTGGATTATTATGATTGGTAACATGATTTATCGATTGGATTAAGTTCAAAATACTCGAGTCTCGTTTATCGATCTCATCGATGGCCGCGTCCATGCCTTTGATCCGGATTATTGTATACTCTGCTATGGATGGATGCGCCCATACCACACATATATCATGTATTTGAGATATCGGTTGTACTTCTCTATGCAGGTTTTCCGACGGCGGTGTTTTCAGTTGGACACGTTCTCGTAAAGCATTTCACCCCTCTCTCTCTTTCGGGCCTCATGCTTTAGGGGGCATTTGTTACACAGTAATTTGTCACCGTCCCTGCAATCCCCATCTTGCCCATTGGAGGGTCATTTTTGTGACCAATAATTAGTTTCATGCCTTGCAAATACCATAATTGCATCCCTTTCCATGAGGACAACATTTCTTCTGTTGATCATTTCCCGAGCAGACCCCTAAAAACACCTTGTTTTTGCCTTGGCACTGGTAGCCCGTTATGTCCTCGCGCTAATGAGGAAAATTAACACTGAGCTCGCGCCAATTGGCGCTCTGTCCCAGTTGAGCACCCGCGCCAATCTGCTTATGGAATTTTTTTAAAAAAAAGAGGCGAAGTTTCGATTACAACAACTTCGTGGATGAGTCATCAGGAGTGGTTTCGACTGAATAACCATGGCCTTCATCCTTTGGCCTCTTTTTTCCACCTTATGGGGAACCTCCCAAGGGATAAGGCCTCCCTTCCACTATTGTAGGGATCCGAACCTCCTCCTCTCCTCTATAAATATAGCCTTCATCCATTGATGAAGGGGCTAAATAGCTGAAGGGCTGAATGGTTGAGTCTCCAAGAGCCTTCATAGCCTAAAGAATGTTGCAATAGTCCTCATAGAGCCAAATCAATAGCAAGGAGATAGACGATCGAAGAGAGAGGCTTGTCCCCATTCCCGACAAGATTTACGGAGACGTATTCCGCTGACGACCCGCCGAAGGAAGATTCAACGTCAGAGCCAGGTTGTATTTTCCTTTGTATGAATTAATGATAAGTGACTATTGGTTATGGTTCCACTCGTATTTTTCATTATGATCATGAGCTGTGTCTTCTCTGACTGATACATAATTGCATATATCAGGTTTTACGCTTGTGTTTGTCGTGTTTCTTGTGTGTGCAGGTGTTCGATCGCAGAGAGAGAGAGGATTGTGATCTGCTGGAGCAAGGAAATGGGAGAGCCATCTTCTCTACAAACAACAACGTTGGACTTGAGGTAGGCCTTCATCGCAAGTTGGTTTATTTCAATTAGGAACTTGCACCTTAGTGTGATACAATTGTTGCTAGACCCGATCTGGGCTAGTAGGGATTGCCTCTGTCCACAGAGGGGATTTACCTCTACAAAATTGCCATAAACATGGGGTTCTTAAAATACCTCCTAAACCCACATGGAAACACAACCATCAAAGCTTTGAATCACAATGTTTCTATTATCCAAAAACACAAGCAGAACAATAGACCTTTCTTAAAAGGTGTCTATGCCATTCTTCAAAATGGGCAATCCAGGGACTTATAGAAAGAATCAGAGATAGGGCACAAAATCCTTGCGCTTGGGAAATATTTGAAACACATGAGTATCACATGGAGAGTTCTTTCCAAAATTGAGGAACTTAATGAACTCCTTTCCAAATTAAAACAATCAGAAGGGAGGAAATTAATTTGGGTCTTAAAACCATGTATGCTTGCTCTCATACAACCCAAGTTCTTGGAGGAAGGGTCACACTTCCAGTTGCAACTTGTTTCAACATCATCATGAACTAACTACCCCTACAACCCCTTACAATGATGAAATTATGAGGAGAGTTTTCAGACTGATGGTAGGGACCTTTCAAGATTTGGACAACAACACAAGATCTACTTTTGGGAAGACGCTTGAAGTTTTATGAGGTATGGCCACATTCAGAACATATTGCATCATGTTTGATATTGAATGTGATGGCTTGATTCTGCAAATGTTCCAATGCTTCTTCAGCATGAGGAGACATGATGCTAACAAAGTCATAGCACACACACAGTCCATCCTATCATCATATATGAGAGATTGTGAGTACCTTTACCGAGAGTTGCAGATTAAGGTGTTGAGCATTTGGAGGAGAGAGCCGTTGGTCTCACATGTTGCTTATGAGCTATCCCAAGGGTTGGTTGAATAGAATATTAGGATATTCAGGAGACAGTTGACTAAGGAGAGCTCCAGTTTGGTGGATTAGGCAACAGAAGTGAGCTGAGGAGGAAGGGACTTTGCTTTATCTACAAAGAACCTTGGGGGCCTAATTACTCATGCTTGAGTGATGCAGATGATGTGGCAGAGGCAGAATAGAAGGAAATTCCTTCTATATGCCAAGATGAGGACTCTTCATCAGATGAGTCCATGGGATCATATGAGGATAATTATGGGGAGCAAGAGAAATCATGTGGAGTTGATGACAGTAGGCCAGAGCTGTATTTCAGTGTGAAGGGTGAGCATTCAGGGGACTCTATGGGAGATACTCTGGGTGATGAGTCACTTGTGACGATTCAGCCGGAGAAGCATATGATGGAGCATGAGTCAACAGAGGAGGAGGCTATGCACATCATGCATGATAGTCCTTTGGGGGAGAGCCAGATGGAGGCTCACATTGAGTCTGCGATGGATGTATGGCTACCCTTAGGACCAGCCTTGGGTGAGGAGCAGACGGATGTACAGGCATCTAGCAGGGAGGCAATAATTGCAGATACTTATCCTCATGAGATGTTTGAGGTTGATGGGATAGTTCTGTGTGAGGATAGTATACAGCAGGAGCATGAAATTCCTGATCGGGAGAGGTATGAGTTGTTGGAGATGATGGAGCATCCATCATCGGGTCGATACATAGATGAGGTGTAGATAGATGCATGTGCAGTTAGCAGAGCAGTAGTGCGTTCAGGGAGTAGCACTCTCCAGGAGTACATTGAAGGGGCTTGCAGCATATCTCACCCACTTGGCCTTTTATAGAGAGAGGGGCCTTCCTCTATAGCAGATCTGATCGGTAGACAGGACAGAGTAGCGTGAGTTGAGTATGGGCTGGCGACAACACTCCATACATATTCCGTATGCATATTCCACTACATTGGATTCTTCTTCCAGGTTAGATTGGCAAGAGATCATGAGTTGGTACCCTCTTGATGGTACAATCTTCTTCATAGGGAGCTTAGAGGAGCAGGGGCCCTTACACATGGCAGATGCTACAGATTCTCGTTGGCAGTGGGGCACAAAGCAAAAATTATCTGCACTCACGTTGTTTTGTCCCTCACAGAAAATTTCCGTCCATATGGATATATCACCACCTATATCATGTTCCCTTAGAGGTCAAAAACACCAATGTTCCTAAATCAAGTCGTGGAATTGGAGAAAAGCTCTGTAAAACCCTTAAAAATCTACCTGCGCATTTTTTCTAGCCTTTTCCTGTGCATGTGCTACTATTTGGTCCATAAACTGTGGCAACCCCCACACTTTTTTCCACTATTACCTGCGCACTCTCGTGAAAAGAAAATAAAAGGAAAAAGCAAATTCTAGAAGTCTAGTTGGTCGAATATTCTCCCAAATGGAAGCTTCTAGAGTCATGATCAGTTCGAGATTTATCCCTCCACTCATGGAGCTTATCCCTTGGTCCATGGAACTCAAATCCCTTCATGAAAGGAACCCGTCCCCTTCTTCATGGAACTGAAACTACCTCCATTTCCTTATAAATTGAGCTCAAGTTTTAGGTTCAAGGGTAGACATACATGGTAGTTGCTGAAGAAAATTCATAAGAGTGCATACTTTCTACACTAATGAGTTGTTGTTGGTATGAGAATGATCACAACCTTGTGTCCATAACTGCATGCTAGTATTTAGAGTAGAAGGCTTATCAAACTGAAGGAGAAACGATTGTTCAAGTCTTTGGGAGAAATTTGTATGACTTCAAGGCATTAGTTTGTAAGATTACTCTTTTTATTCAAGATAATACATATGGATCTCTTTTTCTCATTGAGTTTTTCTTATGCTTATTGAAATAACATCAATACTTAGACTCCTTGATCACTAAGTTGGGTTAGTTTTTCTTGATTATTATATGTGGCAGATGCTTTGATTCTTTTGTCTTGTTTTTGATTGCAGGTTCTACTTCTTGGAGAAGCCTCTTTGGAGCAACTGGATAAAAGACTGCATCAAACGTTGGATTTCAAAGTAGAGGCATGTCCTCTCTACTTTCTTATAATAATTCTGAAATGCATTTAATCTAGAGAAAAATATTTCCAAATGGATGTTTGTTTCTAGCTATTTGTTGAATACTAGGTAGATCACTCTTATCCGCAAGAGGGATTATTACGCATAACAAAATGGCATATGCTCTTGCAGGTTATGCTTGGGGGGAATTGAAACTTATCTCAAGCATGATTTTTCCCTTTGTTTCAAGCTTGTGTAAAAATGAAACAAACCACTCTCAAGCACAATTTTCCTACGTTTCAAGCTTGTGTAAAAATGAAACCACTCTCAAGCATAAATTTTCCTATGTTTCAAGGTTGTATAAAAATGAAACCTATCTTGAGTCCATTTCGGTTATTATTTTCAAGACTCATTAAACTCATGAAAATTCCGAGATTATTTTTCTATCTTTCATTCTCGTAAAACACATGAAAATGCTGAGTTCTTTTCGTATTTTATTGCTCGTAAATTAAATTGAAAGTCGTCAACCGAGTATACTTTTATCACTTTTTCTCGCCGTTCTTTAAAATTATGAAAAGCAAAACCTAGAGTCTTTTTAACTTTTTTCGTAATTACAAATATGAAAAGATTGCCGAGTACTTGACTATTAGAACTTGTTAAAGTAAATGAACATTCGTCCCATTATTATAAGTTTAGCCCTTTTCTGGACTGAAATGGGCTAATTATGAAAAGGTATACGTTGAATAATCATGATCAATATTTCCTGAATTATTTTATCCTTTTTTAGGATTAAGAGACTAAATTTACGAAAAATAACAAACATGGAGTTTACTTATGTTTTTCTTCAGACTTCCTAAAAATGAAAAACATTGATTTTTTCCTATACTGAACTCCTTAAAATTTAACAATAAAGGACCTGCCAATTACAATAGGACCGAACCACTCCTTCTTAGGGTTCGATTTTAATACTAAGATGGACTCATCTGAAGGATGAACTTACACAAACAATAAAATTTTATCCTCCTCAAGCTTGAAAAAAATAAAGAGGTACTTTCCAGTAATGGTGGGGGGAAAAGAGAGAAAAAGAATCCAATTGTCACCCTTGTTTAAAAAGAAACATGCCACTCTTGAACACAACACTTTGTCACACTTTTACCTGGGTTGGGAAATCCTTTGTCTAAAAGTTAATCACATTGAAATTCTTCAGCCGGTTTCTGGGTATTAGCTTTAGGTAAAATGTTGCCAAGCCATCTGCAGTGTCATTATGTGTTCAAGAGGGAGTTCAAATAAACCATTCATTGCAAGCATTTGTCTCCATTCAAGTTGACTATCACTGAGTCAATCCTTGCAATTATTTCTTCAAAACCTTATCTAATGGTTTCGTGTTATGGGTTTTCCTATGATGGATAACTTTCTATCGACGTCAACTCATCATCTAGAAATTTGATATAGAATCCTATCAATACCTTGGAATCTTCATGCCCTAATGGCAGGTTTCTCGCCTTTGACGATAGGTTGCATCATTTACCTTCAATTGAACGATTCTATGAGTGTTCGACTACAAATCATTCATTCACACTTCATAGATTGTACTGGAGTACTTTGAGAGCCATTTTCATTATTGGTGGTTTCTCTCACACTTGTTAACGGTTCACATCATTGACCAGTAATAAAGTGGTTTCTACCATGTTCGACTTCGACACAATCAATCGCATGGATAGATTCGTACTAGTTCAAGAAGTGGAAATCAAGACCCTGGATCTAGTTTCTACCATCCAGGTTGTGAGGAGTTTTATTATTCATAATACGGTAGACTACTCATGACATATGGTTGTGCCCATACTGTGTCTACTTTTGATGTAATATTGAAACCATATCTGTACCAGAACATTTAGTTAGTTTTGATCTAAGTATGGGAATGCCTACCTCAAGAAAGCGATATATATATATATATATATATATATATATATATATATATATATATATATATATATATATATATATATATATATATATATATATATATATGTTTGCATTGAATGTTTTTATAGGTTTTCGACCGGTGTCTCCAATCCAATTGTCAGAATGATAAAGCACTTCACTCTTCAGAATAACCTCAGACTTTGCACTTTAGGTGGAAATCTATTACACATTATTTTTTCACCATGACATTTGACTGTCCATATAGGTCTATCACTACCTATATGATGTTCCCTTAGAAGTAAAAAACCTCAATGTTCCTGAACCAAGTCTTGGAATTGGAGAAAAGCTTTGTAAAACCCTTAAAAGTCTACCTCCGCACTATTTCTAGCCTTTTCCTCAGGTCAATAGATGTTTGGTCTATAAACTGTAGTAACCCCTGCACGTTTTGCTACTATTACTTGCAGACCCCCGTAAAAATTCAAATAAAAGAAAAAGTAAATTCTATAAGCCTAGCTGGTCGAATATTCTCCCAAATGGAAGTTTCTAGAGTCGTGATTAGTTCGAGCTTTATCCCTCCACACATGGAGCTTATCCCTGTTGGAAATGTTGCCATTGATGGCAAAGGAGGTAGCAGATGCAGAGACAGGAACAGTTACAAGGAGACAAAGACAGACAATGGAGGTAGCAAAGAAGCAAACGAATGAAGCAAAGGAGACAGGCAGAGGCAGAGGAAACGAATATAAAGGAGAAAGGCAGAGGCAGAGGAAGCGAATACAGAGGCAGAACCATTATCACAGCAGTAGAGGCAGAGGCAGAGCGACAGAAGCAGCAGAGGCAGAGCCACGGCTGTTATTGCAGAGAAACAACTGTTATTCCGAGAATCTTTTACACAGTCGGGTGTTACACATAACATAAATTACATTCCGGGCTTTATATTCAAACGTGCAGTGGAATGCAATGAGATTGGATATGCTTTGAATCAGTTGGCATTCACTGTTTGAATTATGTTTTGAACAGAGCACTTGTATTCGATTGACATGAAGGTTATATATATGGTTTATATAAATGCATACACCAAAGAACTATGGGTTATATATATGGTAGGACCGTGTGGAAATGCCAAAGACCAAGGCCACTTATTAATGGAGTGGAACCATAGTCGTAACAAAGAATATATATATAATTGAAATGCGATGAATAGTTATATATATATATATATATATATATAATTGAAATTGTGGAGGACCAGAACCTGGAGCGTAGGGAGAAGTGGAACTGTGACGGATGAGTAGTAACGGTGGTTTGGAGGAACAGTAAAGCGGAATGGTGGTATTCATCGCACCACCCTTATACGGAAAGTGGTATTGAAGGAATGGGCAGCGATTCCATAGAATGCCTGACGCGTGTCCCCGAGTGAAATTGGAAAACCACTTTTTATTGTGCGCCATCGCGAGTTATGGTCTGCGCATGTTGATCAAGCGATATCCGTTGGATCGGGAAACAGGATATCGGCCATTGGATAGGCGAGGGAATTTAACAAGGTACGTCACGGAGTTGGCCCGAGTACTGTACACAAATGAAGGGAAAATGGTTATTAAACTTTGGTCATAATATTACATGGGCGAAGGTCAAGAATGTCATTCCAGAGGCCTCGTATATGGTGACAAAGGTTAGTCATTATCCCCCGTGTAATTTAAAAAGGAATGGTTTAATATATCCGAAAACTTTGGATATAGTTCAAGGTATTTTATTTAAATATTGCAACTTGGACATACGGAGACTAAGACCATATGTTTACGATTGTGAAGTCAACATGCTATGAAATATATGGGAATGTAATATAGTTTGATGTTATAAAGCCACAGACTATTAATAATTGTTAATGCTTGACTTGGAGATGGGCATACGATGAAGTGAATGCATGGGTCCTCACATTTAGTGGGAAACACACACACACACACACACACATATATATATATATATGATGATATATATACTACGCTGATATTTAATATAGTGGGCTGTAATATTGCTCTGAAATTGTATTAAAACATTAATTGGGTTTATTACATGAGCATATTATGTACTGTATGGGTTTTATAATCGTGAGTATAAAAAGCCTCCACAGTTGATTAAAGTGCCAGCCCAAGAGATTAGAACCTTGAAAGTTTGCCCAGATTCAAAATCAGTTGTTATATTAAAAAACAATTATAAATGCAGCAGGTGCACAAAGTACAGTGAACAAGAATAAATACAGGAATGAAGTGAACAGATGGAATATGCCAATGACAGTGAACAAAGAGTATGCAGAACTATTTCTTTACAGCAACAAGAAAAGACAAATCCAGCAAATTCAAAATCCAGAAAAGGAGCTGAATGGAATTGAGATGTATAACTGAAAAAATGCAAATGTAAATATTTTTTATTGTTTGTGATGCAAAAGCAAGTATCCTAAGTAAAAGAAAAATCCCACTATAGCATGAAATTTTGTACACATTATAATTTTAATTGAGTTTGATAAAGGAATGAGAAGATAGAAGTCAAAAGGTCAGGGCTATTCACTTCAAATTCTCTGAGGAATGTAAAGAGTCATGTAATTAACTCTATATATAATATCACATTAATATGCAGTGAGAGTGTGTGAAGAATAGAGAAGGCAGAATATAAAAGATTGAGACAGAGAAAATTAAGAGAAGCAGAGGAGAAAGAGTTGCTACAAAACAGAGCTGATATCTGAGGTAGATCATCAAACATTCAGTTTGATATATTGAGGAAGTTGGAGCTTCCCTATAAAGTTGTAGCTTGATAGCTGTCAGTTGTAGCTGACTGAGGTTGGAGCATCCTGTAGGTTGGTGCCTGCAGAAAAATAGTGGTGAAAGGGAGTTGGAGCTTGCCTTTGCATCACAACAATAATAAGATGTGGTTTTCTCCCTTTATGGGTTTCCACTTATATCTGGTGTCTCTGTGCATGATGTTTATGTGTTGATCTGATTTATATCTTCTACTTAATACCTGATACTCTCACATTAAAGTCAGCTGTTATATTAAATTAATATTTGTTGCTCACATTCTAAGATTACTCACATATTAAGTTGGACATGAAATGAAGATGTATGTTATTTTGAATAAAATGTTTAAAAAGTCCATGAATGTGTTAAACTGATTCACCCCCCCCCTCTCAGTTTAACTAAGGGTTCAACAATCCCTTGGTCCATGGAGCGCAAATCCCTTCATGAGAGGAATCCATCCCCCTCTTCATGTAACTGAAACTACCTCCATTTACTTATAAATTGAGCTCAAGTTTCAGGCTTAAGGGTAGATGGTAGATGCTGAATAGATTGTAAATGTAATTGCTCAAGAGAATTCCCAATAGGGCATACTTTCTACACTAGTTGTTGTTGGCATGAGAATGATCACACCCTTATGTCCATAACTCCATGCTAGTATTTAGAGAGGAAAGCTTATCAAATTTAAGGAAGAACGATTGTTCAGGACCTCGGGAGAAATCTATACGACATCAAGGCATAAGGTTGTAAGATTACTCTTTTTATTCAAGATAATACACATGGATATATTTTTCTCATTGAGTTGTTCTTATGATTATTGAAATAACATCAATACATATACTCCTTGATCACTAAGTTGGGTTAGATTCTCTTGATTATTATATGTTGCAAATGCTTTAATTCTTTTGTCTTGTCTTTGATTGCAGGTTCTACATATTGAAGAAGCCTCTTTGGAGCGACTGGATAAAAGACTGCATCGAACGTTGGATTTCAAGGTAGGGGCACATCCTCTCTACTTTCTTATAATAATTCTTAAATGCATTTAATCTAGAGAAAACGATTTCCAGATGGATGTTTGTTTCTAGCTATTCGTTGAATACTAGGGAGATCGCTCTTGTCCGCAAGAGGGATTAATCCACATAACAAAATGGAGACTCCACTAGATAATTATCTGAGAATGGGTTGGGTAGATAAATTTTAAGAATCCCTAAAAAGGAAATTTGATTATTTATTTTTTCAAAATTTTTCCTTGCCTCCGCGGTTTTCAGTAGGAAACAGTACGACAACCTCTGCAGGTTTTAGTTCAAAACAGTGCGGATCCGCTCTGTTTTCCATTAGAAATTGCGGACCCCTGGAATTTTTTTGAAAAAATTAGAATTCTCTTTTTTAGAGCTAGATCACCTGATTCTTTGTGTTTTCTCCAATCTATCTTAGTTGTCAAATCTTGCGTGATAAGTTATTTTCAGCAACTTTTGCGTTTGTGTGATTTATCATCCTATCTGCATCTTATAAGTGAGTGTTTGCCCTAATTTATTGGTTCTCCATACAAGATACTTTCATTTACCTCAGATTACTGGTATGACGATATTATCTTTTTGAGCCATTAAGATCATTACAAACCTTACTTTTTTGAAAAATGATTACTTTTTCATTTGAAAATTTGGAAGAGCTTTTAGCTTACTAAATCCTGATATGACACCAAAGCATTTTTGGATGTTTTCATTTCTGCTGAGATAAGTAGAAATTTTTCTTAGTCTGATCATAAACTAGGAGAAAACATCCTCAAACATTTTAGATAGACTTCAAAATTATATTTTTCTTTGATTTTAATTTACATGTGTTTTATGCTTGTTTTAAAAACATAAAAATAAAAATTGAAATTGATTAGCATTAGTTTTTCTTGCTGAAATTGATGCATTAAAGAATTTGTTATATTTTCTCTTATTTATAAACTTTTTCATTGTTGGAAGTGAATGGAAACACTCTTCGTACTTTATTTAGGATTCATTGAATTGAAAAAATTACATTTTCATATTCGATTCGATTGCATTCAGTTTTGGGTCAGGTCATAACACTATTGGTTTCATATCCATTTACCCTTTGAGTAATAACAACCCAAATAACATAGCGCTAAATAAAATTCATCTAGAAATTTTTACATTTTTTACGGCTCTTTCCACCAATTTAGGTAAGGCTAGTGCTTTGTAATAGGTTTCATTTAACTTTCCAAAGAAACTAAACGAACAATAGTATCTTACGGTAAGGAAAAATTCCAATTGTTGCAATTATGCTCTGGGAAGATCTTCTTCAAAGAGTCAAGCAAGAGATCATGTCGGACCTAGTGAGGCAATCATACCTATATTATAGGCAAAGATAGAAGATGTGCACATAATAAAAATGGTAAACCTCATATTAATCATTGTCAAGGAGTATGGGATCGCTTGTTGGCAAACCTCAGATTTACCATGTCGAGGAGCCTTCAAGAGGATTGAGCTTAATACTCTACCCTTGTGTGTATATCAGATCGTAGACTATTCCCCTAGGTGCATTTGTCTCCATTGGTGACCTTAGTGGCCATAATATTTAGGAATTTTCCCAAGGTGATGGTGGAGGGAATGTCCCACTGTACCTGGAGTAGACATTGACTAGACTCACTTGGACTTTCCGGAAGCTAGTCTCCACTTCTAGATGGCATAGTGGCGTTACTTGCACTAGACTGTTTCATTAAACAGGTTGTTAGGGTAATTTTTCCAACCATAAGTGTTGAGATTCAACAAGATGATGAGCTTAGTGAAAAGAGTCACCTTCACTAAGTGGGCCCGCAGGCTATTTTTGGCGCAAGTCTATTTTTAGACATGGTGATCATATTTCAGAAGTTGCAGGATGCTATTTGTGGATGGTTGATCAAGTTGGAAAAATAGATGAAATTCTATTCTTAGAATATTGGGCGAAGTCTATTTATATATCGTCGATCTAAAATAGAAGTGTCGATTATTATTAGCTCTTAATAATAATCCGACAATAAACAATAAATTATTCTCTTGGAGCACTTAGTTTCAGTGCACAGATTTGGAAAATCAGTGGATTGAAGGAATTACACAATTCCTAGGGTTTACTGGTGGTTCATGCATGGAGGAATCAGTTACAACTGAAGTGGCAAAGTTATGACAGAGTTGGAAGAGTAGTTCATGGAATTGTTATTTAGTTTAACTCAATTATTGGGGTTAAACTCAGTTGAGCTAGTTGTATCTAGTCTAACTGAATGATACAATAGTGAGAGTGGAGTAAATTGATTAGTTAATTAATTCAAAAATAATAACTCATTAATCAAATGAAAAATACAACAGTTAACTACAGTGCATGTCAATTCCAGTGGAGACCCAGTGGAGAGATAGGTGAAAGGGCAAGATGGACTATCTGTTGTGACCATAGTGATGCATTGATTGTATCACACACACATTGGAGTTGCCAATGAGGATTGCACAGTCAAGGAAAGGGTAATTCGAATTCATTCAAAGCTATTATTTAGCAGGGATTGCGCAGTGGAGGAAGGCTAGCAGGTGGTAAGAAATCGGTGCATGGATTTGTAGATTTCTTCTGATTAGCATGTGACGATTGATTATACTGAGAGCCTGATGTAGTAAGCTTTGTATGATATTGTTACATGAACTCCATGATACATAATATCTGATAGTTGAGGTTTTTAGCTTCAGGCTTTCCTGTTAAGGAACTGTGTTATGTGCGATTGTTTTTATTGCTTCATGTGTTTGCAATTGATTTTAATTTCCGGAAAATATTAACAGTGGAAGGATTCCATATTTAGCAGGAAGATAAAATATTGTTAGATCAGGAGAATCTGGATATATGCATGCATCTTGTATATAATTTCTACATTGTATCGGAGCAGTGTTATTTATTGAAGATTGCAATTGTGAAGAATTGCTGAGTTTGTGCTGGGGGACAATTCAAATTTTCTACAGAAAATTCTTGGTGCAGAAGTTGAGTATACATTGAAATGTATTTAAATGGGTTGCGATTGGAGTATGCCCTTGATGGGATCTTGAATTAAATAGCCTAGAAGGATAGGATGGAGGTGGTGTTGGAGGATAATGGACTGAAGGAGTTCATCGATAGTGATGTTCCTAAAGTCGGGATCTAGTGATGCTGCATTACTTAACACATGGAAAAATAAGATAGCAAAGACAAGAAGAATTTTGTTGGAAGGTGTGAAGGACCATATCGTGTCCAGCCTTCATGGGAAAGCCACTCCATTCTTAATGTGGAAGGCTTTGACATATTTTTTCCAAAACAACAGCGACCAGAGGAAGTTGGCGCTGAAAGATAAGCTTAGAAAAATAAAAATGGAGAAGGGCGATAGTATTACAAAATATATCACAAAGTTTTTCCACTGTAGGGATGAATATGGAAGTGTGGGGATTACTGTTGATGATGAAGACTTGGTAAAATTGTCTCTCCTTAGGCTTCCGAATAGTTGGCATAGTTACAAAGACTCTGTCAATCGTCGGGAGAAACTACTTGGATGGGAGCGACTATGGTCGGATCTTGTGCAGGAGGAGATAAGGTGGGGTACCAGGGATGGCTCTTCATCGAAGAATGAAGATGAAGAGAATTTCAATTTGGCTGCCAAAGCAAGGAAAGGGAAGGGGAAGAAATTTCCTTCAAAATATGAAGCTAAAGGCAAGAAGCAGGATTTGTCCAAAGTGAATTTTTTTCACTATCATGAACATGGGCATTTCGCCACTAACTACCCACAGAAGAAGAAGAACAAGAAGGTTGTTGGAGCCACATCTAGAAAGGCCTTGGCCTCGTAATTTCAACTTGATTTCTCTTTGATTTCATGCTTAGTTTCAAGCTATGCGGGATCAGTGTGGTATCTTGATAGTGGTGCGTCTTTCCATATGACGGGAGACAAGGAGTTGTTTAGTGACTTGGAGGAGAAGGACCTCCAGATGCATATAGAGATGGATGACGATGGTCGCTATAGTGTGACCAACATTGGGACCATTACCTTTGAGAGGGAGTTTGGTAATCCATTCTTTTTGAAATATTTTATGCATGTTCCAGGTCTGAAGAATAACTTGGTCTCGGTCGCAATGTTGGGAGACAAAGGTTATGATGTTTTTTTTAGTGAGGGAAAAGATTTCCTTCGACATAAAACAATGGGTCAAACCAAGAAGATATGAATTTGAGTTAAGAATCTCTATAAGATGGAGGTAGATGGCTGCGCTGCAATGGTGGGAAAAGCAGAAGAAGTGGTGAGCCGGGATGAAGGCGAATTATGGCACAGGAGATTGGGCCATCTTCACCATGGCGCTTTGAAGATTTTGCAACAAATTTAGACTGGACTTCCCAGTGGCACTCTTGTGTAGTCAGATTAGTGCAAGGGATGTACTATGGGTAAGTTTTTGAAGACCACCTTTCATGAGAAGGAGAACAATGCTTCAGTGATCCTGGAGAGAAATCACACAGACGTGTGTGGACCTTTCTCGGTTCCTTCAACAGCAAAACACAGGCATAATGTTATATTTTTTTATGACTATTCTCGTAGATTCTGGATCTTCTTCATGTAGAAGAAGAGAGAAACATTCTCAAATTTCTGTGAGTTTAAAGCATTGGTGGAGAAGGAGTCGGGGAAGCAAGTGAAAGCTCTATGGAGCGATAATGGTGGTGAATACATCTCGGGTGAATTAAAATACTTCTATAGCAAAGAAGGAATTCAAAGAGAACTCATAGCACCTCATAACCCAAAGAAGAATGGGGTCGCGGAGAGGAAGAACATAATGATCGTGGGTGCTGCATGAGATATGCTTGAGAGGGAGCTAGACTTGCATGCAGTGAAGGAACTTCTTGTTCTGAAAGATGAACCTCTGGATGTGGATCAACCACAAGAGGAGATTCATGGAGTGGAGGAGTCCACTCATTCAGAACCAAACATCAGACAAGGCAGAAAGCATACCACGGAAGCTGAGAGACTGAAGCTTGATGCGGCACAAAATGTAGGAGTCCCTACATCATAGCGTAGACAGAGACAGTCACCTGACCGATTTACTGGATACATGGCTTTGATGAGAATGTGTATCGTGACAGATCCATCTTATTTTGAAGAAGCAGTGCAGGAGCCCACATGGGTAGATGCCATGGTGGAGGAGTATGACTCCATTATCAAAAAAAATTCTTGGGAGATTATGCCAAGGCCGGTGGGTAAATTAGTTGTAGGATCAAGATGGATCTACAGGGTAAAGAAAGCTGCTAATGGGAGCATCGAGAAGTATAAGGAAAGATTTTTTGCTCAGGGCTTCTCACAGATCGAGGGGATTGATTATGAAGAAACCTTTGCACTTGTTGCACGGTATTCTTCCATAAGGACCATCCTTGCTCTCTCAGCGCAGATGGGTTGGCACATTCATCAGATGGATGTGAAGACTACGTTCCTTAATGGGATCATTGAGGAAGAGGTGTACATTTAGCAGCCTAAAGGATTTGAGATCTTCAACAGCGAGTCTCATGTGTGCAGGCTCAAAAGAGCATTGTATGGGCTGAAGCAAGCACCTCGTGCTTGGTACACATGGATTGATAGCTATTTCACTGGACTTCGCTTCACCAAGAGTGAGGCGGATGCAAACCTGTATCAAATTGTGGTGGAGGGTAAGCTTTTAATCATTTTTCTTTATGTCGATGATTTAATACTAACGGGTGATGAGTAGTTGATACACTCATGCAAGGCAGATCTTGCAAAAAATTTTGAGATGAAGGATTTGGGCCTCCTTCATTATTTCCTTGGATGGGAAATATGATAGCGGGAAGGTGAATTGTTTGTGTCTCAAGTCAAGTATGCTCGGGAGATACTTGAGAAGTTTCACATGCAAGGCTGCAAGCCTATCAACACTCCTCTTCCAGGAAATTGGAGGAAAGAGGATTCTACATTGGCAGAGGTAGTGGATGCCACTGTTTATCGAAAGTTGGTGGGTTCGCTCATGTATTTAGTTAATATAAGACCAGACATATGCTATGTAGTGAACCAGTTTTCGCAAGTGATGGTTAAGCCTACCAAGCTCTTTTGGAAGGCACGCAAGCATGTCCTGAGATATCTCAGGGGAAAATATGATTATGGTTTATGGTATAGACAAACGGATGAGGTGAAGTTGCATGGCTTCATGGATGTAGATTGGGCAGGCAGCCCAACAGACAGAAAGAACACATGAAGAGGGATTTTTAGTATCAAATCTATAGCATTTTATTGGTACAATAGGAAACAAAGATCTATGGCACTCAGTTCAACGGAAGCAGAATACATGGCAGCAAGTCAAGCTGCCTGTGAGGCTATTTGGATGAGAAAGATCCTGGTTGGTTTACTCGGTTCACATTTAGATCGTACAATGATACATTGTGATAATCAGAGTTGCATTAAATTCTCGATTAATCCTGTGTTTGATGATAGATATAAACATATTGATATTTGGTATCATCATATCATAGATTGTGTGCAGCGAAAGATCATGTTGCTTCAATACATTCCTACGGAAGATCAGGATGCAGATATTCTGACAAAGGCGCTCATCGGGAGAAAATTCGAATACCATAGAGGCAGGATCGAGGTGAAGGATAATCCCTATCTTGTTGAGAGGGAGTGTTGAGATTCAACAAGATGATGAGCTTAGTGAAAAGAGTTGCCTTCACTAAATGAGCCAGTAGGATATTTTTGGCACAAGTCTATTTTTAGACTATGTTTATTTTTAGACATGGTGATCATATTTCAGAAGTTGCAGGATGCTATTTGTGGATGGTTGATCAAGTTGGAAAAAAAGATGAAATTCTATTCGTAGAATATTGGGTGAAGCCTATTTATAGATCGTTGATCTAAAAATAAAGTGTCGATTATTATTAGCTCTTAATAATAATCCAACAATAAAAAGCAACTTATTCTCTTGGAGCACTTAGTTTTAGTGCACAGATTTGGAAAATCATTGGGCTGAAGGAATTACGAAATTCCTAGGGTTTATTAGTGGTTCATGCATGGAGGACTCAATTAGAATTGAAGTGGCAAAGTTATGATAGAGTTGGAAGAGTAGTTCATGGAGTTGTTATTCATTTTAACTCAATTATTGGAGTTAAACTCAGTTGAGCTAGTTGTATCTTGTCTAATTGAATGATACACTAGTGAGAGTGGAGTGAATTAATTATTTAATTAATTCACAAATAATAACTCATTAATCAAATGAACAATACAACAGTTAAATACAGTGCATGTCAGTTCCAGTGGAGACCTAGTGGAGAGATAGGTGAAAGGGCAAGATGGACTATTTGTTGTGACCATAGTGATGCATTGATTGCATCACACACACATTGGAGTTGCTAATGAGGATTG
The DNA here is from genome assembly GCA_034641835.2 of Pinus albicaulis. Lineage (NCBI taxonomy): Eukaryota > Viridiplantae > Streptophyta > Pinopsida > Pinales > Pinaceae > Pinus > Pinus albicaulis. The sequence continues at coordinate 1,377,929,612 of CM076574.1, forward strand.
CACGGTCAAGGAAAGGGTAATTAAAATTAATTCAAAGCTATTCTTTAGCAGGGATTGTGCAGTGGAGGTAGGCTAGCAGGTGGCAAGAAATCGGTGCATGGATTTGCAGATTTATTCTGATTAGTGTGTGACGATTGATTCTGGTGAAAGCTTGATATAATAAGATTTGTATGAGATTGTTACATGATCTCCATGATACATAATGTATGATAGTTGGGGTTTTCAACTTTAGGCTTTCCCGTTAAACACCTGTGTTATGTGCGATTGTTTTTATTGCTTCATGTGTTTGCAATTGATTTTAATTTTTGCAAAAGATTAATAGTGGAAGGATTATGTATTTAGCAAGAAGATAAAATATTGTTAGATCAGGAGAATCTGGATATATGCATGCATCTTGTATATAATTTCTACAACAAGTTTTCTGCATTAATTTCTGTGATGTTGGATTTCATCACCAACTAGTGGTTTTATTATGGAAACATATTGTTTGTGTGTGGTTTGACTCATAGATTTGATAGCGGATGTTCATTTGTTTGTTTTTCCTTTTTAGAGACCTTAGGTGTGGATTGTGAATTTGAATTGCTAATATTTTTAAATTGTTAATAAGATTCACTGAAGTTTAATATAATGGAAAAAATTCCAGAATTTAGCAACCAAGGAACCCCTCTTAACGATAATCCTAGTACTTTTCCTTGCTTTGTAAATGTTGGTCCTCCTTATATGGCTACATTTTCATTATATGTATTTACAATAGGTTTATCGGTATGGTTATTTTCAATTTCGTTGGCCTTGAATAATCAATTTTTTCCACCTCAACCGAATGCTTTACCTCAACAGAGTTCAACTTCTCAACATCACCAACCTCATGTTGACCCTTTACCTTCTTCACCTAACATGTATTCCTCCCTTTATTCCTCTTCGCTTGGTAAAATCCTTGATGCTAGTAACCAAGTGGCTAAGAAGAAGAAGAAAGGGAAGAAGAAGAAGATGCAAGATAAAAAAGAAGTCAACCAACCAACCATGGCTATAAGTGTTAGTAGTTTTGAGGAAACCTCCAACATGCATCGTAAACCCAAATACCCTTGCAAACTTTGTAAGGGTGACCACTTACTTATCAATTTTCCTTGTATTCCTAAGGTCTTGGAAGTATGGTTATGTTGTAGCCTCTACAACACCCTCCAAAAACCCCCACTCTAAAATTTTAGAGCCCCTTGAGCACAAAGAAAAGTTAATTTAAGAGCCGAGAGGGTTAAGTCGCTAAGTCGCAAATATCTGAATTTGTAGAAAACCACAACCCTGCGACCTTGTGACCCCGCGACCTGAGGTCGCAAGGGAACAAGGTCACGAGATCGCATCCCTTTCAGATCACCACACCATGCCACCCCGCAACCTCATTAATGGCCCGCACGTGTGACCTTTTTATATATAGGAGGTCGCTAGGTCACATTTTGCATATGTAGCAGATAGAAAAACGCCTCTGACAGGTCGACTGGAGCGCGATTTTCCCAGGTAAGTTGCCATTTTCCTCCTACTATTTCCTTTTCTGGTTATTCTTGCCTAATATCTATATTCCTTAGCCTTTAAATTTCCAGTTGCCTTGGCCATTGTTTTCATTTGTCACTTAGGGTTTTCCTTTTGACTCTAACATTCACCCTGCTTGCCCAAACTTATCACAGTTCCTCATCCAGCCTCTCATGGACTATATCCTGCTCCAAAAGCTACCCCCTTGCTCTATCTAGACCCATTTAGTCCTGTGGTTTTCAAGTTAAAGAGAAAATAACTTCACGCAGCGTGCACCAAAACCCCGGCAAGCCCTAGCGCGACTTGCGACCCTGCAACCCCGCGACCCAGTGGCTAAGTCACCAGGTCGCAAATTGCTCTTTCGTTTATTTTTTCACAGCTTCGTGACTTAGCGACCTTGCGACTCGGTCGCATGACGCAGAGTTGCTCTCCTGCCAGTTTTCTAGCATTTGCGACCCAGCGACTCGTGACTTGGTCGTAAGGTCGCAAGGTCGCACTTCCACCAATTTCTCACAACTTGTGACCCAGCGACTCCGCGACCTAGTCGCAAGGTCGCAAGGTCTCACTTTCACCAATTTATCACAACTTGCGACCCAACAACTCTGCGACCTAGTCACAAGGTCGCAAGGTCGCACTTCTGCCAAATTTTCACAACTTGCGATCTAGCGACCCCGCAACCTAGTCGCAAGGTCACAAAGTCGCAAAAGCTTCAAAATATCAACATCGTGACCCTGCGACTCTGCAACCCAGTAGGCCGCTTATTTAGCTCTGCTTGTGTCCCCAGTTGAAATAATTAATAAGTTGTACCTAGTTTTTTTATCATCATGGCATCTTTCTTATCCTGGGATTCTTTCATGGATATGACGGGTGAATTCGAAGCAGACTTAGAGTGTATACCTGTCCTCTCAGATTCAAGTGACATGGGACCTCCAGTATCTCAGAAAAATGACAAGAGCCTGGCAGTAGAGGACGTAGATATGGACATGCCAATGTCCCCACCCCCGATCTACAGAGATACCCTGTGCACATTTTCCAAAGGGGACAACATGCGTTGGTACCAAGTGTACCAAGAATTCACTAGACAAGAATTTCCAGAGGACCTCCCTGATCGGGAAATATACATACAAGTCAAAAGGTCTAAGCTACATCTTGTAGGTGCCCATTCGGCTATATTCCCATGCATGGAGATGATAGATTGGATTATACAGAAAACTGACCCCAAGAAGTTCATAATCAGGGACAACGAAGGCAAGGCTTTCGCGATGCTCAAAGGCTCAGACGCTCATGTTTATTACTCTTTTCCTGAGCGAGAGGAGGACTTCACAGAATATTGGGCCATCGCCCATGTGGTCCCTATAGATGATACTCTAAAGAAGTGGTGGGAGGAGCCTGAGAAATTTAAGGTAAAAAAGGATCAGGAATATCTAGTGGCAGGCCTTAGGAAAGTGTATAAATTGGTGGCCGCCATGCTTTGTAGATTGTATGGGCACCCCGATGCCACCACCTTCAGCGGCACATGAGAAACTCTCATGGAGTATGTCACAGTGCACGACATCCATTTCAACTGGGCCAACATATTGGTGGCCTCCCTTCATACAAACATATCCTCAGCATTGGTACCAGATGAAGGATTGCCTTCTGAATTCTACATGGCCTCTTATTTTTTGGATATCGTTTGTTCAAGGTGCCACTTTGAGGGATGGGTGCATAACTGGGATCCAAAACAGACCCGTGCAATCCACTTAAAAACCAAGGTGTTTTGGGATTCCAGATATAAGCAAGACATAGAGCCGATCTCTCAAGTGTTCATCCCAACTATTTACAGAAAATTTTTCAGCCAAGACACTCCTTGCAAGTCTTGGCAAGCCATGGAGACGCTAGGCAAGGTGGCGCATTGATTCCCATTTGCAGAGTACACATTCATCCGAGTCTTTGGCTCGTTCAAGGCCCCACATGCTATGCCTCGATATGTCACAGACAAAATGCTGATGCAAGAGGTTTGTTTCCAAATGTCTTCCGGATTCTCCAGGGTCCTGTCCAAGGGTAAGAAGAAGCCATGGCCTACGCTACCCCTCACTATTAGTGCTTACACAATCAAATATTTCATAGAGGTAGAGGCAGAAGTGGAAGAGATGAAAAGTTACCACCTTGGGGCATTAGACCACCAGACATATGACCCGGAAAGGATAGTCCCTGATCATTGCAAGCGGGCTAAGTTCAAATGGAACTACCAGCACACAGAATTCCTGGGCAAAGATGAAAGAAGAAGTTGGTATAATGTAGACCGCCAACTTTCTCCGGGGGCATACTCTGATCAAGAAGACCCAGATGACCAAACCTTGGAAGACAGGAGCCATGAATTGGGAGGCACTTCTTCTTCTCTGGCTAAAAAGCCTCGGACTAGTACAGGGCACAACACTTATACCCAACAAGAAAGGGAGAATAAGATGAAAGAAGATGAGGATAAGCGCAAGAAGAGTCTAATGTCAGAGTAGAAGAAGAAGTAGGCCAAGGAGGCCAAGAAGGAAAAGGAGAAACAAGAGGCGGAAGCTGCGGCAGAATGGGAACTCAAGAAATAATTAGATAAAGTGGAAGACGGACGCAAAAAGAAAGTAGAACAAGCAGCAATAGCTGAGCGTAAAAGGAAAACCAAATTAGAAGCAACAGTAGAAGTCGAACGCCTTCGAAGAGAAGAGGAGGAAAATAAAAATAAAGAAGAGGAGGATGCAATGCTAGAGAACATCCAGGTATCTCCCCAGGGCGCAGGATCACAAATAGAGCTGCCACCCCTTGAGGTACCTCTAGTCAGTACACGCGCCATGCTCTTCAATGTCAGTTCCTACCAAGGGAAAGAAGAGGAGGTATTCAATCTCACCAGGCTCACGTATGATCAGTTCTCCTTCAAAATCTGACAAGAGACAGGAAGATGCTTGGTGAAAAATCCTTCCTCCTCATCCACAGTAGCAATGGAGAAAGACATAGTCCTAGATACTAGGACTAATCCTATGATGATAGCATCGGCCGGCACAGATTTCAGTGCGGCCAAAGAAGAGAATGTAAATAAAATGAGTAGAGATATCTTCTCTCTACAAAATAGGCTACATGAATCAGAGCAACGGAAGGCAAGGGCAGAATAGGAAAAGACGGAATTGAGAGAGGAGATTCAGCAACTCCAAAAAAAAACTCCTCCTGTCAATGAAGTGCCACTTACCATTCAAAGGGAGTTCAATATATTAGAGACTACCATGAGGCAAGTTTATGGGGAAATGTTTACCATAAAACAAATAGTCGCCCCCTTGGTGAGAGCCCAAATGGAAACTAAGCAGAGGAACGAGCAGCTAAAGGAAGCCTCAGCTGCATTGGACAGAATGATGGATTGGACCGTGCAGTACCCCTAGGCTCCCGAACATTTTCCAAAGAAGGACTAGATCCACACGCAAGATGCAAAATTCCAGATCCATATGAAAATGTAGTCCAAAGATAAGCTATCCAAGGACCTAGACAAGGTGATGGCTGCATACGAACATCTGATCAACGACATAGATTCGATGCACATCCTACATCACATTCCATCGTTGGGTGCATTGGATGAGGGGAAGACATGGGAACAGGTGGATCAGGAGATCCAGTCATTTTTGCAGCCCATTAAGAAAGCTGCTGCCACTTCCGACCTTGCAGCGTCATAAGAGAACTTGGGCAAGTTTCTTGTCACGCCAGTCTGGATCTACACCAAGCTCACCTCCCTATCCAACCTGGTCACACAGAATAAGGAGACTCTAATCCCAAACGCCTTGGAGTGTATGTATCGGTTGAAAGAAGAGGTCCCTTTGGTTTCCCCCATAGCAGCAGATTATCAGGCTTGGAAAAAATTCGTCAAGGAACAAAAGATTGATGCCCCTGACCTTACAATTGCACACACATCCTCATGATCCGGTGGCAGTAAATCGCTGGTAGCATTTGGAAATAGGTCACAGGCCGCATTTGCTCAGCATGGTCGTAAGTCGTAGTTCCCTTCCAGGTCACAAGGCAACTCAACAGTTGGTCAGGTGAAGAGTCAGTGTTGGGGTTCCCATGTTTTGGCAAGGTTGGCAATACGAAAAGATGAGACAACATCAAACCACTTTCAGACCCTAGGATCTAGCCCTCTTGGGTCTAGAGAGGGATCTCTCTATGATTGTCTAAGGTATATGTCTTTGAAGTTCAAAGTTAAGATATTAGGCTAGTTATAGGCACAAGGTTTGTTTGTTTTATTGTATGTTTGGTTGCTGAGAATCAAGAAAGAAGGGTTCAATGTAAGACAAGGGTGAGCAAAGAGGATTTTAGGCAAAGGAGAGAGAATTCTAGGGGACATTCAAGACCATTGGGCAATGGAGTCAGGAAAGGATTTTCTTGCTAATCAATATGCAGGCTTTCAGTTGGGCTAGTCATCTAAAGCATTGGATCTTAAAGATGATAGTGTGGTAGGATAGGCAAGAGGGAAAGTGAGAGCAAGGAAACATTAAATATTCAAAACACAAAGTTGAAAACCTGAGATCAGAGAGAGACTTTGAACTCTCAATGCTTCAGCCTCCAGCTTGAGGGAACTTAGAAAGGTTCAATTAATTGAAAAGGATCCTAGTGAGATAGAGACAAGTTCTAGACCTCCCAGTGTTCCCAATTCATTCAATTAAATCCTAACAAGAACATCTAAAATCAGATTTCATTAATTCATACATCAGCTAGCAGCATATGGAACCACTACACTGGTTAAATCAATTGAAATCAAAATTCAGATACACATATAGCATAAAAACATTAAAGGCAAGGAGAGAAGAAACATAGGGTACCTAACAAGGGTAAATCCTATGCCAAGTTTCTAATGCAAGCCAGTAGAAATGTAATGAAATGAAATAAACATAGAGATAGAAAAACATCACCAACTGCTTTAAATCAGGATCCAAAGAAATGTGCTTGTCATATTAAAAAACAACACTAGTCAGGTAAAACATTACCAATGGCTTGGTATTCAGTCTAAAAACATCTTCCTCAGCCTATCTTACAACTTTACATAGAGAACATGTATCAAAGGAAAAAACTTGCAATTATCTGATAACTGATCAACAACCTTTTCAATAATTTTCCTTCGGATTTTATAGTTGAAAGATGAGCGGAGGAGGTAGGTGAAACACTAAATGAAGCATTAAAACTTAGAAAAGAAAGAAGGCCGAAGCCCATTCAGTTTTAAACTCTGTGCATTTATCTCTGGCATGCCTTGGACGAAAGAGAAATCTTCTTTAGGCTTCCATTCACTCCGGTATGGCTATGATGCACTCTAGCTGCAGTACTCTATAGTACTTTTGGTGAATAAACAAAAGGTAAATAAATGACTGAATAGTCTGCCATACTTTTGAAACATATGCTCTGATAGCTTTGGATTGTGGTCAGGGCGGAAATTCCTTCAGGAACACGATAAATAAAGGAAACAATATGGGTGCTTGGTCCTTTAGGGAACGAGCAATATGCTGATGTGAAACCATGATAGTATTGCCCATGACATCCTTGACTTGTTACTCTGCCTTCAAATCAATATATTAGGCCCAAAATTTTCAACGATAGGCCTTGAACACTCAGTTTTCCTAGTGATACTCTTAGCCGCTTCCACGTTTGCCTCTGACTGTGAAATATGAGCTTTAAGGGCTCTGGAGAAGATTTTACAGAGTTTAAACTCTGTTCCTTTAATGTGTGCTCTGTCACATGTCTTCTCAGACCTTTCCTCACGATTTCAGTCCCTGAGAATGGTCCTTTCCTGTGTTTTCTATAACTATGACAGAGACTGTAAAGCATGGTGGCTTCCACCGCTTGTACATGCAAAAATACGCAACCTCTTTATGAAATATATGCATAGGGAGGATGGATGCGGAGGGCAGGGGGAACGATAGTGCGGTGGTGGTATGAAATGTGGTTTTAAATGGAACAATGGTGAAATATGCAGTGATATGTTGTAAACAACAATTAATAGGGTTTTGGTGGAGATATGCTTGTGGGCCGTTCGATCATGATCTGGTGGTGGGATCGACGGTGGAGATTAATCAGCGGAATGGTTTATGAAAATGGGTGGGATGCATATAAATGAACAAAAATACAATGAAATGCGTGTGTGGTGGGACCCGGTGTGGGCGAAGGGTGATTAGTTTCGGACTGTTGATCTTAGATCCAACGGACGGTTGAGATCAGGTCGGAGGATCGCAATCGGGGGGGGGACAGGGGTGACACATTACAAAGGTTCCGATTGCGATTGGGAGTGGGGACGCATTTGAGTGCTAGCTGTTGATCTTGGATCAAGATCAACGATGGGGATTTAGTCGGCGGGGAGACAGGGAAGGAGGGGGATAAATCTGAACCATTGGATCTTAAAGGGATGGACGACTCCGATCAAATCGGGGGAAGAAATGGGTGGAATCGACAGTTCGATGGATGGTGGTGCGATTAGATCCTGACCGTTGGATTTGGACTAACGGACGGTCAAGATTTGATCAGGAAATCACAATCGGAAAGGGCGGAAGGTGGCAGCAATTGGGAAATACGATTGCGATTGGAGCGGAAAGCGAGGGCCGTCGGATCTGGAAGGGGATGGACGGCTATGATTTGATCAGGAGATCGCAATCGAGAGGAGCGGAAGGGTGTCACAGGAGGAGTTGCGATTGCGATCGAGGCGAGATTGCGATTAGCGCCGGGCCGTCCAATTAAAATGATGGATCAATGGTGGAGATCACGGCGGAGGCCTGATGGACCAAACTCAATCGCATCGGAGTTTTTCAATGTTACAAAGGGATTTGCCTGCCCGAAACTCCGATTGTGATTGGCGCCCAAGACTTAAGCGCTTGGTCTTGGCACTAGGGGCACATGGGGAAGTGGTTTGTGGGGCTGGCGGAAAAGGGGCTAGGCCCTATTATAAGGTGAAAAGTGGGTTTTTGGGCCCTTTGTAATGAATTTTTAGATTGGGAAAGGGTAACGGTAAGGGAAAAAAGGGGAATTTGACCAAAAAAAGGGTAAGGGTAGAATTTAAAGGGGATTTTGGGGAGATTTAGGAGGACTAAGGGAGAAATTTTGGGATGGAAAAGGGACTTTGAAAAGAGGAAAAAAGGGGTGAAATGGGACATTCTGCAGGGATACAAGGGGCAAATAAAGGCCTTTTGGAACACAAATTTTTGCAATCAGTGAGGCTTATTGACTCCAGAACAACAGAGGGAAAGGATCAAAGAGCAGGGAACATGAAAGGCTTCAAGGATGATGTGTTTTCAAGAGAAATGCATTCCTTGAAGGCTCATAAAATAAATTAGCCCCTTGCTTGCTTGTCAAGGAATTTATAGGGGCTAACAGTCAGGAAGCCCAAAGGGAAAATTTTGATCTCTAAAACTCCCTCCGGGAAAAGTGTAAAGGATCCTTTTTTGGGGACTCAAGAGTTATATAGCATTGTATTGAAGGATAACACTCTTTTTCTTATGAATACAGATACTTGTCAAAAATCCTTTTGGATCTGATGTGTTTTGCTGTGCAAACACTATGAGTATTTATTATACAGTTTCAAACATCTTTTGATTAATGAAGCTGCACTTTTAATGGCATCATTTATGCATTAAAATCCTCTGTAATTTTGTTAATGATGCTCAGCTCATTTTTATTTCTCATGAATGTTAATGACTTTGTTTATTAGCATTTGTATTATCATTTAAATCTTTCAGGAAGTGGAGGGCATTTTCGCCATAAAGAATTGTTTCTTTTGTGGTCAGAACAACCTACAAGCATAACCCCAATGATGTGTTGTTAACAACATTTCCTTTGGTGTTTATGCTTTATTATTTTGTCTCGCTACGCATAGTGTTATATATGGTTTAACTCATCAAGCATGTATCTGGTATCATTTGAATAAGTGTGTTTCTGCAGGCTCATTGAGTTCTTTTGAGACCAAGAGAAAGGAGACCTAAGCGGTATCCGTACCCACACCCTGGAAAGGATCCCTATTCCAAATGGTTTAGAGTCTAGTTGGGATTTTTAACCGGGGAGATCCCCTACTGTTGGCCGGACAAACTTTCTCGTCAACAGATTTAGCGCTAGAAGGAGGGCCTGAATGGCATCCTCCCAGCACACAAGCAACATTCCGTCACAAACTCCCCATGGGGAGGTCATAAATGATGATACTATCCCTCCCCCTTTGGAAGATGATCAAGGGGAGGAGGATCCATATTAGGAAATCACTAGAGAGCAGTTGAGAGCCTTGCGCCCAGCTGCCCGCAATCTCATCAGGGATTTGTGATATGCCCCAATCATGAATTTCTTGACCCATACTAGAACCCCTGCTGAAAACCTCACTTGTAATGGTGCTTTGGTGATTTCCATACCTCAGTTGGTAAATATGATGGTCGAAGACCTCGCCACCGCTATCCAGAATAATGAACCGATTCCTAAGCTCCAAGGGGGCGAAGAGGAAGAACTTGGCATGACTAAAATCCCCCCTGAACCTCAGCCTAGCCAAACCCAACAGAACAACAACCAAGTACGCCCCCCACTTGGGGGAGGCGATGGAAATATATGCCGAGGGAATGAAGGCAAGGGAAATAGATCCCGTAGGAATGAAGGTGAGGGAAATAGAGCCCGCAGAAATGAAGGTGAGGGGAACAAAGGCCGTGGGAATGGAGGTAGAGGAGATAGAGGCTGTGGCCAAGGACACCATGCCACCGACCACTGCCAAAACCAAAACAGGCCACCTGTCTACAATTGGGGATATCTTAGAAATATGGCCAACCGTGAGGGATATCAAGATGAACACTCTCGCCATGGGGGAGAAGCATCGACGTCAGGTACGGGGAGTGAATATGAGTCTAAGATCAGGCACCACGAGCATGCTAGGAGGGTGAAACCACTTGCCTGGATGGCCCAGTCCCCATTAGATCTTTTGGGCCCCCTCCATGACATGCGTAGGCACCCTAAGAAGCATCTCCCCAAGTTTGACCCCGAGAAAGGCACCTTGGCCGAGGATCATATAAAAAACTTCTATCTGTCCCTGCAAATCACGAGGGTTCAAACAGATGATGTTGCTTGTCACTTGTTTCCGCACACTCTTGAAAAAAAAGTGGCCACCTGGTACCACTCCCTCCCAAGTGCTTCCATTACATCATGGGACCAGTTCTGTCGCGTGCTCTTGTAGAAATTTTCAGAGGAAAAAAACCCTTCCATGCTCCTCACAGAGTTAAGCACCATTAAATGCCATAAGAAATAGAAGGTTAAAGACTTCAATCAACGATTTTCTACCATACTGCAAAAATTTCCCCCCAACCTAGTGTTGGATGACTCTATCACCATAGACTACTATACAAAATCTCTCCCTAGGGATATTTCCATCTTCGTGAAAGGCGAAGCTCGGGCCACCCTTTCGGCAAATTACGCAGCCGCCCTCACTGTAGAAAAATACATGCTTTCCATAGGAGCCATCGATCATGAAGGGAGAGATGACCACAAACCAATTGCGAAGAAAATTCAGTCCTCCACACCCAAGACCATGGATAAGGATAAGGATGCTTTTGACTTCGATAGTATAGCAAAGACCCTTAAGCTATTGAAAAATGAAGTCTCTGACCTGAAGAGAAAGGGCATAGAATCTACAACTAGCACTAAGGCCCCAAAGCCCTTTTTCAGAAAGAGTAACCCCAACACCAGCCGACCTACGTCTAACCCAAACACTGTTCTCAATGTGGAAGAAATAGGAAAAGATAACTTCTGTTCTTTCCACCAGGCTGCCCACTCTGAAAAAACATGCCACAATGGATTGGTAGCATGACTGCAGTAGTAAATCAGCTTCTGAATGATCAAACCCCAGGGGATGCGCAAGAGGATGATGTTTCTGACCACGATGAAGATTTTCCCCCTGATGAAGAACAGGGGTCCTCTGTTCTTGTGTTTGACATAAGCCGCGGGGAAAAAAATATTACCGTCACTGATATCAATATGGCAGATGATACTAAGGCCAAAACTGTACGAAATTATAGCCTTAGGAGCAAAGGATCGGTCCTCGAATAGTCCTTTGAGGAGAAGAAAAGGGCTTTCTTAAGGAATATTCTTCCCCCGGGGAATGAACAACAAGCTGTTCCTGAGAAACCCACGAATAACAACATCTGAGCAAATCAAAAGAGTAAGCTCCTGATGGGGTTCCCCAAAGCCACTACCGAGCCTAGTCCTTAATCTGATTCTGGTTATAACATTATTGAGGACATGAAAAAAACTAGAGCCAACATCTCCCTCTACGAGCTTGCCCGCATCACCAATCAATGAGAACTCATTCTTAAAGCCTTTGCCAATACCTCAACTACTAAGCCTATGAGAAATATGTCCGCACAAGCTAGTCCAAGTATTCAGTCTATTGTAAATGCCATCAATGAAGATTCCAGAGGATCCACTCCTCCCTTCCTCTTATCTTTTGATATTTTTAACTTCAACGTCCATAACTGTCTAGTTGACTCTGCGTCCACAAACGTCATGCCCTTATCTATTTGTAAGAAGTTGAACATCCGCCTAGAGAAAATTGGCATGAGGATCATCCAACTTGACAGATCACAGGTACCAGCTGTAGGACAGCTAAATAACTTCATCATCCACCTTTCGTCCAACGCTAGAGTCCACCAATGTATTGATATTGTGGTTGTTGACATCCCAGAAGCCTACGGCCTATTACTTAGCAGAGACTGTCTAGCAAGCTGCAAGGGTATTTTGCCACCGACTGGTCTCACCTGCGGCTTCCTTACAAGGGCCGGAATAACCAAATCAGGGTCGAAAGCGAACCATATATGAAATATTATATGACTGATTTGGATGCTACTAATGAACCCATCAGCTTTTCCCAGTAGGAGCTTGGCATGTGTTTCTTGGAAGCCATTTTCAGATGTTACCATCCTCCTCAGTCTCCAGCAGGCCTCGAGATCCAGTCTGAACTAACACTCGTCACAAAAGACCAAGCCACTCCTGTATCACACCAAACCGAAATCTATCCCCAACCTACAACCCCAAAGGAGCCAGAAAATGATGTGTGGACCCTGTATTATGACGGTTCCAAGACCCATGACGGAGCTGGTGCAGGCTGCATCTTGATGGACCCTCAGAAGAACAAGTTCTTGATTTCGTGTCGGCTAGAGTTCCAGTGCACCAAAAATACTGCTGAATATGAAGCTTTAATCCATGGACTCAAGAAAGCACTGGATTTAAAGGTAAGGTGCTTACAAGTCATTGGAGACTCTGAGATTATCACTCGCCAGGTACGCAATACCACTCATTTTTTGTCTCCGCACTTAAAAGCTTATCAACAAGAGGTATGGCGTCTTATTTCTACTTTTGATGCGTTTGGAATCAAATTCGTTCTTAGAATGCATAATGCAGCGACTGATACTCTGGCTAATGCTGCTACTAGATTTACCCCTTTGAGGGATGTATTTTCTATTGAAGTTATGTATAGACCCTCCGTGCCAGATAATATTACTAATCTACGCGTTTTTGATGATGATCAACAGATATTGGAGTTCATGCTCAGCACCGAAGTATTCAAAGACGCGGTAATAGATGAGGCGGATCACGATCAAGCTTTGCAGGAAGAGCATGATAAACGCAAGGAGAACCCCATGCCCAAGGGGATAGTGTCACTTGAAAAGCTCTTTGTTCTGAAAATCCATTTTTGCGGGCCCCCAAATACCAAAGTACAAAGTTCCACCTTGGCACATCGGCAGGTGAACTTAGGATCAGATGAGAACTCGAAGTTCATCAACCTTGGGAAAGACTGTTCCGACCAAGAGATGCAGGCTTTCACCCAAATATTCCGGAAGTATTGAGATGTATTTTCTTGGACGTATGATGATTTACATACGTACGATACTCGGATTATTCAACACGTGATACCCATGAAGGAAGGAGTGAAGCCTTTCCAACATAAGCTCAGAAAAGTGCATCCTAATTTGTAACCGATGATTCTTTGAAGAAGATTTTGGATGCACGCATCATCTTGAAATTTCGCCACTCCACATGGGTGTCAAATTTGGTCCCGGTACAGAAGAAATCTGGCGAGATCCGCTTGTGTGTGGATTTCCGCAATTTAAATTGGGCCTCAAACAAAGACAATTACCGGGTGCCTCCTATGGAAAAAATATTGCAAGCTGTGTCCAGATCCGAGATGTTATCCTTATTGGATGGCTTCTCCGGCTACAACCAAGTGCTGGTAGCTGAGCCGAACAGATTGAAAACTACTTTTCGAACCAAATGGGGGACGTTCGCTTTCAGACGCATGCCCTTCAGATTAATAAATGCGGGGGAAAATTTCCAATGGGCCATGGATATAGCTTTCTGTGGTTTGATAGGGCAGAGCATGGTAGTCTATTTGGACGACGTCACCATGTTTTCAAAACATCGGGGCGATCATTTACGCCACCTCAAGAAAATTTTCGAAAGGTGCAGGAAGTATGGGATTTCACTCAACACAAAGAAGAGTGTTTTTGCCATGGCAGAAGGGAATTTGTTGGGCCACATTATAACTAAGCAGGGCATTGTTGTATATCTCGAGCGGGTGAAAGTCATTGCCCAAATTCCACCCCCTAGCAGTAAAAGAGCTATGCAATCTTTCCTTGGGAAAATCATTTTTGTACGTAAATTCATATCGGATTTCACCCAAATAGTCAGGCCTTTGCAGGGGATGATCGAGAAGAATGTGATTTTCAAATGGAATCTGCCAGAGAAGGAGGCTTTCAACAAAATCAAGCAGGCTATAGCTGAAGCACCATCCCTCCAAAGTCCAGATTTTAGCAGAAGCTTTATCCTGTATACTTTCACTTCGGATTCATCACTTGTAACCGTCCTCACATAGAAAGATGGTGAAAATGGTGAACGACCTATATCCTTCATGAGTACTGGTTTATAGGGAGATGAATTGAATTACCCTGAAATCGAAAAGCAAGCTTATGTAGTCTACATAGCAGTCAAGAATTTCAGGTCATACATCTTGAAAAACCATGTCACAGTTTTCGTTCCCCACCCAGCTTTCCGATCACTATTCGTGCAACAGGAGCTAGGCGAGAGACGAGGCAACTGGGTGGCATGCCTGCAAGAGTATGAATTAGAGTTTAAACCAGCACACACTGTTAAAGGACAAGGACTCTAAAAAATGGCTACGAAGGCTGCAAGCTCACATGGAGTTGAAGAAGAGTGTTGGGAACAGGAAATCGACATGTATCAGAGTGACCATGCACCTCAGCAGAGAAGCCCTTCTTGGTAATCTGACATTTCGGGATATTTATCCCATGGCATTCCGGACCCTGCTTTAACTGCCCAGCAGAAACATGCAATAAGGCTTAAAGATGCATCTTACCAGTTGATCCAGGGTAAGCTTTTCAAGAAGCATTACGATGGAGTTCTGTTACACTGCTTGGAACATGATGAAGCACATAAAATATTGAATGAGCTGCACGATGGACCAGCTGGAGGGAATTTTGCAGGCGATACCACCGCCCACAAGATAATGCGCGCAAGATAATATTGGCCAAAACTTTTCAGAGATGCACATGAATATGCCCGGAAGTGCACTCAATGCCAGAAATTCGCAAATCGGGAAGCACGACCAGCCACTCCCCTACTATCAGTAGCAGTGGAGGAACCCTTTCAACAGTGGGGTTTGGACGTGATTGGTGAAATCATACCTCACTCCTCCAAGAAACATCGGTATATTCTTACTGCTACCGATTATTTCACCTGGTGGGTCGAAGCAGCACCTTTACGCCAAATCAATGATCAAGAGGTAATAGAATTTGTCACTCATTCTATCATCACTAGGTTTGGCATTCCAAATTCCTTGGTTTTCGATAATGCAACTTAATTTTCATCATTTAAATTGTATGATTTTACTCTGGAAAATGGTATTGTGCTTAAACATTCTGCAAATTATTGTTCCCAGGGAAATGGGTTAGCTGAGTCAACTAATAAAAATCTTATCCGCATCATTAAGAAGACTCTGCTATCCCACCAATGTAACTAGCACAACGCCCTTCACAACGCTCTTTGGGCCGACTGTGTCACGCCCAAATCCTCACTCAACACCTCCCTGTATTTTCTTGTGTATGGAAAAGAAGCAGTTCTTCCTCCCCACTTATCTCTCCCTACCCTTCAGTTGTCCCAAGAATGCCATGGTACCCCATGCCCCACCTTGCAGACCCGGATCGACACACTACTAAAGTTGGAGGAAGAAAGGCAAAAGCCCCGGGAAAATTTCGCCATCCACCAAAGCCAGATCAAGAGATGGTTTGATAAAAAATCCACAGGCAATAAAAATTTTGAAGTAGGAGACCTAGTCCTTAAGTGGGATAAATCTCACGAAGAGAAGGGAAAACATTCCAAGTTCCAAGCACTATGGACAGGTCCTTTCTAGGTTAAGGAGAAATTGGGTTCCCACATGTTTAGACTACAAACTCTTGAGGGAAGAGTCGAGGTCCTCCCGGTAAACGGGCATGAAATAAAAAATTACTTCACTTATTAGCCCTTAGAGGGCTGTCCTACCCCTGTACCATATTTTTTTCTTTCGTTCCATTGATGCAATAAAATAAAATAAATAAATAAATAAATATTTTTTTTGAAAAAATGGAAGGCCTTGTCGGAGCCACGCAATTGGCACACTGCGACAGGTTCTATGCTGATGGGAAGCCGTTCCCGAAAGACACAAAGGTGGTAAAAGCTTGCTTGTAATTGACACCCAAAGGTAGCACATGACCTAGCTCAAGCCATCAAGTGTGGGGAGCTCACCTAGCGAGTTTGAAAGGGTGTCTGCGAAAAGAGAGTGCGATATAGCGGCAACTAGATCGGAAGGGAAAAGAGATAACTCTGGGTGGTGTCAGGACATCCGGGAAAAACCTAAGTCCTCATATCAGACCAAGAGTAACCTCTCTGCAAGTAAAATAAGTCGAGATCCCTCATCCACCCAGGCAAAAATTTCCCATCTCAAATAAGTGCCATGAGCACATCTAAATAAGTGCCTTAGGCACATTCAAAATAAGTGCAATAGCACACCAATAAAGGGTAAGGGATTGAGAAAGGCTTCCTGCACAGAGAGGTGATGTGACGATTCCTTCGAGGTACTGACCAGGCTCGCTGGAAGCGGAGCAACGTTCATGACTCCTAGGCAGTGACTCCGTCGGGACCGAGAGGTTCACAGGCAGCGGAGCGACACGATGAGGACAAAATAATCGTACCGGACCCTGTAGCCGCCTGGAGTTCTCCAACCCTTTCAGTCCGGAAACCTGAAGAAATGAAATTCGGTTAACCAGCACCCAAAAAAGCCAGCAGGCCAAGCGACCTCGCAAGGTGCCAAAGGCAAGGTAGTGTTGACCTTAAGGTGAAAAGAGCAGCTAGTGAAAGCCCCTCCCTCCCCCTCCAAGGCAAACCATTGACAGAGACTCTGAGTCCAACCAATGAATGGCTAGTTGTTGTAGCCTCTACAACACCCTCCAAAAACCCCCACTCTAAAATTTTGGAGCCCCTTGAGCACAAAGAAAAGTTAAGTTAAGAGCCGGGAAGGTTAAGTCACTGAGTCGCAAATTTCTGAATTTGTGGAAAACCGCGGCCCCGCAACCTTGCGACCCTACGACCTGAGGTCGCAAGGTCGCGAGGTCGCATCCCTTTCAGATCATCGCGCTATGCGACCCTACAACCTCATTAATGGCATACACGTGCGAAATTTTTATATATAGGGGGTCGCTAGGTCACATTTTGCATATATAGCGGATAGAAAAAACGCCTCTGACAGGTCGACTGGAGCGCAATTTTCTCAGGTAAGTTTCCGTTTTCCTCCTGCTGTTTCCTTTTTTGGTTATTCTTGCCCAATCTCTATATTCCTCAGCCTTTAAATTGCCCCTTGCCTTGGCCATTGTTTTCATTCTTGACTTAGGGTTTTCTTTTTGACTCTAACATTCACCTTGCTTGCCCAAACTTATCACAGTTCCTCATCCAGCCTCTCATGGCTTGTATCCTGCTCCCAAATCTATCCCCTTGCTCTGTCTAGACCCATTTAGTCCTGTGGTTTTCAAGTTAAAGAGAAAATAACTTCACGCAGCACGCGCCAAAACCCTGGCAAGCCCTAGCGCGACTTGCGACCCTGCAACCCCACGACCCAGTCGCTAAGTCGCCAGGTTGCAAATTGCTCTTCCATTTGTTTTTTCACAGCTTCGCGACTTAGCAAACTTGTGACTCCGTCGCAGGTCGCAGAGTTGCTCTCCCGCTGGTTTTCTAGCATTTGCGACCCAACGACCCGTGACCTGGTCATAAGGTTGCAAGGTCGCACTTCTGCCAATTTCTCACAACTTGCGACCCAACGACTCCGTGACCTAGTCGCAAGGTTGCAAGGTCACACTTCCACCAATTTCTCACAACTTGCGACCCAACGACTCTGCGACCTAGTTGCAAGGTCGCAAGGTCACACTTCTGCCAATTTTTCACAACTTGCGATCCAACGACCCCGCAACCTTGTCGCAAGGTCGGAAAGCTTCAAAAGCTTCAAAATATCAACATCACAACCCTGCGACTCTATGACCCAGTAGGCCGCTTATTCAGCTCTGCCTGTGTCCCCAATTGAAATAATTAATAATTTGTACCTAGTTTTTATATCATCGTGGCATATTTCTTATCTTGGGATTCTTTCATGAATATGACAGGTGAATTCAAATCAGACTTAGAGTGTATACCTGTCCCCTCAGATTCAAGCGACATGGGATCTCCGGTATCTCGGAAAAAGGACAAGAGCCTAGAAGTAGAGGACGTAGAGATGGACATGCCAATGTCCCCACCCCCGATCTACAGAGATACCCTGTGCACATTTGCCAAAGGGGATAGCATGCGTTGGTACCAAGTGTACCAAGAATTCACTAGACAGTAATTCCAAGAGGACCTCCCTGATCGGGAAATATACATACAGGTCAAAAGGTCTAAGCTACATCTTGCAGGTGCCCATTTGGCTATATTCCCATGCTCGGAGATGATAGATTGGATTATACAGAAAACTGACCCCAAGAAGTTCGTAATCAGGGACAGCGAAGGAAAGGCTTTCGCGACGCTCAAAGGCTCAGATGCTCATGTTTATTACTCTTTGCCTAAGCGAGAGGAGGATTTCATAGAAGATTGGGCCATCGCCCATGCAGTCCCTATAGTTGATACTCTAAAGAAGTGGTGGGAGGAGCCTGAGAAATTTATGGTAAAAAAGGATCAGGAATATCCAGTGGCAGGCCTTAGGAAAGTGTATAAATTGGTGGCTGCCATGCTTTGCAAATTGTACGGGCACCTTGATGCCACCACCTTTAGTGGCACATGGGCAGCTCTCATGGAGTATGTCATAGTGCATGACATCCATTTCAACTGGGCCATCATATTGGTGGCCTCCCTTCATACAAACATATCCTCGGCATTGGTACCAGATGAAGGATTGCCTTCTGAATTCTACATGGCCTCTTATTTTTTGGATATCGTTTGTTCAAGGTGCCAATTTGAGGGATGGGTGCATAACTGGGATCCAAAACAGACCCGTGCAATCCACTTACAAACCAAGGTGTTTTGGGATTCCAGATATAAGAAAGACATAGAGCCGATCTCTCAAGTGTTCATCCCAGCTCTTTACAGAAAATTGTTTGGCCAAGACACTCCTTGCATGTCTTGGTGAGCCATGGAGACGCTAGGCAAGGTGGCTCATTGGTTCCCATTTTCCGAGTACACATTCATCCGAGTCTTTGGCTTGTTCAAGGCCCCACATGCTATGCCTCGATATGTCACAGAAAAAATTCTCATGCAAGAGGTCTGTTTCCAAATGTCTTCCGGATTCTCTAGGGTCCTGTCCAAGGGTAAGAAGAAGTCGTGGCCTACACTACCCCTCACTATCGGTGCTTACACAATCAAAGATTTTAGAGAGGTAGAGGCAGAAGCAGAAGAGATGAAAAGTTACCACCTTGGGGCATTAGACCACCGGACATATGACCCGGAAAGGATAGTCCCTGATCATTGCAAGCGGGCTAAGTTCAAATGGAACTACCAGCACACGGAATGCCCAGGTGAAGATGAAAGAAGAAATTGGTATAATGTAGATCACCAAATTTCTCTGGGGGCGTACTATGATCAAGAAGACCAGATGACCAAACCTTGGAAGACAGGAGCCGTGAATTGGGAGGCGCTTCTTCTTCTCTGGCTAAAAAGCCTCGGACCAGTACAGGGCAAAGCACTTCTACCCAACAAGAAATGGAGAAGAAGATGAAAGAAGATGAGGATAAGCGCAAGAAGAGTCTAAGGATAGAGCAGAAGAAGAAGCAGGCCGAGGAGGATAAGAAGGAAAAGGAGAAACAAGAGGCGGAAGCTGCGGCGGAATGAGAACTCAAGAAAGAATTAGATAAAGTGGAAGCCGAACACTAGAAGAAAGAAAAACAAGCAGCAACAACTGAGCGTAAAAGGAAAGCCGAATTAGAAGCAACAACAGAAGCCGAGCGCCTTCAAAGAGAAGAGGAGGAAAAGAAAAAGAAAGAAGAGGAGGATGCAATGCTAGAGAACATCCAGGTATATCCTTAGGGCGCAGGATCATAAACAGAGCTACCACCCCTTGAGGTACCTCTAGTTAGTACACGCGCCACGCTCTCCGATGTCAGTTCTTACCAAGGGCAAGAGGAGGAGGTATTCGATCTCACCAAGCTCACGTATGATCAGTTCTCCTTCAAAATTTGATAGGAGAAAAGAAGATGCCTGGCGCAAAATCCTTCCGCCTCATCCACAGTCGCGACGGAGAAAGACATAGTCCTAGATACTAGGACTAATCCTGTGATGATAGCATCGGCTGACACAGATTTCGCTGCAGCCATAGAAGAGAATGTAAATAGAATGAGTAGAGAGATCTTCTCTCTACAAAATAGGCTACATGAAGAAGAGAAACGGGAGGCAAGGGCAGAACAAGAAAAGAGGACATTGAGAGAGGAGATTCAGCAACTCCAAAACAAAAATCCCCCTGTCAATGAAGTGCCGCTTACCATTCAAAGGGAGTTTGATATATTAGAGACTACCATGAGGCAAGTTTATGGGGAAATTTTTACCATAAAACAAATAGTCGCCCCCTTGGTGAGAGCCCAAACGGAAACTAAGCAGAGGAACGAGCAGCTGAAGGAAGCCTCAGCTGCCTTGGAAAAAATGATAGATTGGACAGTGCGGTAACCCCAGGTTCCTGAACATTTGCCAAATAAGGACTGGATCCACATGCAAGATGCCAAAGTCCAAATCCGTATGAAAATGCAGTCCAAAGATAAGCTATCCAAGGACCTCGACAAGGTGATGCCTGCATATGAACATCTGATCAGCGGCATCGATTCGATGCACATCCTACATCACATTCCATTGCTGGGTGCATTGGATGAGGGGAAGATGTGGGAATAGGTGGATCAGGAGATCCAGTCATTTTTGCAGCCCATTAAGCAAGCCGCTGCCACTTCCGACCTTGCAGCGTCACAAGAGAACCTGGGCAAGTTTCTTGTCACGCTAGTCTGGATCTACACCAAGCTCGCCCTCCTGTCCAACCTGGTCACACAGAAGAAGGATAATCTAATCCCAAACGCCTTGGAGTGTATGCATCGGTTGAAAGAAGAGGTCCCTTTGGTTCCCCCAATAGCAGCAGATTATAAGGCTTGGAAAAAATTCCTCAAGGAACAAAAAATTGATGCCCTTGACCTTACGATTGCGTGCATATCCTCATGATCCGGTGGCAATAAATCGATGGTAGCATTTGGAAATAGGTCACAGGTCGCGCTCCCCAGCCAGGTCGCAGGTCACATTTGCTCAGCGTGGTCGCAAGTTGCAGTTCCCTTCCAGGTCGCAAGGCAGCTCAACAGTCGGGCAAGCGAAGAGTCAGGAAGCCCAAAGGGAAAATTTTGATCTCTAAAACTCCCTCCGGGAAAAGTCTAAAGGATCCTTTTTTGGGAATTCAAGAGTTATAGAGCATTGTATTGAAGGATAAAACTCTTTTGCTTATGAATACAGATGCTTGTCAAAAATCCTTTTGGATCTGATGTGTTTTGCTGTGCGAACACTATGGGTATTTCTTATACAGTTTCAAACATCTTTTGATTAATGAAGCTGCACTTTTAATGGCATCATTTATGCATTACAATCCTCTGTACTTTGGTTAATGATGCTTAGCTCATTTTGATTTCTCATGAATGTTAATGAATTTTTTTATTAGCATTTGTATTATCATTTAAATATTTCAGGAAGTGGAGGTCGTTTTCGCCATAAAGAATTGTTTCTTTTATGGTCAGAACAACCCGCAAGCATAACCCCAATGATGTGTTGTTAACAACATTTCCTTCAACGTTTATGATTTATTATTTTTTCTTGCTACGCATAGTGTTATATATTTTTTAACTCATCAAGCATGTATTTGGTATCATTTGAACAAGTTTGTGTCAGTAGGTTCATTGAGTTCTTTTGAGACCAAGAGAAAGGAGATCTAAGCGGTAGTCGGACCCACACCCCGGATGGGATCCCTATTCCAAACGGTTTAGAGTCTAGTTGGGATTTTTAACTGGGGAGATCCCCTACTTTTGGCCAGAAAAACTTTCCCGTCAACAGGTTAGAAAGGTCCGATCAACTTACCATTGATTCATTAACCAGTGATTGTCAGGTTCCTGAGAAAAAGGGTAAAATTAGGTTTCGTTGTAGGTTATGAAAAGGGAGTCATAAAACTCACATTTTTCCTCACATTGATGAAGCCTGAAAATTGTTGGAAAAACTTACTGTTCCACAACATAAATCTCCAACTAGCTACCGTAAACTTTCTCCCAACCTACTGTCAACTGACGGAGTGATTGATCTAATTCCAAGTACATTCAATCCCACTCTTCCATTGAAGAGTGAAACTCATATCACTCAAGTTGATGATCCATTAGTTGATCAAGTGGTGGACTTGATTTCACATTCGGTCGATCCCACTCTCCCTGTAGAGTGTGAAATTCATACCGCTCAGGTTCTTCTTGTTATATCAGATTCTTCTATGATAGGGGGCATTTCACCTGTTCCTACGGAAACCCCCCTAAGTACTGTGGTCTTCTCCTTTGATTGGAATAGACTTATAGAACCTCGTATTCCTTCCTCCATCCATTTCCAAATAATTTTGAAGTCTTGTGGTAAGAATGTGTGTCGCACGAATGTAGATGAAGGCGATTCTATTAGTATTTTATCCTCAACTGCTTGGCAAGATTTGGGTTCCCCTCAGCTTGTGCCTATTACACATAATCTCTTAGCTTTTAACATAACAATTAGTGAACCTTTAGGGATCCTTCCTAAGTTTCCTATTACCTTGGAAGGTAAAACTATCTTTATTTATCTTATGGTAGTTCGAGGCCCCTTGGATTTCAATTTTCTCCTTGGGCAAGATTATCTCTATGCAATTAAAGCTGTCATATCGACACTCTTTTTTGTGATGTATTTCCCTCACAATGGAAACATTGTGATTGTTGACCAGCTTTTGTTCATTAGTCTTGATTTGACTACCGATAATTCGACACCCTTGAAGTTTCCTTATACGGAAGTAGTATCTATCCTGCCACGGGTTAAATATGTGACAACTAGTCCCATGTTTTCTATTACCGATGAAAGCTATCCTCTCACTATTTTCTCAAATTATTTTGACTTAGATCTGGTATTTGACATGGAAAACCCTATGGGATTGTTTTAATGTGATGTTGTTATCCCTATTGAGTCCCTTAACATGTCTTCCTTCTAGAGAATTGTTCTTCCATCTAAAGAAGACCTCTTGAAAGCCATGATTGAGGAGTGTCCCTTGACATGTATTTCTTCCAATTGGAAGCCATGACAAGGTTCCATGAGGATATTTATTTTACTCTGTCAACCTCATTAAAAAATGAAACAGGCCCTTATGAGGATGGTTCTTTTCCTATGTCAACCTCGTTAAAAAATGAATCAGGTTATGAGGATGGTTCTTTTCCTGTGTCAACCTCGTTAAAAATTGAATCGAGTAATGAGGATAGTTCTTTTCTTGTGCCAACCTCATTAAAAAATGAAACAGGTCACCTTGAGTATAGTTACTTTTACTATGTCAACCTCATTAAAAAATGAATCAAGCAATGAGCATAGTCCTTTTCCTGTGTCAACCTCATTAAACAATGAAACAATCCTCTCCTAATTGAGTCGAGTATTTCATTAGATCTCGTAATGTCAAGTCGATTCTTTCATTTGATCTTGTAAATGAACCTTCATTCCATCCACCAATTAGTAACCAGTAGTCCACTTAGGTGAATGAAATGAAGCTTGGGGGGCATATTATTTTGCAGGTTACGCTTGGGGGGCATTGAAACTTATCTCAAGCATGATTTTTTCCTTTGTTTCAAGCTTGTGTAAAAATGAAACAAACCACTCTCAAGCACAGTTTTCCTACATTTCAAGCTTGTGTAAAATTGAAACCACTCTCAAGCATAATTTTTCCTATGTTTCAAGCTTGTATAAAAATGAAACCTATCTTGAGTCCATTTCGGTTATTATTTTCAAGACTCATTAAACTCATGAAAATATTGAGATTATTTTTCTATCTTTCATTCTCTTAAAACACATGAAAATGTGGAGCTCTTTCCGTCTTTTCCTCCTCATAAATTAAATTGAAAGTTGGCCAAATGAGTATACTTTTATCACTTTTTCGAGCTCTTAAAAATTACGAAAAAGTAAAACCCTGGAGTTCTCTTTTAAGCCCTTTTTAGACTCTCTAAATATGAAATTTTTTTCGAGTACTTGACTATTTGAACTCGTTAAAGTAAATGAACAGTCCTCCCTTCAGTATAATTTTACCCCTTTTCAACTGAAATGGACTAATTACGAAAAATGTATATGTTGACTAATCATGGTCAATAGAGTTCTCTCCTGCATTATTTTATCCTTTTTCGGGCTTGAGAGACTAAATTTATGAAAAATAACAACCATGGAGTTTACTTATGTTTTTCTTCAGACTCCCTAAAATTGAAAAACACCGAGTTTCTCCTATACTGGACTCATTAAAATTTAACAGTAAAGGACATGTCGATTACAAACAGGACCAAACCACTCCTTCTTAGGGTTCTATTTTAATACTAAGATGGACTCATCTGAAGGATGAGCTTACACAAATAGGAAAATGTTATCCTTCTCAAGCTTGTCAAAAATAAAGAGGTACTTCCCAGTAATGGTGGGGGGAAAAGAGAGAAAAATAATCCAATTTTCATCCTTGTTTAGAAACTAGCATGCCACTCTTGAACACGACACTTTGCCACACTTGTACCTGGGTTGGGAAATCCTTTGTATAACATTTAATCGAACCACATAGAGAGTCTTCAGTCAGTTTCTAGGTATTAGCTTTATATCAAATACTGCCAAACCATCTGTAGTGTCATTATGTGTTCAAGAGAGAGTTCAAGTAAACCATTCATTTCATACTTTTGTCTCCATTAACATTGACCACCCATGAGTTATTCCTTGCAAAAAAATCTTCAAAACTTGATCTAATGGTTTCGTTTCGTGAGCTTTCCTACAATGGGTCACTTTCTATTGACAGCAGATCATCATCTAGAAAGATGATCTAGAATCCTATCAGTACCTTGGGATCTGCATGTTCTAATGGCAGATTTTTTTCCTACGACGAAAGGTTGCATCATTGACCTTTGATCGAATGATTCTATGAGTGTTCAACTGCAAATCATTCATTCACACTTCATATATTGTACTGGAGCACTTTGAGAACCATTGTCATTATTGGTGGTTTCTCTCACACTTGTTAATGGTTCACATCACTGACTGGTAATCAAGTGGTTTCTACCATGTTCGACTTCGACACAATGAATCACATGGATAGAATCATACTAGTTCGGGAAGTAGAAATCAAGACCCTGGATCTAGATTCCACCATCCAGGCTGCGAGGAGTTTTATTATTCATGATATTGTAGACTACTCATGCGAGATGGTTGTGCCCATACTTTGTCTACTTTGATGTAATATTGAAACCATATATGCACCAGAACATTTAGTTAGTTTTGATCTGAGTTTGGGAATGCCTACCTCATCGATGATATATATATGTTTTCATTGAATGTTTTTATAGGTTTTCAACCGGTGTCTCCAATCCAGTCCTCAGAATGATAAAGAACTTCACTCTTCAGAATACCTTAGACTTCACAATTTAGGGGGAAATTTGTTACACGTTATTATGTCACCATGAAATTTTACTTTCCATATAGGTCTATCTTGTTCGCTTAGAAGTCAAAAACCTCAATGTTCTTGAATTAAGTCTTGGAATTGGAGAAAATCTCTTTAAAACCCTTGAAATTCTACCTCCGCACTTTTTCTAGCATTTTCTTGCGGGTCCATGGATGTTTGGTTTATAACCTGCAGAAACTTTCACACGTTCTACTACAATTACCTGCGGACCACCGTAAAAAGTCAAATAAAATAAAAAGTAAATTCTAGAAGCCTAGATGGTCAAATATTCTCCCAACTGGAAGCTTCTAGAGTTGTGATTAGTTCAAGATTTATCCCTCCACTCATGGAGCTTATCCCTTGGTCCATGGAGCTCAAATCCCTTCATGAGACGAATCCATCCCCCTCTTCATGGAACTGAAACTACCTCCATTTCCTTATAAATTGAGCTCAAGTTTCAGGCTCAAGGATAGATGGTAGATGTTGAATAGATTGTAAAGGTAATTGCTGAAGAGAATTCCCAAGAGGGAATAATTTCTACACTAGTTGTTGTTGGCATGAGAATGATCACACCCTTATGTCCATAACTCCATGCTAGTATTTAGAGAGGAAATATTATCAAATTGAAGGAAGAATGATTATTCAAGACTCCGGGAGAAATCTGTACAACATCAAGGCATCAGGTTGTAAGATTACTCTTTTTATTCAAGATAATACATATGGATCTATTTTTCTCATTGAGTTTCTCTTATGATTATTGAAATAAAATCAATACTTAGACTCCTTGATCACTAATTTGGGTTATATTTTCTTGATTATTATATGTTGTAGATGTTTTGATTCTTTTTTCTTGTCTTTGATTGCAGGTTCTACTTATTGGAGAAGCCTCTTTGGAGCGACTAGATAAAAGACTGCACCGAACGTTGGATTTCAAGGTAGGGTCATGTCCTCTCTACTTTCTTATAATAATTTTGAAATGCATTTAATCTAGAGAAAATGATTTCAAAATGGATGTTTCTTTCTAGCTATTCATTGAATACTTGGGAGATTTCTCTTGTCCTCAAGAGGGATTAATCTGGATAACAATTCCATCCCGACTTCAGGAGAGTAGGGTTAGCATCAGATCGAGTTTGGAGATGGATTGGAGAGAGGTGATTAGTTGTTATTCTATTGATAGAGTATCATTCTTAGTCCAGGGTACATTTCGGCAGGAGCACTTGGATGGGAGAGATGTTACATGTTCCATTAGGGCATGGATTGTGGACCGATAGTCCATGAGTATTTTAGTAGCACTAGCTTGACAACCACATATCAGGATTGACCTTGACCTAGACCGGAAGTTGTATTAAAGAGAGGTGATGAGTTGGTATGCAGTTGGTGGGGTAGCTTATACAGTTAGAGGTACATCACAACAAGAGCAATGGAGAATTGATGCTCACTGGCAGACTTCGCTTCATGGGGCAGCAACTATAGCCAAAGGAAATAAACAGTCCAAGCTGTGGGACTTGGGCGATGATTGGCCATGGTGGCTTTGGGATCTGGGAGGATTTCTTGATGACAGGTACAGTGAGAGATTAGTTGGGGATCCCGAAATTTAGGGGTCTATTCCGAGTGGCTTGACACAGGTGCATAGCAGCACCCAAGGGTTTGTATCGTATCTGGGCAATGGGTCTCAATTGCATTGGCCCAACAGGGTGGGCCACATATTTGGATTGCTTGAGGGAAAGTAATATTGGGGCGGAAGGTCTGTAATATTCATTTTTTTGGTATCACCTATGACAAGGTTAGGATGGACTTGCAGAGTTGGGAGCAGAGAGGCCACATATACAAGTTGTTGTCATCAATGGGACCAGAGGATTTTTGGATTCTTTTTGAGGATTTTCTATGAGGATCGGTGGCATTCACTTGATATATTCCATAATCCCCACCGTTTGACTTTTGTTATGGTGCATTTCGACAACTTTCAGAAAACTGAGTTATTTTTGGGCTAACTCAATTAATTACACTCAAGGTGGCATTCCAAGAGGAATACATGATAGAACACCTTAGTGTAATAGCTCATTGGAACCTGAATGAGGAGAGCTTCAGGATGGGATGCTGAGAAGTGACTTATAGTGGCCAAAGATAGTACCATGGGTGATATACTAATTTCCTTAATTAAAAATGTCTTTAATTAGTAATTTAATTAGAGGAAAAATAATATTTAGAGGAAAATGGGCCAAATTTTACTTAAGTGAAATATAATTAAATTAAAATCACTTTGATAGAGTCAATGGAGGATCTTCTAGAATAATAATAAAATAATAAAATAAGATTCTTCTAGAGGATTGGAGATCTATCCATTAGATCTATAAAAGGAGAAGCGAAGGTCATTTGGAGATATCTTGGATTGGATCATTGTTTGTTTGAGAGGTTTGAGAACTTGGATTCTCTACTTAAGTAGTAGCCCCAGGATGGAAACCTTCAGGTGATTTGGTGAGAGTGGGTGAGCACCCTTCTCTTACCTTGGTGGATCCATTTAGGATTCACAAGTTGCAGTTTATTTCTAGTTTGTTTTGGAGGCCAGTTACGACATTTTTGCAGATCTATTTGGGCCATTATTTCAACCATTTCCATTTTTTGTACCAGCAGTTTTATATTAATAAAATAAGGTTGAGATATTCTGCATACTTACATTGTCTATTATTCAGTTGCAGATATATTTTCATTTTTGCTGTAAATAGTGTGGTTGATGTTATGCAAATTGTTTATAGTGTTAACAACTTAAATTTCTGAAGTTATTTTACATGGAAATATTCTAGTGATTTTTATGGTTGAATTAATTTCTGGAAAAATTCTTAAAATATCCCATTTGGGATATTAAAATTTTATAGGAACTCTCACATTTTCCTCAAAAACACACATGCCTTCTTGTTTTCTTATTTTCCTGGGTAAAATAAACATCAAACATCCACATCGGCTAATGATATGGAAAATTAATGTGTATGCATTATTTAAAAAAAAAATCCACATGCCTTTTTGGAATGTACACATTTTTAACACTGGAAAATCGTACAGCAAAAGATGGCATTAATTAATGTCAAGCCTAAGGATTTACAGGGCAGGAACACATAATGGAATCAAGAAGTATTTAAAATCTCTAAGGTTTTGAGAAAATCAGATTTGAACTAGTCTTAAATGCTAAATTGCGTGCTTAATCCTTTGAGAAGAGCACCTTCTGCGCGCATTTTTGCCCAATAAGCACGAATTTATGGAAATGGAAAAATGTCACTTTCCGGGACCACACAAAGAAAAGGACGGTTACTCCTTATATGAAGCTGTCTAAGGACAGCCACTAGTGCCTCCTTAGACACTATGTGAGCACACAAAGGAATATTTAGAGCACACAATGGAATCATACCTCTACCTTGGGTCACCATCCATCATGTACCAAGGGAGGGAAGGAGGATTTGAAATCCCCTATATAAAGCCACCAAGAGATGAAGAAAGGGTGATCACATTGTTATGTTGGCTAGAATTTCCCAAGAAATACCAGCAGTGTGTGACCTAGAGCTGGAGATAGAGGGGACTCGATTTTTGGCCACCCAACAATCCTAGTTCATCACAGCGGAGAGAGAGGGAGACTGCATCAGAGGAAGAGCTTGGAAACCAACATCCTTGCATCGGGACCTAGAGCCATTGCCTAGGGGCCCTTTGGCAAGTGGGTAAAATATCTTCTCCATTTCAAACGTTTAATAAGAAGATGCTTTTGAGCCATTGTTTGCATTATTATCGTTTTGAATCTCTTCAAGAGCTTCTGTATATTTGTGTTTTATATTTTTTAGTTTACTTTGAGCATACATTCGCATATTTTTTCCTTTAGATTATATGATTTTGAGCTCCACCATGTTCTGCCTATGACCAATAGTTTATAGGGGTATAAAACATCCCTTAAACTAGTGCGATTTCATACACCCATGCGTCAAATCCACCAACACACACATGTTTTAAAAAAATGCTTGCACATTCCTCTGTGTATTAAAAAATAGGTAGTGGGGTTTCATTTTTCCTCATATACCTATCAAACTCAACGATCAATAGGTAACAAGGAAATAAAAAAACATGGACCAAGCCTAAGATCAATGCCTATAGGTAAGTTTGGTCCTCTAATTTCCTATCTTTTGTTGGCTTTTTGGTTATTTTTTAAATGTAATAAAAATTTAAAATTTCAAAGATTTAAAATTTTTAATTTTTTTACACTGAAAAATTCAAAAAAAATTATCGTGGCTAAATACCTTGAACCCAATCAAGAAACCAACCCCACAATAGGCCTATAAAAAAAATATAAAACTAGATTCAAATTCCAATCCAGATTCACATTGACAGTATTATTGACCCTAGAACCAACCAAACCCCTTATCCAAGGAAGAGACATCTTTAAATGGATTAGTGCACATTCAATCCATGGAAACAAACTTGGATGACTTGTTGGTTTTTGGTTTTTTTGTATTTGGTAAACCTCCCTGTATTAGTAGGGAGGTTCCATTATATTTCCCTTGGAAATTGTGTGTCAAGTTCATAAATGGTCTCCATGTTAACTATTTTGACATGAGTGAGTTCTAGGGGGGGTCGTCTTGGCTTTGAATAGGATCGATCAAATGCTATACATAATATATTGACATGGCCACATACTCATAGGCATATACCCCCCCCCCCCACCAAAATAAGCATCTTAGATTTTAGATCACCTTGATAACACCAAAGATGTGATATTGTGTCTCACATGTAGTCTTATGAAACATAGTTCAGTTGTGATGGCCTCCGGATGAGATCTATCAAAGGAGACTCTTAGAACTCTAGGTGTAAGTTCTATGGGCCACACTGATTATAGAACATCAAATTCACATAGGCAGGTTGATATTCCTAGTTCGAGTTAAGTTGCACCATATTTATTCTCTCATTATAGGCATACTTGCCATGGCTAGATGGAGGATCCTTTCCAAGAGAAATTTATAGATAAGGTTAGTATAGTTTTTAATTGATGTAAAATCATTGATTATATTTTTTTGTACAAGAGATAAATTTTCAACAAACCTAACTTTAAATTACTTATTTTTAGCTTTTATTTTTTTGATGTGTACAAATTCTATGAGAGGATACACTACCATCAATATGTGAAGATGTTAGTTCTCCTAATATCAATGCATCCATGACTGCAACATTCAATATTTTGGCACCTCACACGTAGGTATTTAAATGTATTTATTCTTTTATACTTCAATGATAACTTAGAAATATTTAAAACTATGTTTTTCTGCAAATGTCTAAGTTATTTTGGGAGAAATTAATCTTAATTTTGTTGTGTTTCTAGAGGTTTCCAAGGGAGAGTCTGAAAAACAATCTCCACCTAGGATTAATAGATCACCTCCCACTTAAGTAGTATATGTTAGATTATATCTACTTTTAATGCGACTTTCATTATCTTAGCTTAGTTGAATTTGATGCTTTTGTACTAATCAAACATATTGCAAATGTATACAAAAATGTCATTCTTCTCAGTTCCATAACATTTGATACACACTAAATTTCATCCTTAACCTATTCTAGTTAGTCCACTTTTAATGCTAAGTATGATCATTGGTTCCCCCCCTCTCTCTCCGCCCCCAACCCCCCCCCCCCAAGATATGACATTTTTATTTCTTCCCCTAGGGAGATTCCTCAAATTGTACAACTAGTGGGGGTGTATCATCTCTAACGCCTTATTAAATTTTCCTCTACACTCTACCGCCATTACCACACCCATTCACCCATTAAACCTACAAAAATCCATCATCACACCCCTCCTCTCATCATACTCACCATTACAACAACTAGTATTGTATCTATTATAGCTACACCTATAGTTTTTGAATCTATAGTTTCTGCAACTACACCCCCCTTAGCCCTCGTTATTGATTTATATTAGGTTTTTCAACCTAGCGCTACACCTACTATTAGTGCATCCATAGTTGTGGCCACAAAAGAATTTACAATTTAAGTTAAGATCAAGGGAGTAGGCATCCAATAAGCCGCCTTCATCATAATTCATATTGAAACATAGAAGTTGTGTATTTAGGGAGCTTAAAATCCACCTATCATCCCACAGAAAAGAAAACCCGAGCGCGGAAGAGACCCGATTTAGAAGGGGTTAGGCTTAGGCGCAACGCATGCGGTATCAGTTGGGGATAACTGACCCGAATGATACTTAGTACTGTTAGCTGACTACCAAGAAGCCCAAGACTCGAATGCTCACGTGGGACGGTGGTTCTTAATGGCAAAAAACTAGGGCATCCTTTACCCTATAGGTGATGGTGCAAGTAAACGCTAGACCCTCTACCCTTACCTTGGTGGATTCTCTTCGGCTAACTGGGGGTGTCGCCAGCTCTTACAGGGTGTTGTACCAACACTTGCAAGAAATATTCTCAAGGCCCAATTACTTTTGAGTTTGTGAGGATGCATAGGTCTTCTAGGATTTTGAGTATCATGCGCAAACAAACAAAAAACCATTTTTTTTTCTTGATTGATCACATAGATTAAGTTAAAGGGAAAATTCAATTCGTTTTCAATTTGTTTTATGTATGTGGCCATAAATTTTTCGTGATCATAGACTCTCTCCTCTCAAATTTTTCCACAACCTAACCTGGTCGGCACACTAGTGGTCCCAATGGAACCTCGTCAATCCAGGCGTCTTTTAGACCTTCCCCCATTACAGGGAGGGGTTCCAGGTCTTTCACCGTTCAGGCGTCAAAGACGGAACACTGCCACCACCATTGGTTCATAATTCATTGGAGGAACCATAGTTGGGAACCCTAGTGGGTCTCCCAACACCACATCGCACACCACTCCCCCCTCGACCCCTAGGGGGTAGAGAAGCGTGTTCCATTCAGGAAGCCAGCTGAACACACTTAAGCGTACGTGATAGACTAACCCTCGTTCTAACCAGAACTTCATGTCTTCACACGTTGCCATGGCATCAACGTCCCAGTCACCCTTCTTAGCTGCGTTGAATCTACCCGATTTAACCAAGCTCACAAATGACCCCATTGCACATGATCCTTCATGGCCTCCCATGCACGTGAAGCTCCCTTCAGATATACCAAAGTTTGAAGGCAAGCAATCGGAAGACCCAGGTAATCATGTAATTACCTTTCACCTGTGGTGCTCATCGAATAGTATCATCGACTACACTATTCAATTGAGGCTATTTCAATGCACTCTTACAGGAGTAGCTAGGAAGTGGTACGTGGAGCAACCTTCTACTTCACATGGAACCTTTAGCGCCCTCGCTACTGTGTTCCTCACTCATTTTCAGTTACCCATTCACCATGATTCGAGAATGGAGCTACTAACTCATTTTAGACAAACCCCTGCCATCCATATCTCTCACCATCTTCATGAATGGAGGCAGCGTCGCAGTTTATACAAAGAAAAACTCGACGATCGGGTCCTCTTAGATTTATTCTTGAAAACTCAGACGACAGAGATTTCAAAGGATGTGGTGCAGTAATACCTCACATCCGAAGAGGACGCAATCAGTAAAGCCCAGAAGCTTGAACTGATTTATACATAGTTAGGATACATTTACAATATCCTGCCTAATGCCCCGCACCTGCAAACTTATCAAGAATTTCTAGGAACGTTGAATTTTGCAGATGGATTAATTGGGTCAATGACCTAAGGTTACCTAGGCAATAGTATTCACAATCCTGGTGACACACATAATTCTATCGAGAAAATGTCTCAAACTGGATTTCAAAGTCATCACATGCCTCAGCAAGATTTGACTAGTAGGGTGTAAGAGTATCACCAAGGAGGACCATATCCTCCAGCTGAGGGGACCTAGTATGCAGAAAGAAACACTAATGAAAGATCTCCCCCCCAATGGCTAGGTGAAAACAAGGGACAACGTTATGCTCAGTCCCAAGCACATAACACACCTACGCAAACCAATGCATAGGTGAACTTTGTGCAGCCGTCCCAAAATCAACCACACCAGTATAACTAGGAGAACTACCCTCCTAACGTGGTTAAGAAAAAATCAAAAAACAAGATAAAAGGGAACCATGGACAGGGGGGCAGCAATCAACAACCCCAACTGCGATCCCAGGCTGGAGGAAACTCTAGCAATAATCAAAACCAGGAGCCAAGTAATGCCCAATGGCAAGGCAAAATGCCACCTTTGCGAACAAACCATTCTTGTTCAATATGTAGTGAGTATAGGCATTATACTCATGACTGTCCTAATCTCCCCGAGCTAAAAAAGCTTCAGAGTAACCGAGGACAAGGAGGATCTTCCCAGCAACCCACTGTTATGCAAGAACCTTTCCCCCACCAAGGTATGGTTAGCACTAAGCAAAAAAACACAGATGATTTCGAGAACAACAACCATGAAATTTACATGACTAGGGAAGAAATGTTTTTCCTAACATGAAATCGCAGTTACGACATCCCACCAGACTCCATTACGTCAGGGGCTAGTACTAGTGCACTGATTGTACCTTTGACCATTTCAAATATGCCTATAGAACCATTGCCAAAGATGGAAAAGGGACCTAATAGGCGAGCAGGTAACTACTCCAAAGCAGCCCATAATTATAGCATCATGGACGATTTAGCTCAATCACCCACTGCTATGTCCGTGTTGGAAGTACTGCAGTCATGCCCAAAGCAATGGAAAGCCCTACTTTCTGCATTAGGTGCTATCGACCCTGTTGATATGCGCATGATGGATTTTGACTTAAACAAATCCACCCTTAGGCTTCCTTCCATGGTCGCCTTCCAAATACTGATATCGGTCCAGAATATAACTATTAACTGATGTGTCATTGACGAGGGTGCATCGACATGCATCATGTCAAAAAATGTTTGGCAGAAGTTAGGTTCTCCTGAACTAAAAACCTTGGTCATAACTCTTTGAGCCCATGATAGTCATCCCTCGACACTCGTCGGCCTCTACCAAAATGTCCCAGTTTTTTTAGCCGGCAAGATGGTCCACATAGACATTGAAGTCTTGGACGCTCACCTGGATTACAACATACTCCTCGGGCGGAGTTATATGTATGCCATGTCTACCATAGCCTCCTTCGTCTTCTGCATTATGATGTTCCCCCAAGAGGATCGCATCATTACTATAGACCAGCTGACACACAGCGAGAGGCATCCCCTAACCAACACGGATGTAATTCTACCCTATGTAGATACAACTACAGATGGTCTTTCATGGTATCAAGAATATGGCCCTGGCCAATTTAAATTGTCGTCCATCCTAGGGTCATTCCTAGGAGATCCTTCCATTATCCCTTATGCATCGCTTGATTCCACAGGGGCCCCAGTGTGCATGACGTCCACTTCAAGCACTAAATTAAGTAAGGACACAGACTCAAGCAGTAAAAACACTGAGGCATCAACCATGACAGCCTCTCTAGCCTACACCACCTCCCAAACCCCTTTCCTCTACCCCCTAGATAGCCTCATTTCCCAACAAATTTTGGAAACACTGTTGTTACCCAACATATCATTGGCATTCCTAGTTTGGTACCTCGTCCACCCTTCCAAAATAGGAGCCACTAATGTTACTGCCACAAGGTTAAAGCCCCTTATCCCTGAGGAGCCCCAACAAACCCATGAAACGGTCGAGACCTCCCCCATAAAGGAAGTTCCCATTGTGAAGCCGGTTATCACGACCAAGAAAACCACAAACAGAGGAAAGAATATGGTGACCTCCACCATTCAAAGAGAATCACCAGTCTGTGCCATATGCGATGTTATAGGCCACCCTACCCATATATGTCCGGAGTTGGATGAGTTAAAACCATTCCTCTACTCCGAAGCAGACATCTCGACGCCGCGTTCCCATAAAAAGCAACCTACCACCAAAGGTAAAGGAAAACCACTACGTACCAATCATGCATGCACTCTCTATAGCAACTATGAGAACTACACCCACCATTTTCCAAATATCTCACGATATAGGGATGCCCTGCATGCTGTCAAGGGATCCTATCAAGAGGATCCCTCCACCCAGGCACCCGAAAATGAACCTCGTACCATCCTATACCTGTAGGAGGAACGACAGTCACTAGAAAGATAGCCATTCTGCCCCCAAACCACCGTACACCAACCAGGAACAATTTTAGGTCCCTATATTACTAGTATAGTCCCTTATTGTTGTTAGTGTAACTCCCTTATTGTTATTATTGTACCCCTGTAACCCACATATTGTTATTATTGTGCACTTAAATTATTATTGTTAGGTCGACTAGGATTACATTGTGGCCCCATGGACTCCTATATATAGAAAGGAGGTTTTGTAATTTGAATCATCCAAAAATTGTTCATTCATGTAATGTATTGAAGGTTTCCCCTTCGAAGTGGCTTATTTCTAAGGCGTTAACATCTCTTTTCTTCTATTTTTGGAGCTGGTTTCACAACATTTGGTATCAGTGCTTTGGATTCTAGGGTTTCGCTACTCTAAATAGGTCATCTGGAATTTTTGCTATAAATTGTTTTTTACGAAGGTTCAAAAGCTGAAAGTGTTAGAGTGAGAAGCCGAAATCCCGAGGAACATTTTTCGCAAAATTTCAGAGCTTGGCTCACAATATTTTCGGAGATATGATCTATGGAAAGTAGGGATTTTTGCAGGCTCCTAAATTTCACTTAAAATTGTCAGCGCAGAATTTGTGCAATAAAATTTTTTCTATGAAGCTTCAGAAGCTAAAATTGTTAGAGTGTGAAGCCAAAATCCTAAGGAACATTGTCACAAAATTTTAGAGCTTGGTTCGCAATATTTTCGGAGATATGATCTGTGGAAGTTAGGTTTTTTTTAGGCTCCCGGATTTCATCTCAAGGAGGTGATCATGGGAAAATATTCATAACTCTCTCTCCGAGCATCATATTGGAATTCTATAAAAAGTGACTGGAATTTCACAGACTATAGTTTCCTGTCTATAAATTTTAGAGACAAAGAAGCAAGCAGTGACATATGGCAAGTCGTACAAGTTCTCTCTACTGAACCAGTGCATAATTAGGTCATTGTGGGAGATTGGACATAACTTTTTATTGAAGAATCCAAATCAAGTCAGACCTGTGGAATTTGAAAGAAGCTTCAGAGGACTATTACAGGACCAAATTTCAGATATTGAGGATGTTCAAGTATAGAGATAAGTCAATTTAAATATCGAGCTTCTCAAAAGAAATTTAAAGGTGTGTATTTGTTTTTCCCAAATTGCATAAGTATTGTTTGAAGAATCAAGTTGAATTGATTCCAATGGCATATTGTAGAACATATATTAGTATTGGATTCTAAAATGGCCCCTAGAAAGAATTCAACACCCATTAAGCCTTTAGAAGGCTCTACTATGTCTCATGAAGATGAATAATGGCAACATGACATATCAAAATTACAAGAGAAAGTGCAACAAATTTCGCTCTCGCAAAGAGCAACAAAAAATGATATGGAATTTTTGAAGAAAGGCATGGAATCTAAGATGGATGGCTTCAATAATGGAATGGAAGCTAAAATGGATAGCATAGAAGCTGGCATGGAATATAAGATGGATGACATGGAAGCTAAGATGGAAAACATGAAGAATGATCTAAATGCAGATATGGAAGGTTTGACAAAGTTGATACAAGAAATGTTTCCTAATGGTGAAATATAGTAGAGGAAACTCATGATGAGAACAAAATGAATGTTCATCGTGATTTCATAAACTCTAATGTTGGAGGGAAGAACCACCATATTCCAAAAATGGATATGAGGAAGTTTGATGGAAAGGATCCTTTAGCATGGATACTACAGATGGAGAAATATTTTGATCTCCATAATGTGCAAAACACACAAAAGGTATGCATTGCAACTTTACATTTAGAACGAAATACATTTGTATGGTATCGATGGCTTTTCTCCTGTAAAAAAATTCTCACTTGGTCAATTTTTATGGAGGAAATGATAGCACATTATGAGGATACAAAGAGCAACACTTTCTTTTTCCAATTGATAAATCTCAAACAAAAGTGTTCAGTGGGGGAGCACATTGAGGACTTCCAAAAATTGAATATAAGGTTAACTGATATTCCAGAGGAACACAAGATTGATCTCTTCATAGGTACTTTAAAGGATACCATCCAACATGAAGTTCACGTTTTGGAACCTGATTCATTGGAGAAGGCATTTAGGTTGACAAGAAAAATTGAATGTAAAATTATGGTGACAAGGAAGCCTACCACTCACTTCTATAAAGATGGAAGTGTTGCTACTCCTAGATTTCCACAACCTACAAGGTTGACACCACAAAAATTGGAAGAAAAAAGAGAAAAAGGGATTTCCTACAGTTGTGATAGCAAATACATTAAAGGTCATAAGTGTGCTGAGAAGAAATTATTTTACATAGATTGTGAAGAGGAAGAAGATAATGAATAAGAATCTTCAAAAGAATAGGATATACACTAGGAACCAACCCTAGAAGAGGAAGAAATGAGTCTGACCATATCATGTAATGCATTGGCAGGAATTACCACTCCTCAAAACCTCAAGATAGAAGGACATATCAAGAAGAAAAAGGTAATAGTGTTGATTGATTTAGGTAGTACCCATAATTTTATTCATTTTAAGGTAGCCAAGGAATTGAATTGTTTCCTATATCGAACACCAGAA
The DNA here is from genome assembly GCA_034641835.2 of Pinus albicaulis. Classification (NCBI taxonomy): domain Eukaryota; kingdom Viridiplantae; phylum Streptophyta; class Pinopsida; order Pinales; family Pinaceae; genus Pinus; species Pinus albicaulis. Next base: position 1,377,968,050 of record CM076574.1, read on the forward strand.
TGTCAAGTGATGGTTGCAAATGGAGGAACTATAAATTGCTCTGGAAAATGCCATAATATCAAGCTAGCCATGGGGGAATATGTATTGAATAATCTAATGCTTTCCATTCCTATTGGAGGTGATGATGTTGTACTGGGAGTACAACGGTTACAACCTTTGGGGACGGTAGCTTTTAATTTTCAAGAACTTTTCTTGAATTTTTTTTATTTTTATTTTTATTTTTTTTTATTTTTTATTTTTTATTTTTTTATTTTTTTATTTTTTATTTTTAATTTATTTATTTTTATTTATTTATTTATTTTTTTTTTTTCAGAATGAAAGGAAGTCAAATTACGGGGTATTGAAAGGAAGCCAAGAAAAATAATAAGCTCTAATGTCATTAAAAATCTTCTAAAGAAAGAACAACGAGGCGTAACTGCACAATTATTCTCACTAGAAGTTCCAACATCAAAATCATCTATTTCTGCAGATCTCCAAAAAGTCTTGGAAAATCATTCCAAGGTGTTTGAAACTCCCAAAGGACTCCCACCTATTCGTGAATCATGATCATGCTATTCATTTGATTTCAGGAAGTGTTCCTCCAAACATCAGGCCTTATAGACATCCTTATGTCCAAAAGAGAAAAATTGAACGTATGATTGCAGAAATGTTAGAGGCGGGTATAATTCAACCTAGTCAAAGTTCTTTCTCTGCTCCTGTAGTATTGGTACATGAGAAGGAAAGATCATGGTGCATGTGTCCGGATTATAGGGAGCTCAATAAGCTCACCATTAAAGATAAATTTCCCATTCATGTGACTGATGAATTATTTGATGAATTACATGGAGCAATTTATTTTACCAAGTTGGATCTTCATTCAGGATATCATCAAATTAGAATGAAGATTGAAGATATTCCGAAAACAACATTTCGAACTCATGAGGGTCATTATGAATTTTTGGTCATGCCTTTTGGCCTTACCAATGCACCTTCTACATTTCAAGGGTTGGTGAATTCCATTTTCAAACCCTTCCTTAGAAAATTTGTGTTAGTATTTTTTGATGATATACTAATCTACAACAGGTCTTGGAAGGATCATGTTCAACTTGTTGATAAGGTTCTCAAACTATTGCAGGAGAAACAAATATATGCAAAAACATCCAAATGTTTCTTTGGAGTACAAGAGGTGGAATATCTGGGTCATATTGTATCTCACGAGGGTGTTAAGGTAGACCCTAACAAAATTAAAGCCATTAAGGAATGGAAAGTCCCCACAACCATTAAGCAGTTACGAGGATTTCTCGGGTTAACAGGGTATTATCGCAAGTTTGTTAAAAATTATGGGAGAATAGCAGCACCTCTAACAACATTATTGAAGAAAGATGCATTTTCATGGACTCCTGAAGCAACTAAGGCCTTTGAACATCTTAAAGAGGCAATGTGCCTAGCACCAGTCTTAGCTACGTCAGACTTCACAAAAACCTTTATTGTGGAATGTGATGCCTCAGGAAATGGAATTGGTGTTGTTTAATGCAAGAAGGAAGACCCATTGCTTTTGAAAGTCGTCCAATCAAAGGAAAGTATTTACAGAAACCTATTTATGAGAAGGAAATGTTAGCAATACTGCATGCACTAAAGAAATGGAGAACTTACCTAATGGGAAGACACTTCAAGGTAAAAACTGATCATGATAGCCTTAAACACTTTTTGGAACAAAGACTATCTTCAGAAGAGCAACAAAAATGGGTCACAAAGATGTTGGGTTATGAATTTGAAATAATCTACAAAAAAGGGAAGCTAAATGTTGTTGCAGATGCACTCTCAAGAAAGAATGAAGAGGTGGAAGAATTCCTTTGTGCCATTTCTATTATCCAACCATATTGGATAACCGAAGCAAGAGATGAATGGAAGAAGTATGAAGAAGTGTGGACACTCATTCAAAAGTTGTAGCAAGATCCTAGTACATCTGATACATTTAGTTAGAAAAATGATTCCTTATGGTACAAAGATCGTTTATATCTTTGTAATAATTCCCAACTAAAACAAGAGATTCTTTTGGAATTGCACACTTCTCCTTTAGGAGGACACTCAGGATTTTTAAAAACTTACCACAGGGTGAAGAAATAATTTTTTTGGGATGGTCTTAAATTTGATATTCAAAATTTTTTGGCGGAATGTTTTGTTTTCCAGTAGAATAAAGTTGAGACAATTAAGACCCCGGGTCTTCAACAACCTTTATCCATTCCAAGTCAATGTTGGGAGGAGATTTCAATGGATTTTATCATAGGTTTACCTAAGTCCGAAGGAAAGAGTGTCATCATGGTGGTAGTTGATAGACTTACCAAGTATGCACACTTTTGTGCATTATTTCATCCATTTAAAGCAAGTACAGTTGCTACTACATTTATGGACACAATTCAAAAGCTACATGGAAACCCAAGGGTTATTGTGAGCGACAGAGATCCCATTTTTACTGGAAATTTTTGGACGGAGTTATTTTCTTGTTTGGGTACTCAATTAGCTCATAGCCCATCTTATCATCCTCAATCTGATGGTCAAACTGAGATAGTAAATAAATGTTTGGAAGGATATCTTCGTTGTTTTGTATCTGATAAACAAACACAATGGGTCAAGTGGTTACCTCTTGCTGAATGGTGTATAACACTTCCTTCCATACTGCAGCAAAAATGACCCCATTTATGGCACTTTATGGATATCATCCACCATCCATCACATCATATTTAAGAGAAATTTCGAAGGTTCAAGCAGTGGAAGATCACATCGAGCATCAGCAAGAAGTTCTCCAACTCTTAAAGGATAACCTGAATTTGGCACAAAATCGAATGAAACAACAGGCAGATCAACATCATAGTGAGAGAAGTTTTGATGTAGGAGACTGGGTATTTTTACGGCTACAACCATACAAACAAATGTCCCTCAAGCAAGCTAAGAAGGATACTAAATTATCACCAAAGTACTATGGTCCTTACAAGGTGTTGCAAAAGATTGGTACTATGGCATACAAATTGGAGCTTCCTGCTTCTTCGCGAGTACATCCAGTTTTCCATGTTTCATGCTTAAAGAAGGTTATAAGTGAAAATATTCCAGTTCAAACAATATTGCCAGAACTTGATGAGGAAGGAAAAATCATATTGGAACCTGAAGCGGTCACGGAAACAAGAACTCGACAACTACGGAATCGATCAATTTCAGAGTATCTCATCAAGTGGAAGAACTTACCCACCGAAGATTCTACATGGGAGGATGAGAATTTTATACAGAAGCACCCAGAGCTACTCAAGTGTTGAGGACAACACTTTTTTGAAGGAGAGGGGCATGTTAGGTCCCTATATTACTAGTATAGTCCCTTATTGTTGTTAGTGTAACCCCATTATTGTTATTATTGTACCCCTGTAACCCCCATATTGTTATTATCGTGCCCTTAAATTATTATTGTTAGGTTGGCTAGGATTACATTGTGGACCCATTAGGATTACATTGTGGCCCCATGGAATCCTATATATAGAAAGGAAGTTTTGTAACTTGAATCATCCAAGAATTGTTCATTCATGTAATGTATTGGAGTTTTCCCTCTCGAAGTGGTTTATTTCTAAGGCGTTGATATCTCGTTTCTTCTATTTTTGGAGCTGGTTTAACAACAAACAGGGAAAAATGGTCACCTAATCCTCTTGAGTTATTAGGTTCATTGATTACTTCAAACGGTTTGATTGGGTCTTTGACCCAAGGTCACCTAGGCAATAGTAATCTATATTCTGGGAGTTACCAGGCATGTCCTCTACTGCAGATGGTTTGATCAAGTCTTTGACCCATGATCTCCTAGGCAGTAGTAACACCCATGGTTCTTAGGGATTTACCAGGTAGGTAGATTTTTCAGACGGCTTGTTAGAGTCTTTGACCCAAGATCACCTAGGTAGCAGTAGTACCATGTGCATCGATTCTGAAGATGGTTTGATCAGGTATTTTTCCCAAGTTCACCTAGGTAGCAGTAGCACCATGCACGTCGATTCTGCAGACGGTTCGATCGGGTCTTTAGCCCAAAGACACCTAGGCAGCAATAATCAATACCATGGATACTCATACGATTCTACTTAGAATGTATCACAACCTACCTATCATGAAAGTCACCCCGGCACTCATATACCAACTAGGGACAAGGGAACTGATATTCCCATTTCCCCACACAGAATGGACCAATGGTACAACGTAATGCGCTGACCAATCTAGTGCAACCCTTCCTAGGCTCATTACCAAATATACAACTAGGAGAATTATGATAGTCCTCCAAATGCTGAAACAAGAAGCCGAGGAAAAAACCAAAATGGAGATCCTGGACAGGGGGCAGTAACCGGAAACGCCCCCCTCGATCTCAGTCTGGCAGAAACCACAACTGAAATAAAAACTAGGATCCAAGTAACAACTCCTAAGGGAAAACTGGAGCTTAGAATATTTGATCACCAGACCGAAAGCAACACTGTGATCAACACTCCATAATGCCCAGAAGTGACACCACACATTCGCATTCCCGAAAAAATAAATTTTCAGCACTGGCAGGTATGCCCTTTCTCATCTTTGTTTCTAGAGCTCATTCCTTTCAATATTGTTTGATGAAAAAAATATTATTTCACTTGAGGTAGTTGTTTTTGTAGGAAGAACCCGCAAAATACTTACAACACCATCCACTGAAGGTTATGGAGTAGGTATCATTCTACCCCCAACATGATATAGTCCCAGAAAAATTTTCATATCCTGACATCATTTCTCCATTAGAAATAAACCATAGGTCCTGATACTTGACCGTGTTTATCATCACCTCACCCTACACATGATAAACGTCCACGTTGGTCGGTAGAGCCTCCCCTCCATGGTGCTCGTCACCCAAAGTAGGCCATATATCAAAGCACAAGTGATGCCATGTCCATACCATTTCAGTTTGGGAAGCACCTTGTGCTCATCCATTCATCATGCATAAGGTAAATTTTACCATTAAAACTCAAACCCCCTTCCCAGACGACTACGTTGGACAAGCAGATTGAGAGGGCACCTCCGTGCATCGCATTTGGCCCACCATAATTCCATCAACATTATCCCATCTGCGACACTCCTACATCCACTTCATCAACCCCACACATGAGACCAACCAATGGGACCCCCACCCCTAGAAAAACACTGCCCTCACATCTTCAATGAGTGAACCCTTTCATGTTTGGTGGTACCTGTCTCTGTGTTTTATATAAATCAAACCTCATTATTTTATTATTTTGGTAAGTGTACAAAGATCACAAACGATGCACTTCACCGCCTCACCCTCATATTTCATCTTTTCCCCCATGGAAGCAGTCCCTAATTCCCCTTGGTAGGAGTACTTCACTCCCACACACACACCATCATGACATTCATAGTTGGTTCATACTCGCCCTGGAAGTCCTATTGACTCCAGGGATTTTCCCTTCAAAAATAACTGACTGCCGCCAAGCTGCTAAAGTATACTCTGACCTCGGGCCACTTAATCCCCGTCATTCAGTCACCTATCACCAACATTCCTGTGTTAAACCCATCACATCTAGGTCCCCGACCCCTCAGGTTGGTGACCCATGGTTCAGTCAATGCTTCCTTTTTATCGACCTCGACACCTCCTTTCCAAAAAGGAAGCGGTACCTTGGATCACCCCTACCCATGCAAAGGGGTATCCTCGGGTGGCATTGTGAGAGACATCACTGTCCACAGATGTCATCGATCCTTGAATACAACAAAAGCTTTCATGTCTAGATGGTATCGAACCTTACAACCATTGCACTTTGATTAAGATCCCTCGAAGACTCGTGCCTCCATAAGTGCCTCTGTCAACAATGCTTACATGGGAAGGTCCCAACCAATACATATGTGTACATTACGCAGCTAGATGCTATACTAAGTTTACGCATATGGATACCACATTCCACCTATATTCAAAGAAAAAACACCCCTGAGGGCGTCAGCAGTCGTCATCAACAACCACCAACATCACTACCATAGTAGTGACGTAGACAACACATGTATCTATCAATTTTTTTTAACTAGAAATAGCATCACGAGCATGGGACATGACCGCCTCGTTGAAATTTTGTATATATGTTGTATATTTTGTTTGCTTGCAGGGGTCCCTTACGCCATGGTCATCTAGGAAACGATGCAAGGTGTTGTCAATTCCAAGATTCACGCAGGCCTCTCTCTCTCTTTGTTCACGATAATTTTAAGTATCTCAAATAAGATAATGGAGGTGAATACTACAACAAGGATTTCGATAATTACTCTTTACACCATCGAATTCATAGAGAGAAGACAATTCTAGGAACACCACAAGAAAATGGTGTGTTAGAAAAGATACACATTACAATCATAGACTATGCAAGGTGTATGGGATTGAAAGTAGGATTTCCATTAAAATTTTAAATAGATGTTGTAGATATTTTGTTTATGTGATATTTTATTGCCTAAATCTACCTCAGGCTGAAGGAAGGTAGAGTTCAGGGTAACATTAAACCACGCTCAGTCTGGTAGCTAGCCCTACCAAAACAGGAGAGGGCTCTCTCTGGGTCAATCTCAGCAAAAATAATCAATAGGGCTTGAGATGACTTGAAATAAAAGCTAATTTTAGGCTAGGTATATAAGTAAAGGATTTTGATTGTGTTTTTGGGGGTTTTTGTTGGATCAAAGGGAAAGGCAGTTTTGGGTGCGGGGATAAGGCCTAGTTTTTGCAGAGTTCTATTTGGGGCAAGGAAGGCAATTTTTTTGATGCTTTATATTGAATGAATGGATGGCTCAGACCGGTGAGGAGCTGAAGAGGGAAAAAGGGTCTCAAGAGTCCTCTTCAAACAAATGAAAACATGGAAAATTAAACAAACTGAAGGCAGAGCATAGCAAGCTAATGAATTCCACCTTTAACACTGATTTGTTTAATTTAAGAAGAAAAGAGAAGGGAAAATGATACACATAAACATCAATGAACTTAAAATTACATAGAGAAACACACCATCAAAACACACAGCCACATGGATCCCAAATATTGCTGCAAACCCTGGTCTATTCCTTTGCCAAAAGTGCAGAGATGAAATGTACAATGAAGTACCAAGCAATCCCAAGTGTCCAACCCTGAAAATGACTGAGAAAATACATCATATAGACAAGCCTAACTCCTTCCCATGCCTCTATGGGTTGAGCTCATCATTATAGGAGCTGATTCAACCATATCTAAACTAGGAACTAGAAAATAGGCAATGAAACAACTTGCCTCTATATGCTAGGAAACTGATCCATTCACTTACATTTCACCTTTTGGTGAATGAATCTTCTATAATGAGTAAAAATGTGCCAATATTACATCATGGTCATGAAACTACATCAAGGTACATCAAGAGTTACATGGAAAAGTGAAACTGGCCAAAATTAGGCGAAATTCTGAGCAGCTGAGTGAAAAATAGGCCAAATTCCTCTATGCACTGCGCCTGGAATCTCTATGCATAGCACAAGTTTGGAGCTGATTTTGAGGCCCTTCCCGAAGTCCAAATAGAGCGCAGGATAGCTCGTTGGAAAGCCCTACCTGTATACTTTCCAACCCAAGTGTAATTTACGGATTTGGTTTCCATTTACCCCTCCAAAAGTTAAATCTCCCAACACTGCTTCCCGTGTGTGCAAAAAGTGGCAGAAAGGCCATTTTTAGGGTGTTTTTGACCCTTTAGGCAACCCATAACTGGATGAAATCCTTAGGTAATCCATGATAATGCATAAATTTTGATACCAAATCAAGAAATGCAAAGTTTTCCCCCTGAATAGCTACCAATTATAAGCGCGTGCCAAGTGGTGCTACGCGTCGGGCAGGAAAATCTATTTTGTGACCAAAAAAATCAAAATTGACAAAATTTTTCCCAAATTTCTTGAAATTTGGGCTGAAGGTCCCTGATCAAGTGCTATGCTCAGCCAAATAAGCTTCGGCCAAAATTTGGAGCCTATCATGCCTTTTGCGATGCTTCAGTGCCCTCCTTAGCCTCGCCTTCAGGATCTTGATCCTCGCTTTGCAAACGTGATTGTGCGCCCAATAATGGTTCTTCATGTGCCTGAGCATATTCTTCTCCTTGTTTGACTTCTCCAACAGCTTCTCAAGATGAATGTTGACCCTCTCAGGCCAAGTCTCTCTATCGGCCTCAATCTCCAGCTCAATGGGTGTCATCTCGAATGGGCTTCTTCGGGCATCTTGCCGGTTCTCATGGATGTTTTGCAACTCAATGATCATCTGCTGATCCTCCAACTATTTGTTTCACTACTCCAGATAGTTTATGATCCATTGATCTCTCTGTAATTTTTCGGTCAATGTGTCGATCTCAATTTTCTGTTCCTGAATGATCTCTCTCAATTTTGAGCTTGGAGAGCTTAAATCCTCATCAATCAATATGAAATCAGTATCATGGCCTCCTGAAGGGATCTCATCCTACATAGGCCTCTTACCTCTGTCCTTTACCTATACCTGTGCTACTGATGATGGCAACGAGACCCCTTCCACCCCGGGTGGAGATAGTACTCGTCGGGCTACTGCAAATAATACTCTTGTGTCTCTCTGATAAGTGACGTACACTGGCACACTGATAGGCTTTGTCTCGTGACCTTAAAAATGATGTGAAGGTTCACTTGCATCATGAACAATATTCAGAGGAGGCTGAGGGGCTGTGAATAAGTCACAGGAAATGAAATCTTCCCATGCAATGCCCTGCAATCCAAGCTGATGTACAACAATGATCTTGATGAGTGCATAGTGATAAATACTATTGTACTACTGCCCGAGAGTCTTCTTCTGCATAAGAGTGGTCATTCTCTCGATGTTTCGGCACATGAAATACGAAATATTCATCATCCTCACTCTCATGAAATGCATCAATAACCTGATGTGGTAGGCATAGAGGCATGAAAACCAGCCCTCACAACTGAAGTATCTGATAATGAGTCTCATCAAAGGCGCATAGGATTCCTTCAAAAACTGGAATGGGAATACCCTGCTGATTACCTCACATTAATTGTCAACCCAGGGACGACTTTTTGTTTCAAGAGTGTACTCAGTCTGAGGCGGCTATTTACTCAAGAGTAATGTTTTGCTGTATAGTGCTTAAAATCCAAAAGTAAATGAAAGCTGGAAATAAAATCTACTTACAACAAAGCATTTTAAGACTTAAATCATGCATTCGGAAAAATAAGCAATGTATCAGTCAAGGGTCCAGTAACAATAACTCATCCCTTTGGAAACTGATGTAACCAAAAGTAACCAAGGAACAGATCATTAATATGGGGACTAGACAGCAAATGCCAATGCCCACTACAGTTTCAGATCGTTCTTCACACCAAAGCAAAGATAATGCAAATAACAGGAAATGGAAAGCTGCCATTGAAAGTAAACTAGGAAAACTCTTTAAAAGCAAACTCTTGCAATTAATCAACCAAACTAAACAGCGAAGTAAAGAACATGAAACCGTAAAGCATTACGATTCAAAGAAATAGGAACTAAATCAAACCATCACACGGCGGAAATTGGAAAGATATGATACAACAGCAGCATACTCCACCAGAGGCTGGGCCCTTAGCCGCCAGCGGATGCTGCTGGGCTACTTCAGATCAGGTGAATGAACAACAACCCTTTTATTTATTCATCCTCAAATTGTGAAATCTTTACAACAGCAAAAGCTTTGAAGATTACAATGGCAATGCAACAATCCCTATCCTATCATGAATAATCCATCTTCATTCTTGAATCTCTAAGTCTGAATCCTCAATTCCATCATTCAAATCCATCCCGAATCATCCTCAAAGTCCTTCCCCCTCTCTGATCTCTGTTCTGATTTAAATACAAAGAGAGCAGAGAGTGGTTACAATAGAGATAATTACAACATGATTCTATTACAAAATTGGTTTGCTTCTAACCATTTGATCAACAAGAACAAGGCGAATTTGGCTTTACAGCTGAGATTTGGAGGACGGCCGCAACAACAAATCTGAGAAAATCGTGCTCAAAGAACCCTGCGTTTCTCTTAGTACAAGCCGAATTTGGGCAAACCATTTTGTAATAAAGTTAATTGGGTCCGTTCTGGACAAAACCCATGTTCCAGATTTTCCAGATTCTTCTTCATTTGCTCAGAATCTCAACCACAAAATCGTCACTTCTTATTCCAGCGAATTTCTGAGTTGGCACTTTTAATGATCAAATCTTCAATCTGAAAATTATCTTGGAGGCTAAAAATGGTGAATAATGTTACAATTGATTTATTAAAACTATCATTGATAAAATCATACATAATCATCAATTTATTAGAAATAAAGGAGAATAAATAATATTCATTCATAAGAGCATAAATCATTATAAAATGGATTTAAATAATAAATTATAATAAATGACGTGATGAAGAATGGTAGAAATGGGTGGAATAAGCATTCACAAGTGATAATAATAATGGCATATTAACGGCCCAACACCACTCTTCCCCTACATTCGGTATTCTTGTTACCTGAGAAATGGTTTCCAGTGTCAAGGTGAAATTTACACCAGCAAGAGTTACCTGACCATCATGCAAATGTAAAACAAACAATCGAGCCAACTCCTGATGCTGCTGAATCCTAGCAATCATCTTACAATGCTGATAGCATGACTGCTCTCGAAAACATGCCATGGCAAGTGGGCAGGCCTACAACTGAGTCAATGAGGTGGGCTCTTCTCTCACATGTTTGCCACCTTTACGAGGCCTTCTCGGTGCATGCAGCTCAGTGGTAGAATCACTGTCTTGTTCATATGATGAATCAGTGTTCGTCTCCATGGTGTTACAAGTCTATGCCAAGTGTATGTTTGACTTGTATGATGAAAATGAGAATTTGGTGTCTTTGTCTCCAATTGCCAAATGTGTGCCAAGTAGGAAGGGACTGTGGGAAATATGGACAGTGGGAAAAAGTGGTTCAATCCAGTGAAATTTGAAGTATGAAGACAGTCACTTGACTGTTTGGGGAATTCGGGATTTTGGGAATTTTATAAGTGATATGAGAGAGGGAGAGTGATAGGGAATGGTAGGGTTTAGGGATAGGGATAATAAGACTTATGAGTGAATTACCATGGGATGTAAGAGGATGATGTATTGAGGAGATAACAGAGAATGGGGTATGTGGAACAAACTTATTTTAAAATACCAATTTCAAACCCTAAGAGAGAATTTTTTTTTTTAACAAAAGGATAGGGTTTAACCTTTGACATTACAAATTATCCAACCAATCTTTGAAACCACACCAAACACCATTTAATAGCAATTGCAAGGGCTCACAAACTTATTTGAATCATAAGAGGCATTATTCGTTTGCCATTGGAGAGAGAGATGGCAACAAAATTTGGTTTCGGGCCAATGCGCCGTGCGCATAACCCAGTGCTACACACCTGGTGTATGCACCGCGCATGCTCAAAATAACATGGTGATGTGCGGATATATGCGCCGCAACAACCATATGCACCGCGACCTTCCTCTTGTATGCCGTGACCTTGAATTTCTCCCACAGTCGGTCCTCCAAACCCTGTTTTCGTTCTTCCACAATTTGAATTGGCTTTAATGATGTCTCTTGGTGCAAATGAACTGTTTGAATATGAAAATATCTCATATAAAAAAAGGACTTTGATTTTTGTTTTGAAATAACCCACTTTCTTATGTTTGAAATTTGGCACTTTGCACTTTTTAATACAAACTCTGCTTTGCTTGTTTCCTCTTTGATTTTTTGAGCTGAATGATGAAACTTTGTCTATTTTTTGCAGGGATAGCTGACATGGGATTTGGAAAAGGAGACCAGGGCTGTGCCTTAAGATCTTCACAACTGAGAAACTTTTGAAAATTACATGGCATTTATTACAAAAGACAAAATTAACGGTTTTTATTCAAAACATAGTTTTGAAGAAGAATCATGATCTAACATTATGACAATGAAATTTTTGCTATGAAAACTTTATTCAAACCATCCTCATGTGTCTCCTGGAATTATTGGACACTTTTAAGACTAAATTAACGAAACCCTAAACCTAATGAGACTGAAAAACCCTAAAAGACTCTTTGCCCACCAAAAGACCAAACATTGACTGGAAATGATTTTGATGGACTTTGATGAACAAACCTGAGCCAACAGGTACAAGACATGAGGGATATGAGTGAAAGGACCCTTCCATCAGATGATCCATGCTGCTAATGGAATGCAGCTGAATGAACTGAATGAGACACCTAAAATGAAATGCAACAAAAAATATTTTGATCTCTGACGGAGGGATGAAGAGACCGGCTCTAACATTGGCTCCAATGGGGATGGTAGCTCCTTAGAGGTGCCAAGAACTACAGATTTATGGGAGAGTAGGTAGTGCCTTCGTCCATTGGGCTATGGAGTCCATAACTTCAAAAAATCAATAGAAGACTCTTGACTCATTTATTGACTGAAAATTTGACTCAAACTGACTCAATTTTGAAACTAAAAATGACCAAAAAACCTGACTTAACAAACCAAACCAAAATGAATCATGACTGACTTAACTGAAACAAGTACTTACAAATCTTTTTGAATGGCAGCAGTCCATCAAGATTTGAAATCATGATGACAACCAACTGCCTGCTGATGGAATATGTACAATCATGTGCAGCGAGCCTTCCAATGTAACCAATCCAGCAGATGGCTACATACCAAAATTCTGCTCTCACTTTTCTCGAGCAGGTAGAATGATGTACATGTAGGCAACTCAAAATAACCACTGAAACCAAGGATTATGATAACGAACCAGGAAAAATTTATCTTTTTTGATGCTTGCAAAATAATGCCGAAGGGATCTTGAAAATCTTGAAACACTAATTGGTCTTGAGATCCAGCAACAAAATTACAACTACGCACTTCATTCTGATCTGAAAGAACAATTGATTTCCTAGGGATAGGAAGGCACAGAGAGGTATAGGCTTCCTCCATCTGAGTGTTATATGTAAGTTCCTCGACCATGAGAAATTCTGGCATATTGTCTCTCTCAAGCTCATATTCCTCAACTTCATGGTCTTGGTCATTCTTAAACAGAAAACAATCTTCAAGATTATCAAACATGACAGCCTTATCATCTTCATGAAAGAAAATATTATCTGTTTGCTCATCTGTAAAACTAATTACAATACTTCCATCATTTTCAAAGGAGGAAGAAGTTTCACCAACACTTTCTTGACCATTTGCACACTGCAAATCTGCTTTAGCTTGGGCTGTAACATGACCTTTCAGGAGTTGATCTATCTCATATTCAGACAAAGGAGATAATAATTTTTGTTTTCTTTTTCTCAAACAGTGATTATATTTATGAAATAACATTTTAAAACATGAAAAACCTGAATGACAGTCCTTAATTCCCCGATCTTCTGAAATTTGAAAACATTGTTGATCATCTTCATATGACATGGCAATCAAATTATCATTTATCACTGAATTATTTAAAGAAGATTTTTCACTTACTTGAACAAAGATCTCATCTTGTTTTTCATGAACTGACTGGATTACCTCCTCATGAAGGCTTTGTTCTAATGAAATGAGAACATTTGGATCAAAAACTCTATCTTCTTCATTCCAGATGATCTCAACAATAGAGCTCTCCTTCATGGGATTCAACACAAGGTATTCTTGATCATCACGATCTGAATCAAGATCTGAAATAGTTGTCTTGACTTTATCACATTCTAAAATTGAAACTTGACTTTCCTGTATATTGTCTTCTTCTATGAACAGATCTGAAATAAAACCTTCTCTTTCATCCTTTTCCATTGTACCAAGATCTTGATCCTGCTACAAAGTTTCCTGAGCATCTTGATGGGTATCCTCTAAGTTCTCTTTATGCTACCGAAATGGATTTTCGTACAGAGCCTCCATGATCTCATCATCCATGAAGTCATCATCTTCATAAAATTTTTCAAGATTTTCAATAAAACTATGAACATGGTTACAACAGTTCTGAGCTAAAGTTAAGGATGGATAAGACTCTTTATACCTTTCAAAGAAAATGGAATGAAAATAATTTAAACAATAAATACAAGCAGGCGGAAAATTTTCATACCAAGATCAGGCTTCACCTTCCAGAGTGGCCATGAATATCTTCATCAAGCAGTCTTCAGGAAAATCAACCTTCAACTTGCGAATATGTATTTGAAATCTAACCAGATGTAAAGCAACATCCTTCTTATCATCATCTCTAAACGTGGGAAAATTCCTTTGCCAATCTACCTTAGGAATTTTATTTGGAAAAGCTGGAATGTGATCTCGGCTCATGGGAGCATACCTTCGATCCAGCGAAACCATTTTGATAACAATGAATTCACCAAAAAAAATTCCTCAGGCTACTGATTCTTGAAGAGTAGAGTTGCAATAAAAATTCTGAACCTTAGGATTCTTCGTCACTGGAGTCACCAGGTGAATGATTTCAGCCTTGCAGTGTTTGATCATTGTCCACCATCAACAATCAGATCTGAACTTGATTATATCTTTACTGAGGAAATCAGATGTTCATTTCATAAACTAGACCGGAGATTGACTAAAGCAACATTCATCTACTTTCGCTAATGCAAAGCAAGAGCGTTTTGAAGGCTACCTGGCATAACTTCAGGCTCCGTCTGTAGCTTATAAAACAAACAAAAAAAATTTCTTCCCTAGTATGGTGGCCACTATGTTATTGCCTAAATCTACCTCAGGCTGAAGGAATGCAGAGTTCAGGGTAACATCAAACCACGCTCAGTCTAGTAGCTAGCCTTACCAGAACAGGAGAGGGCTCTCTCTGGGTCAATCTCAGCAAAAATAATCAATAGGGCTTGATATTAATTGAAATAAAAGCTAATTTTAGGCTAGGTATATAAGTAAAGGAGTTTGATTGTGTTTTTGGGGGTTTTTGTTGGATCAAAGGGAAAGGCAGTTTTGGGAGCGGGGATAAGGCCTAGTTTTTGCAGAGTTCTATTTGGGGCAAGGAAGGCAATTTTTTTGATGCTTTAGATTGAATGAATGGATGGATCAGACTGGTGAGGAGTTGAAGAGGGCAAGAGGGTCTCAAGAGTCCTCCTCAAACAGATGAAAACATGGAAAATCAAATAAACTGAAGGCAGAGCAAAGAAAGCTAATGAATTCCACCTTTAACATTGATTTGTTTAATTTAAGAAGAAAAGAGAAGGGAAAATGATACACATAAACATCAATGAACTTAAAATTACATAGAGAAACACGCCATCAAAACACAAAGCCACATGGATCCCAAAGAGTGCTGCAAACCCTGGTCTATTCCTTTGCCAAAACTGCAGAGATGAAATGTACAATGAAGTGCCAAGCAATCCCAAGTGTCCAACCCTGAAAATGACTGAGAAAATACATCATATAGACAAGCCTAACTCCTTCCCATCCCTCTAGGGGTCGAGCTC
This sequence comes from Pinus albicaulis, assembly GCA_034641835.2. Classification (NCBI taxonomy): domain Eukaryota; kingdom Viridiplantae; phylum Streptophyta; class Pinopsida; order Pinales; family Pinaceae; genus Pinus; species Pinus albicaulis. The sequence goes on from CM076574.1 coordinate 1,377,983,499, forward strand.
ATCATTCTAGTAGCTGTTTCAACCATATCTAAACTAGGAACTAGAAAATAGGCAATGAAACAACTTGCCTCTATATGCTAGGAAACTGATCCATTCACTTACATTTCACCTTTTGGTGAATGAATCTTATAGAATGAGTAAAAATGTGCCAATATTACATAATGGTCATGAAATTAAATCAAGGTACATCAAGAGTTACATGAAAAAGTGAAACTGGCCAAAACTAGGCAAAATTCTGAGCAGCTAAGTGAAAAATAGGCCAAATTCCTCTATGCGCCGTGCCTGGAATCTCTATGCGTAGCACAAGTTTAGAGCTGATTTTGAGGCCCTTCCCGAAGTCCAAATAGAGCGCAGGATAGCTCGTTGGAAAGCCCTACCTGTATAATTTCCAACCCAAGTAGAATTTCTAGATTTGGTTTCCATTTGACCATCCAAAAGTTAAATCTCCCAACACTGCTTCCTGTGTGTGCAAAAAGTGGCAGAAAGGCCATTTTTAGGGTGTTTTTGACCCTTTAGGCAACCCAGAACTAGATAAAATCCTTAGGTAATCCATGAGCATGCATAAATTTTGATACCAAATCAAGAAATGAAAAATTCCCCCCCTGAAGAGCTGCCAATTATAAGCGCGCGCCAAGTGGCGCTACGCGTCGGGCAGGGAAATCTGTTTTGTGACCAAAAAAATCAAAGTTGACAAAATTTTTCTCAAATTTCTTGAAATTTGGGCTGAAGGTCCCTGATCAAGTTCTATGCTCAGCCAAAGAAGCTTCGGCCAAAATTTGGAGCCTATCATGCCTTTTGCGATGCTTCAGTGCCCTCCTTAGCCTCGCCTTCAGGATCTTGATCCTCGCTTTGCAAACGTGATTGCGCGCCCAATAGTGGTTATTCATGTGCCTGAGCATATTCTTCTCCTTGTTTGCCTTCTTCAATAGCTTCTCAAGATGAATGTTGACCCTCTCAAGCCAAGTCTCTCTATCGGCCTCAATCTCCCGCTCAATGGGTGTCATCTCGGATGGGATTCTTCGGGCAACTTGCCGGTTCTCACGGATGTTTTGCAACTCCATGATCATCTGTTGATCCTCCAACTGTTTGTTCCGCTGCTCCCGATAGTTTATGATCCATTGAGCTCTCTAAAATTTGTCAGTCAATGTGTCGATCTTAGCTTTCTGCTCTTGAATGGTCTCTCTCAATTTTGAGCTTGGAGAGCTTAAATCCTCATCAATCAATATGAAATCAGTATCATGGCCTCCTGAAGGGCTCTCATCCTACATAGGCCTCTTACCTATGTCCTGTACCTGTACCTTTGCTGCTGATGGCGGCAACGAGACCCCTTCCACCCCGGGTGGAGATAGTACTCGTCGGGCTACTGCAAATAATACTCTCGTGCCTCTTTGATAAGTGATGTACACTGGCACACTGATAGGCTCTATCTCATGACCTTCAAACTGATGTGAAGGTTCACCTGCATCATGAACAATCTCCGGAGGAGGCTGAGGGGTTGTGAAGAAGTCACGAGAAATGAAATCTTCCCATGCAATGCCCTGCAATCCAAGCTGATGTACAACAATGATCTTGATGAGTGCATAGTGATAAATATTGTTGTACTGCTGCTTGGGAGTCTTCTTCTGCACAAGAGTGGTCATTCTCTCAATGTTTCAGCACATGAAATACGAAATATTCATCATCCTCACTCTCGTGAAATGCATCAATAACCTGATGTGGTAGGCATAGAGGCGTGAAAACCGGCCCTCACAACTGAAGTATCTGATAATGAGTCTCATCAAAGGAACATAGGATTCCTTCAGAAACCAGAATGGGAATACCTTGCTGAGTTGTCTCACATAGCTAAGCCTGATGTATGGTTCATAATGCACTCTGTCCACCTGCTGTCTTTTGTTCCACTCTTCACCTACATTCGATATTCCTGTTGCCTGAGAAATGGTTTCCGGTGTCAAGGTGAAATTTACACCAGCAAGAGTTATCTAACCATCATACAAATGTAAAACAAACAACTGAGCCAACTCCTGATGCTGTTGAATCCTAGAAATCATCTCACAATACTGATAGCATGACTGCTCTAGAAAACATGCCATGGCAAGTGGGCAGGCCTGCAACTGAGTCAATGAGGTGGGCTCTTCTCTCACATGTTTGCCACCTTTACGAGGCCTTCTTGGTGCATGCAACTCAGTGGTAGAATCACTGTCTTGTTCATATAATGAATCAGTGTCCGTCTCCATGGTGTTACAAGTCTATGCCAAGTGTATGTTTGACTTGTATGATGAAAATGAGAATTTGGTGTCTTTGTCTCCAATTGCCAAATGTGTGCCAAGTAGGAGGGACTGTGGGAAATATGGACAGTGGGAAAAAGTGGCTCAATCTAGTGAAATTTGAAGTATGAAGACAATCACTTGACTGTTTGGGGAATTCAGGATTTTGGGAATTTTATAAGTGATATGAGAGAGGGAGAGTGATAGGGAATGGTAGGGTTTAGGGATAGGGATAATAAGACTTAGGAGTGAATTACCTTGGGATGTAAGAGGATGATGTATTTAGGAGATAACAGAGAATGGGGTATGTGGCACAAGCTTATTTTAAAATACCAATTTCAAACCCTAAGAGAGCAATTTTTTTATAACAAAAGGATAGGGTTTAACCTTTGACATTACAAATTCTCCAACCAATCTTTGAAACCACACCAAACACCGTTTAATAGCAATTGCAAGGGCTCACAAACTTACTTGAATCATAAGAGGCGTTATTCGTTTTCCATTGGAGAGAGAGATGGAAACAAAATTTGGTTTCGGGCCAATGCGCCGCGCGCATAACCCAGTGCGCCGTGCCTGGTGTATGCGCCATGCGTGCTCAAAATAACACGGTGATGTGCAGCTCTATGCGCCCCGACCTTCCTCCTGTGCGTTGTGACCCTAAATTTCTCCCACAGTCGGTCCTCCAAACCCTGTTTTCGTTCTTCCACAATTTGACTCAGCTTTAATGATGTCTCTTGGTGCAAATGAACTGTTTGAATATGAAAATATCTCATATAAACAAAGGAATTTGATTTTTGTTTTGAAATAACCCACTTTCTTATGTTTGAAATTTGGCACTTTGCACTTTTTAATACAAACTCTGCTTTGCTTGTTTCCTCTTTGATTTTTTGAGCTGAATGATGAAACTTTGTCTATTTTTTGCAGGGATAGCTGGCATGGGATTTGGAAAAGGTGACCAGGGATGCGCCTGAAGATCTTCACAACTGAGAAAACTTTTGAAAATTACATGGCATTTATTACAAAAGACAAAATTGACGATTTTTCTTCAAAACAGAGTTTTGAAGAAGAATCATGATCTAACATTATGACGATGCAATTTTTGCGATGAAAATTTTATTTGAACCTTCCTCATGTGTCTGCTGGCATTATTGGACACTTTGAAGACTAAATTAACAAAACCCTAAACGTAATGAGACTAAGAAACCCTAAAAGACTCTTTGCCCACGAAAAGACCAAACATTGACTATCATTGACTGGAAATGATTTTGATGGACTTTGATGAACAGACCTGAGCCAACAGGTACAAGACATGAGGGATATGAGTGAAAGGACCCTTCCGTCATATGATCCATGCTCCTAATCGAATGCAGTTGACTGAACTGAATGAGACACCTAAAATTAAATGCAACAAAAAATATTTTGATCTCTCATGGAGGGATGAAGAGGCCGACTCTAACATGATAAACAAAGGGCCTTCGATTTCCTTGGATGGTGGTATTCTAGAGGACACATGGGAGGGTAAGAAGGTAAACTACTCATTTCTAAATACTTTCGGTTGTGATGAAGTTTTCCACATTAATAAATAAAATAGAACATATCCTTAGGGAAAATCAAAGAAGTGTACCTTTATTGAATACAACGTTAAATATTTTGGTTATCACTTACATGATTATGAAAACCATAAAATAATTAGGATTAGAAATGTGGTATTTAATGAAAATTTCTTGTATAAAGATCAATTGAAGAGAAAAAAACAAGGAAAGGAAAACATAGAATATATAGTGCTTGATGATATCACAGAAAAATAAAATTCAAAGGTTCAAGAAAACCATAATGATTAGTAGAAACAACGGTAGATTAACAATAGTAGCTTAACCAAAAAAAAAAAAAAACATGCGCCTCAAAATCCTGCATGTGTTGTTAGAATATTTACTAGGTTAAGTAGACCCCCTAAATGATACTCTCCTTCATTATATTATGTATTGTTGAATAAATTTAGTAAACTAAAAGGATATGAAAAAACAATGCAGCTGGAAAAAATAAATAAATGGGAGTAATCCATGAAAGAAGTGATGGAATCCTTGGTACATAACCATACTTGGGACTTAGACACTTTTATTACAAGAAAAACAACATTAAAAAATAAACGTGTTTATAGGTTGAAGGAAGAATATGGAGCAAAAAATAGTTATAAGGATAACCTTTTTGTGAAGGGGTTTGAACAAAAGAAAGGTATAGAATTTGGTGAAATATTTTTTCCTAATGTTAATTGAATTCAAGCAGAACCATTTTTTATGTCTAGTGGCAACTAAATATTTCCATATTGAACAGTTAGATGTAAAGACAACCTTTATATATGGGGATTTTTAGGAAGAAATTTATATGCAACAACCACAAGGGTATGAGGTCAAAGAGAATGAGAAATTAGTGTGAAATTTGAAGAAGAACTTATATGGCTTAAAACAAGATCCAAGGAAGCAGTAATTGATATTTGGCAGGGTTATGTCTGAACAAGTTTATACTAGATTTCATTATAACCATTATGTTTATCTTAAGAAACAAAATAATGAAAGCTAGATTATATTTCGATTGTATGTAGACGAAATTCTTATTGTAAGGTTTAACATGCCAGAAATAAATGTGCTTAGAAGAAAATTGGCCAATTCATTTGCAATGAAGGATTTAGGTGATACAAAGCAAATACTTGGTATGCGAATAACTAGAGGCAAGAAAAATCACAAATTAACATTGTCTTGGAATGAGTAAAAATAAATTGCGTTGGAAAGATTTAATATTGAAAATTCAAAATCAGTGAGTACACCTTTGGCTATCCATTTAAAACTAATTTAGGATATGTGTCCCAAGCATCAGGAAGAGATAAATTATATGTCTAAAGTTCCATATGCCTTAGCAGTTGGAAGCTTAATGTATGAAATGGTGTGCACAAGGCCTGATATTGCACATGCAATGGGAGTTGTGAGAAGGTATATGAACTATCTAGGAAAAGAGAATTGGATGGTAGTCAAGTGGATTCTCAGGTATTTGAGAAGTACCACTAATCAGGAATTATGTTTTGGAGATCCAAACATTGTTCTACAGGGATATCCTGATTCAAATATGGAAAGTGATAGGGATAAAAATATGAACACCACAAGGTATATGTTTACTGTAGGTGGAACACCAGTAAGTTGGGTTTCTAAATTGTAAAATATTGTTGCACTTTCAACAATGGAATTAGAGTATGTTGCTATTATAGAGGCTAGTAAAGAAATGATTTAGTTACAAAGGTTTATGGATGAATTATGAAAGAAGAAAGAGATTGGAAGGTCACATAGTGACAAAGAGAGTACCATTCATCATGTAAAGAACTCAACATTTCATTCTAATACTAAACATATAAAACACAGGTATCATTTCATACGATCAATTTTGGACGATGGACAATTGAAGGTTGAAAAGATACACAATAGCCAGAGTTTTGTAGACATATTTAAAAATACCTCATGTAGAAACTAAGTTCTTCTCGATTTTAATTGGTATTCAAGTATGATGCTAAATATGAGAAATAACCAAGTCAAAGATAAAGCATTTTCCAACAAGTGAACCAAAAATGGATTTTCTATAATCAGTGTCCAAGTGGGAGATTGTTGGGTGTGGATCCTAATCATCTTCGTGATTCAAATTTCTTGTTTCAATTGTGTTATGATCCCATTCCCTGATTCGGGGGGGGGGGGTATTGGGGTGGAGGGGATCCTCCCCCACCCCCTCCCCTCACACAAGTGTTGCAAGGGGGTCCAAAGAGGGTGAAAACATGCGTGGGAGTCCCCCCTGGCATGGGTTTAAGGTTAGCACCCCAGAAAGCATATTTTTTGAGAAAAGTACGTTACAAAAAATCGTAATTTTGTAGTCATTCTCGACTGTTCAATGGGAAGAATATATAATGGTAAAATTTATGTTAATTTATGGTTTTTTACCTAGAAGGAAATCTTAAATTTGTATGAGGGAATTGTATTGCGGTTTTGTTTTATTCTATTAGAAAGAGAGAGGAGACTACATGATAGTGAAGAGGAAGTTACATGAGTTAAGTTGTAGGTTGTATCCCTTCATTTTGATGGATAATATAAAAGGAAGGACTGGTTGTTTCTTTGTGGACATATCCTAAATTGGCTGAACCACATATATATTTGTCTCTCTTGTTTGATGCTTTTATGTGTTTCTAATATTTTCATTTCATTTATCTATTATTTAATTTCTAAAACAAAGATAACATCATGAGGAAATTTCCCAAACAAAAAACTCATGTTTACCTTTCAAGACAGAATTATTGTTATCCACATTAATGTTATACATTAACTAGGTTTTCCACACTCACCCTTAGCCACGATAGGTAAATACAAGTTACCACAAGTGAGACTAACCATTTAGTTATATTTTTATTTTAAAAACTAGAATGAGAATTTATATTAATTGAAATTCTGCAATTGGAGCGCAACAATTACATCACATAACATCATATTATGAATTTCACCTGTTTTTTTATTTATACATTCTTCAAAACACGTCATAGCGTTAAATTTATAGCTAAATAATACCTCAAAACTAGAAAAATAGGAGGTGAAAACCTTATAGAAAACATCCAAAATATTATAAAATTTAACTTCCATACAACTTAGACAATATGTAGAGGAGGAGACTCTTCCTTTCCAAATCCAATGCCATTATCCATAGTTGATTCATTTAAATTTGGGATATAAAACCAAGGCACAATAGTCGAGGTGTTTACTGATGAAGGTTCTGAACGTTGTTGTCCTAAAGAGGGATGAAGTTATTTCATTTTCTCAGCAAATTCGAGATTTCATCCTCTAATTTATTTATCATATTTTGATGTTTAAATATAATTTCCATATAAGAACTAATGCTAAATACCAACCGGTTGTGGTCCAATTGAAGATTTTGTATTTCTTCTTACATTGTCTTTAATTGTGGTTGCAATGTGTCATGCTCAAGTCCCATACTACTGCTCCTCTTCATGGTTGAAAAATTATGCACACTTGGAGTCTACTCCACCATTAAAGTGTGTTGACTAAGATGAATAGTTTGACCACTTTTTCCCAATTTCCCCTTTGCTACAATTCAATGGGAACAATTGAAACAAGAAACAAGATGAAATGTCAAATAATTCACCACCCCAATATAAAATTCTATTCTTCCTCTATGAAAATAGAGTTCACCTTCTCCCATTTTCTCTAAACTATCACAAAGGTGGGTTGTAACCCAACTCAAAATTCTTGTAAAATCATGCATCCATTCTTCATATAACATGTCATAGTTGCAATAATACCATGGAAAAATTGAGACAAAATCAAACTCTATAGAGAGGGTGACTCAAAATGAGGTAACACAATTACATGCACTAAGGGAAGATCATATCAAACCTCCAAGGAATTGAAATACATCTAAGCTTAGGAGGATTTTCACTCTCCCAAATTTCCTATTATTACAAATCCCATACCCCTTTCTCCTCTTGAAATCATCCTATGTGAATGATATCAACAAAGAGGTGAAAATATAATCCCAATTTCAACCACAACCATCAAAATTCATCATGAAGAAAAGTTGAAACCACTTATACGTGTACCATTATTTGGCTCATTGATCCTCCACTTGACATGGAAATTTATATTTGGAATCATCAAAGGAAGTGTGCATGAGTCTGTATCGCTCTATGTGACATGTTATTGCATGTGATATATTTCGAGAAGAAACATTTACCAAGACCAAGGAATCACTTCCGTTCCCCCTTCCTTCCAAAATAAAGGTTGCAAGATCCCTATGCTAAGCATTTGTGTATCATCCATTGTCATATACCACATTGAATCTAATGTGTTTAGATAATTTTAGTAGCATCTTCCAATATTCCACCCTTTATCACACTATTGGACCAATCCAAATTCAAATAAAATATCCTACCCTGAGAGAAAAATGATATGGAATGACATTTATACTACCTTCACACTTGTCACAACAATTTTATTCCTAGAACCTTTCCCCATACCATTCTCTAGTTGTACTAGGAGTTTGTTAGTTAGAAAAACTTGAGTCACCCTTGCATGGGGATTTGCTTGGTGCACTACCACATTTTTTGTTGTTGGATTCAATAAATGGTTCCCATGGATAGGGGGGCCTTGATTTTTTAATTTCATCAAGATAATTTCAAGGAAGCTAGCAACATGAGATTTATCTATTGACCCTCAATTCACCTAGATTCCATTTAACCCATTCATTTTCCATTACATTTATTTCATGGTTATTCACTTTGTGAACATGATAAAATTTTATGGAAGGAGAGAATGGAAAGAGGGGTTTGATCCTTTTCATTATAATTTTCAACTCGTTTTCATGTGGTAATGAGTCAACTACTATATGTTGAATAAGGATTTTATAATATCTTACGAAAATCATAAAGGAAAAATGTTGTTCTTTTTCCATCACTAATCGTTAAATTAATGCACATGATTCCATGTGATTATTTGAGATTGATCCCATTCCTAAAGCGTTCAACAATTATTATTTCTCTCCATGGAAAAGGATTACCCATTCCATTCCTACCACCCCTATATATACATTTATTTATTAATATTTAAAATAAATCTAATTTTATATTGTATTGAATTTAATTTTAATAATATGAAAACAAAAATTAATTAATATCTGAACTTGTTGAATATAATTTCGATATTTCAATCATATTTCTTAGATGTTAATTATATTATTTGAAACAATTTACCTAAACCATATATATATATGTGTGTGTGTGTGTGACAAAAATTTGAGTATTGTTTTCATGTGACTACCACATAGGAATTACAAGATCATAAAGATGTTCAAAGTGTTCAATAAATACATATTCACCAAATGTTTCTTGATAGTGAATGAGAGGCTTATAACTAATGTTCATCTTAGATAAATATGGTATAAAATAAAAGGACATTGTTAGAAATTTAGCATTGCCCAGATGGCTAGTGGAAGTAAGTGTGTTGGCATCAATGGGAGAGATATGTTAGACAGTTGGAATTGTATAACAACTCACAAGTGTGTTGGAATTGATGTCAACTAGATTAGCATTGAGGTTGGTGGCAGTAGATGTTGGAATAAGCTCAGGGGAAGTCTCATGGTTGATGTAGTCTCTTATAGAGAATCACCATAGTAGCAGGCTTACTAGAGAATCCATAAAATGATGATTATGATGGTTGGGAGCCCCAGAATTTGGAGGAGATTATTCCTCAATATATTAGCTTAGTTACTCTTGAAGATGGAATAATTGGTTAGTGTTCAGAAATAGGTTTCCAAAGGTATGTGGAAGTCTTAAAATGGCCTCTAAGATTAGAATTTATTTCCAGTCAAAGTTTAGGTGCCCAAATTCAAAGTGGTAGAGCTAAAAGTGGTTGATAGACCCCCCGGAGTGCGTTAGTTTTCAATTTTTCCAAAAGCAAAAAAGCAAGTTGGTGGAGCCACTAAAGAAGATATGGGAGGACATGGAATATAAAAAAACAGTTAAAAGGAGTTTGATTGGATCAAGTGGACCCCACATGGTGGAGTTTCCCCAACGGTATAGTTATGGTGCACAAAGCGAAAGCGTTTGGTGGTGGATGCTAGGACATGGAGGTAGAACACAAACAAAATAGAGTTTAGTTAGATGACGATGGAGGTATGTTTGGTAGTGAAGACTAATGATAAATGTGTCAAGAGGGCCCCAAAGTGACAATAAAGCCCGCACATGCTGGCCTGGAGGAAATTTAAATAGAGCATAAGGGTAAGTGCTAGGAGAAAGACATCGGGCCACGTGGAGGAATTCCAAGAGCACTTGAGATGAAAATCTTGTCAGGCTTGGTGATAACAAGAAGTGGTTTCCCAAACCACTGATCGCAAAGATAAAAAATAGAGAATCAAATCTATAATGCTCCCCCTAATACCAAAAACCACAATGGAGTGGTGTCAAGGATGGGTTCTTGAACCTAGTGGTTTTGTGTTTAACAAAGAAAATTGGTGCAAAACCAAGGGCTACAGGACCCTTAATCTCTCCTCTTTGATGATACACATGGAAAGAAATTATTGGCTCGTAGGAGATAATGATGATAGATGACATCACCATGACGTGGATACACGGGGGATATGTGGCAAGAATATTCAACAATTTTGGGTGGCCTAATGGGCCAAATACAGGTGACACATGTCACCACTCAAGAGATACCATGTGGGCTTGATGACATAAGCGTGAAATCATCCTAGAAGGGTTAGAAAGGCACAGAGGCAGATGCGTTGGGGAACAAGTTCCAGGGAAAATTGGTAGCTAACTCAACCCAGTTGCATTTTTATTGGTGCATAGGTACAATGGTGGTCCCACCAAGACACGTCATCCCGTAAGAGAGATACCGAAGGTATGGGGCTTGAAATTTTGATATATATGCGCAAAGGGAATGTGTCAGGAAATAAGCACTAGGACATGTAGGTTAGAAAAATCATCTTGGCGGGGTCTTTGATTGACTAGTGATAGCACCGGGTGGACCCTGATGGAAAACTAATCCCACTAAGAGGAACCAAAAAGAAGTTATGTTCATAGTTTAAAGAAGTGTCAGGATGAAAGCATCAGGCTTGGGATCCCTGGCCTTAGTTCCACACCTTGGTCATTTCGTGTAGAAATGATACCAATGGTGTGGATCCATTAACAAAGGGAATCAACTTATGAAGGGCGTAGAGTGCCTTAATGCCTATAGACTTAGCCAATGGTAACACACAACGTTCCTATGGTGGACAAGAGGCTAAGCACCTACATGAGAGGGGATATAGTAAAAAAATGTCATCAATTTATATTTGATAGCACTATTAAAGGAAATCTTATGGGATTTGGGTGAATGGGTCGAAATCCAAGACCACAAATGCATAGGTTGAGCTAATGAAGTCAACATTGAATGTTGAGATCACTAGATCAAGGAAACGAGCATCACAACTTGCAGAGAAAATTAATGGAGATCAGATCAAGCTCAAAGAAGTCATGCTAGTGTACATCTCAAGCTATGTGAGTAATAAATAAGCATGGAGAGCTTCGTTAAGTTTGAATTTTGAAAAATATTTAATTCTTAGTATGAAAGAACATTTAGGTGCCCATTCTTATGTTTAATGTAGCTGCAATGGCCAAGAAATTTGATGCAAATATAGAATGGAGAGTCATGCTGAGAGTACACTCTCAGTCAATGTGGATGGAAACAGAGACAACATCAACCAATGTGGAACAATGGAACAAAACTCAGGATTGTAATTGAGAAATTGGGGGAAATTCAACATTGTTGATCGAGTTGAGTGGAGATCTCTCTATGTGAGAGAATTGTTGAGGAGAGGCCATGTGTGTCTGCACTGAAGAAGAGGGTTGAGATCATAAAGCTAAGTGTGAGGGATGATGAGAATAGGCTGAGTGCCTATGCAGAGGAAAGAGGCTGAAAGGTCCTGAGTAGTAGAAGAGGCCTGAGAGGAGACTGTATGCTACAGAGTGAGTAGAGAAGACAAAGTGTTTCATGGGTTATGTAGAGGAAAGGCTACATAGGAGAACATAGTTTATATCAGGTAGAGTGGCTTCCATGTACAATGAGTATTAGTTCCTTATTGAGTGTGGGTTGGAGCTTGCATACAGAAATTTGGTATTTCCTTCTCTAGTGGGTGTCTGAGGAAGGCTTATGGGTTGGTTCCTATTGCAAGTTGGTGATTGCAACAAATTCATGAAGTTGGTGCTTCACATGGTGGTTCTGATAAGCCGATCCAATGTCTACAAAAGGAGGGGTTTGGTGCTTCCTACTAATAGGTGCTAGCAAACAATCGAAGAGAATTGGTGCTTCATGTGAGTGATGACTCACAAACAAATTGATGAAATAGAGTAGCTACTCTGATTTTTACATCAATAAAAAAACAAGATTTTGTAGTTTTTCTCCCATTAGGGTTTCCATGTTAATCCTCTATGTCCAATGTGTATGTTGCTCATGGGTCTTATGTTCATGTGATGATTTATGTTGTTGCACATGATATATTATTTATTGCTAACATGAATGGATGTCAAGTTTAAATGTGAAAGATAATTTGGCATAAAATTTTAAATTAGCCTTAACACTGATTCACCCCCCCCCTCTTAGTATTAACATTGTTTCCAATAGAAATCCAAACCAATGCATTCATAAGGAGTGGATTTATTTTATGTTTTTGGTCATTCTAACAAGTTATTCACAATCATATTGATCCTTTCATGGGTCGTGATGCGGTCCTTCCTCCTTTAGGATGATAAAATTGGTAATGAATTAGTGGTTGGTGATAATGAGGAACTAATTATTAAGTGTGTGCATGATTTCCTCCTCAATGTTTGTGGGTTTTCTCCAATGTCGGGGCTACTATGACCTGAGTCATACCCAACCATAAATTTATCCCATAAACTATTATTTTCATAGGGTATTTTTCTACATGGACACCATTGTTTTTGCATATTCCAACAACTATTATTCCTTCCTCGAGACTCATGTATGAAACCTTTCCTCTATTTCCTTGGCCTCTCACTTTTTCTTTAGTGAGGTGAGATGAATGGGAGGATGAATATAGGTATCTTATCCATGCATGATCCAAACTTATGTAGGAACAAAATAAAATAGAGAAATACACATCAACGTAGAGATGCATCAGAAATAAGACTTCATTTCATTAATATCATATAACTGAAATATACTTATAGATAGAATGGAAATAAACTAGCCAGGGCACTGGTAGCTTATCTCTTAGAAGATATGTGGCAACTACAGGCCTCTAAACTGTCTTACAATGAGGCTCGAATGCCTATTTATTATTTATAAGCAATGGAAAACCCTAAAAATCCAAAAACCTAAGCCTAGGAGATGAAATTCCAAACTATGGGTCCCATTGGGGTAAATTAGTACATCAATTTCTTGGGGTCGTAACTTTGGCATAAGATCTCCATTTGACGCACATGATACCTCGTTAGAAATATCTATCCGAGGACTAAAATTGCTAATAGAGAATTTCGATTCAAATACTCACATTCGTTGGAGGTGATTTTAAACATTGTTTAGGGCCTCAAAATGGCTAAGGAAGTTCAGGACCCAAAAAACTGCCAAAAATAGTAAATTGTGCTACAATTAAGGAAACTTAAAAACCAAAAGAAACAATGGTGGGGGTCCAAGTGGAATAGGTGGCTGGCCACCAATATCCACTTGGATCAATGCGCAGATAGAATTTGTACCCCTGTTAGAGAGCCCGAAAAATTTAACCATCATGCATCAAATGGCCAAAATCACCACCTATAAATTCTTTCCGAACCACAAATGTATCCTTGAAACTAAATGGTTAGCCTCAATTCTAGGAAAGGCCAGGGACTTCCAATATGGTGGGCTAATAACTCAATGTCTTAGCCTTCTCCCAATTCTAGGAAACTAGCTCATGTTTCCCCCTTTGGAAATGATATGCAAATTAGAGCTTCATTGTGGGGATCATACAACTCTATGGAAAGGTAACTACAACTTTGTAAATAAATGAGAAATCGCTAAAATTCCCTATTACCAGTTAAGTTCACTTCATATATAATTATTATACATCATATTCACTCATCTCTTGATAATTGTTATGATGACTTGGTTTAACTTCTCCAAGATTGTCAAACATTTTAGCTCCTTTAGATTTCATTATTTCCTAGGTACATCATCAATTTACTTTCGAATGAGCTTCCAACACATTCCATCAACAAGTGATAGATCATCATGAAGGGGTTTTCATGTGAATAATGGCGCTAAATGATTTGGGTTGTCATCTGAAGAATGACACTAAATGATTTGGGTTGTCATGTGAAGGGGTGGAGGGTGAATAATAATGGTTTATTATTATTATTATTATTAATTTTAATTTTAGTGTTAATATTTATTATTATTATTTTTTATCAATTAGGTTCACCCATCTCTAACTTTAAAAAAAATTATACTTACGCCAATAGACATGTCTATTGTGAAATAGGGCTTCCAAATTTGTAATTAATTACCAACAATTATTTGGTGGATAGTAGGGATTTAGCATCCAGGACATATTTTTAATACTAGTCAAAAGAGAGGGTTGAGATTTATCTTGAAGATAATTGTCTTTTTTACTTTCCTATTTAATGAAACAAAAGGTCATGTCCACAAAGTGAAATTGAAATCTTATTGCTTACTATTACTATACTACGTTTTTTTGTTACATGTTTTTTTAGGTGTGTTGGATCCCTGTAATCAGCAATATTGGAAAAAGTCCGACTGCAGGGAGAACATCGTTTCAACCACTTTGGGATTCTAGGATCTAGCCCTCCTGAATCCAGAGAGGGATCTCTCCAATAAGTGCAAAGAAGGATTTTATCTTTAAAGCTTTTGGGTAATGATATTAGGCTAGTTATGAAGTTCGAGGGTTTTTGTTTGTTTTGGATGGTTGAGCATGATTATTATTTGGGGTGGAAAGTTCTAAATGGAAAGATTTTCAAAGGTGTGAAGTTGCAAGAAATCAGAACAAGCTTTGGCCAAAAATATAGATAATTGCATGTTTTAGTCCATTGGGCTATGGAGTCATAATAGGGTTTAATTGAAACAACAAGGTTCAAGAGAGGTCCAAGGGGCAAGTCATCTATGTCTAAGGATCTCTTTAAAGTTTATTTTATGGAATGAAATGATACAACAAGATACAACAAGAAGGGGAATTAAACAAATGAAGAGCAAAGAGCAGCCTAAGATCTGGTAAGTACTTTGAAACTAGCCAGTTTTGGGCATACACTTAAGAAATACATAAAAGTAATCTAAGATCTAGTAAGTACTTTGAAACTAGCCAGCTTTTGATATACTTTCAATAGAAAAACATTTAAAAACAAAGGGAAACTTTAAAAGAAAATGTTGGAGAAGAAACTAGAGGGCAGGGCTCACCATAAACCTCTACTAGCTCTGCTTTACTTGGTAAACTTTTAAGAGAAACACATAAGATAACAAAAAATGGTCTAAGATCTGGTAAGTACTTTGAAACTAGCCAGATTTCAACACATTCTTAGGGAAACTTTCAGACAGTCTTTGGGGATAAAACTAAAGGACAGGGCTCACCATAATTTCCTTAGTTCATCTCTACTTAACATAAATTGAAAATAACATTCAAGAATAACAATTAGCCTAGACAGTAGGACGAGGGAACGCCAACATTCCTAACTGTTTAAACTGAATTAAATCATTCCTAAACAACACAATTTGGAAGAAAAAATTTATATAAAGCTTATTAGTTAGAGAAGGGTACTGATATACAGTAAATCCTAACTCTATGCTTGTTTTTCTTTATCAGAGAATATGGACAAAGTGAAAACAGAAATAAAATAACAATTTACAATAAGAAATAACATCACCATTGACATAGACCAGGATCCCATAAATCAACTTGTATTGATGCTTCAAACCAGTTACAGCTTTAAGTCCAACATTTCAGTTCAGCAATCATCTTCACTTCTTAGCCTTAATTATTTAATCACAAGCAGAGCTTCAAGAGCTCGTGAACACTATTTACAAGTAGAAGTTTCAAGCTCAAGTATATTTCAAAGTTCAGCAACCAACATTTTCTCATCTTCTACAACAGTATTTATAGAAGGAATGAGGAGGTGGGATCTGATAAAATATCTCCCGGGCCAATTAATACAGACTTGAATACTTCTCGGCCTTTGATGGGCTCAATGAAGAAGTTTACAGCTGTTCTGTCTGTATTAATTTTTTTACATTTAAGATTTAAGCTTGGTGGGAGCTTTTGTTGACTTTTAAGGTTATGTGTCATGTAGTAGTAACTCTGCTGATATTTTTGCATTAAGTTCCTTTGGAAGAATTAACTATTCGGCTGCGCTGAGGAAAATATCTGGTTTTCTAATCATAATTCGGCCTCTGTTGAATGCTTTAAGGCTACAGGTGGAATTGGGTAGCTGAGAGGAATCAATTTTCCTCTGATGTGGCAGTGGAGGTGTCCTCTATCTGATAAATTTTTATGATTTTATTTAATTGTGCTTAATCTAATGGATTAGGATTTTGATAATCGATCTTAGCCGTAATCCATTAAAATATGGAATTCATCTTCAATCTTCATCTCTGCTATGTTTAATCTTCAACACTGATACTCTTTTGTTTTGATTTAATTCGCTGTGTCTTTTTGATGTGCAACATCTGCAAAGGGTCCATATGGCATCAATGCCCATGAAGCATTGACGAAAACGTGGAGTTTGAACCCTGAGGATGGCTTCTCTTTTGTGAACAAAGGTGCGGGGATCATCATCCTCGGCCTTTGGTTTTCCTTTGATATAATGGAAAAAACCATTAAAACCTGCAAAATACAAAAAAAAAATTATAAAATCCTGCATTTTTTGGTAAAATGCTTCAGAGGTTGTGGGGAAAAACGTGGTCGTTGGATGGCAGCATCCAACAATGGAGATTTGTGCAAGGTGGTCAAAAAATGAAAGCGGGGAAGAATTAAGTTAGATCCGTCTATCTTCAGAGATCAACGGTCGGGAGCGATCCGAGACGTATAATGGAGAAAGGTCGCTCAATAAGGAAATGGGAAAAAATGCGAAGGAAAATAGGTTAGAAACCTTTGTTTGGAGGAAAATATGGTTAAAAGTGAAGTTGGGGGTTTGGGATGATCATGGGCCATCGGATGAGATCGGCCCATGAGATCAACGGTGGAGATCACGCGTTAAAAACCCTTTGGAAGAGGTGGAGGGCGATAGCGTAAGGCCTGATTAGATCTGGGTCGTTGATCTACAAAGATCCACAATAGAAAGCACGCGCGATAACACATAATGGAAAAGAGGGAAAGTGGTTTCGGATGGAAAAACAATTGTTTTCGCATGATAAAAAGGTGGGTAGGCGGTATTGCCTTTTCGAATGCGATATATGTCCCCGCCCGACACGTGGCATCATAAAACAACTCACATATCGTGATTTTTGAAAATTTTCCTCCGTGCTTAAAGTTACGTGATATGGGATACTAACCGTTAGATATGGGGTCCTAGATTTGACGGCTGAGAGCGAGTGCGAATTTAGAAATATGCGTGGGCAGAAGTTGGAAGGGTGGTTTTATTATGGACCGTCTGATCACAGTTTGGACGCCTAGGATTAAAACTGAGGAAGGAAGGACCCATAGGAGGCATGCCTGTCGGGATTAATAATAACTGTTAGATGGAATAGATCAACGGTTAGGATTTGATCTGGGGTATAAAAAAATTAATACACAGGCGGGGAAAGGTTTAATAAAGACCGTTGATCTACAAAGATCAACGTCTATGATTGGTCGAAAAAACATTAGGAGCGGGGCTACATGTTTTAAACCAAAGTCGGGAAATGTGACCTGGACCGTCCGATCTGGACATGTAGATGGTCCAGATGCAATCATAGTTTTACAATCGGTGGGGCGATGAACATGGAGGAACCAAAGCGATTTGAGTGCTGGCCGTCGATCCGAGGATCAGATCGACGGTGGGGGAGTGAATCGGAGGGGTTCAAAGGTGGAGGAAAGGTTAATGATCGGAGCAAATGAGGGCCGTTGGATCGGGGAAGGCGGGGAGGAGATCAATGGTCACGATTGATCGGAGGAAGTCAATCGGGAAGGATGATAAAATGCGCCCCACAAAGACTTGCGATGCGATATTGCGTGGGCCGTTTGATCGTCTTAAGATCAACAGTGGAGATTATCTCAAATATGAAACCAACAGAAAACCTTTATAATACATGTAAACCAAAAACTTAATATGATACAAAGGTTTTGGCTTCGGGGGCAGGTTTATATATATATGAAATGGATTTTGCACCCGACTTCGGGGCCGTTGGTCTATATGGAATGCGATGGGCCCAGGGCTTATACATGGAAAGGGCCAATCGCATTGGAAACACGGTGATGGTCTTTCAATCTAACCATTTTGAATTTTGCGATGCGATTAGCACTTTGGGACTTTTAACTCTTGGTCCTGGGCACAAGTTATATGGAGTAAAGTGAGGAGCTGGGGTTTATACAAAGGAACTCAATCACATTGGGAAAAATGATGCAGGGGCTTTTAAATCTACCCATTCTCGTTAAAAAAAATTGTTTCGGCAGGTTTAAACCAAAACTTAGGAAAAGAGGGTTTACGACTTTACAAAGGGAAAAATGCATCGGAGAAAGGGTTTATACAAATATTTAGCGCCCGATTGTGGGGTATGTGGTTATTTGAAATAATAATGTGATCGGGGGTTACAAATAAAGGGCTAATCGCAATTGGATGTCTCAAGTTAACAAAAGACTTATGCATCTTGATTATTTCTGATGCGATGAGCGCCGAAAGGGCCTAGCACTTGGTTCCAACACCAAGGCATATGTGGGGAAGTGGTTTAGGATTTAGCCCAAAGGGGCTTAATTCCATAGTCGAAAATACTTATTTTTTATCAATTTTTTCAAGGTTTTTGATGGATTTGGGGGGTTTCGATAGAGTTAAAAAAAGGAGTTTTAAACTCTGTAAAGTGGATTTTATGAAGGGGAAATGGGAAAAATGGAAAATAGAGGAAGTTTGTGGGGAATCAAAGGGGTAAAAATGAAGGTTAGTTTTGAAGTGGAGAGAGGGAAAAAATGGATTTTGCAGCCGTCTTTTCTCTATGAAACTAGCAGAATTTCAGAGTTTGAAATGGAAACATCAGTGAAGATTTGGACAAAGGGCATGATGTCTTCATGAGTATTCAAGAGATAACATTTTTAGCAATAAATGTGTTTCTTGAAGGCTTCAAAAATGATTTGGCCACCTTTTGATATAACAAATTTTATAGGTGGCTAACAAAGTGTTTATATGTTTAACTAACTCTTGCAAAAGTTAATTATAGTAATAATATAAGAATAATTGAGTTGAGACACACTCTACAACCCAGTATGAGGGAGATGTTTTGGTGTAATGTTACATTTAAAAATAATAAATTAATACTCTCATTAAAAATTTAAGAAATAGTAATGAATAAATATATTTCAATATCAACCATAAATAAAATAACTCAATTCCCACCTTAATTTTTTTAGACATGATAGAGAAATAAAAAATTTATATTGATAGAATCCGTAGGTCATGTTCTAGAATGTATTATTCCAATGTAACAATGAGTTGAAGCTTATTAGGAGTAATCATATTTATAGGTTATCATGATTTTCTAGTATATCGATCTAATTGCTATATAATGGGACTCTATCATGTATTTGGTGTGTTGTGAGCCTAAAAATATAAAAGTATATGATTGCAACAATGATGATTTTTTTTCTTTGTTTTCTGATTTGGTATTAGAGTATGTCTATGGGTTTAAATCCCTTTGGGAAGGAGGGCCCATGAACATGTAGAGATAAATAAAGTGTGTTATTGTGTCCTAGTTTTTTCAAGAGCATACACTTGAATGAATGGTGTGAGTTAGCTTTTTCACAAAAGATCTAGTTCTGTGAAAGCACGTAAATTTATTCACAGTAGGCAGGAGTCTCGCAATTGATTCTTGAAAGAAACATAAAAATCAATACCACTATTGGGCATCTCTACTATTGTAGACGAGGAGTTTTTGAATAAATATGATGTGAAGCTCAATACTACGATATTGGTAGAGCCAAAGAACATTACAATGTATCAAGAGCTTGTTGGAAATAAAATTTTGAGTTGATAGGTTATTTAGATTCTTATTGGGCAGGAGATCTAGATGACAAGAAGTCAACCTCTGGTTATGCATTCAATATTGGATTCAGAATTGTGTCATGGAACAACAAGAAACAATCATTTGTTTATTTGTCTTTGACTAAAGCTGAGTACAAGGCCTTATGTAGTAAAACTTGTGAAGTAATTTAACTTAGAATAATTTCTGAAGACATGGGAGAAAAATGAGAATGGCCAAAAATCACCAAATGTGACAATCAAAGCTTTATCAATATGACAAACAACCCAGTCTATCATGCAAAGATAAAAAGACATTGAAACACAACATCCTTTTGTATGGAAAAATGTAGTTAAAGGAAGTTGATTTGATCTATTGTAATACAAATGATAATTTGACAAACATCTTTACTAAGCCTCTACGGAAAGATATATTTACATTATGTAGATACAAGTTAGGTGTGATAAATAATTCATTTCTCCATTAAGAGGAAGTGTTAGAGATAATAGAGAAATAAAAGCTCTAGATTGTTGAAGTTCCTAGTTCGTGTTCTAGAATGTGTTGTTTTCAAATGTAAGAGTGATTTGGAGAAAAGTAGGAGTCATTCTCTATCTAGTCTATCAATTTCATTTCTAGTTAATGGGACCCTATCATGTATTTTTTGTGGTGTGAGCCTGAATTAATGTTAGTCTCTCATTGCGATTCCTTAACTACTTAATATGAGTGACAAATGATGTGTAAAAATAATATTATTGATATTAATGACGTGTAATTCATTTTATGTTCAACTGACATGTAATATTTATAAAAAAAATATACTAATTAAAAAAATATTTTGGTGTTAACCTTAAATAAATTATTTCAATATCCATATTAAATATCATAATTTTATATCAACTTTATATAACAAAAACTAAAATAATTTAAATTTAAAAAAATCGTATATATTCACTTTCCATTATAAGGAAGATGTGTAATTTACTTCATACTTAATATGGAGTTGATATATAATATTTACAAAATATTAAAACAAATAAAAGTTTAATGTGAGTTATAACAAAATAATTAATTATGCATATTGAGTAAAATATTTTAAGATTATACATATATATAGAGAGAATTTTTATTCCATTAGTATGTGTTTTTTTATTAAAGGTGTAAGGGAGATTTGTAATTTATTCAATGTTTAATATAGAATATGTAACATTTAAAAAAATAATAATAAGAAATATACATCAACATACATGTAATATTAATAAAATTAATTACTTTAGTGGGTGTACATATATTAATATTTAAATTTGGAGAATCTAAATCGTAAATAACATATAGAAAGGTGCAAACATTTTCTCAAATTTTACACTCAAAATAAGGTTTTCATTTTAAAATATTTAGTTTAAGAGATAAATTAAGAATACGGATTTATACTAGTTTAAAATAAAATTATAATTTAATTAATTTTTATGTTTTTTTTGTAATGTACACCTCCTCTCACATCTACCCAAGTAACTGGCTAACCAGGGTAAACATGAGAGAAGGGCAGATAAGAGGAGACTCAACCTCCTTGGTGACTTTAAGGAAGTGGAATCGATGCAGAAAACCATAGCAAAGTCCCCCTATACCTCTTACAGGACCCCTAGAGGCTATCTCATTCATCCACCTGACTTGTCCCTAGGTCCCACTAAATTTTAATGAAGAAAACCCTTGGACGCTCCCTTGATATGGGAAAGGGTGTGTCTGGGAGGATCTAGATGCTCCCACAACAGACATGTGTGCTTCCGTGGAATTTTCCCCTTAGATTTGTGTCATCTTCTATGGGATTTATGAAATATTTTAAGCCCAGAATCCTGTGCACTGCCCAAAACTTCCTGTAGATTCCAGAATCCATTAAACACATGATGAAAATTCCAATGAACCAAAAAATGACTGCTTGACCATCCCCAACTGGGATTGAAATTATATCAAACATTTGGCATAAATGCAATATAGAAGTCTAGGATACAAGAAAAAGAAGGAATGATCAAAAAATATTATGAGCCATGAAATAAAGGATCACCACCATGTTCCTTGAACTGATATGACATCAATTAAGTCTTACATCCATTATTTTAACATTTTCAAGAAAATATATGAAATAACGATGACTTGAACTAGTCATATAACCATGCTTATAACCAGCATAAAAACATGTAAATAACAGAGAGATAAAAGTCATTAAAGTCACACATTAATAAGTACAAAATTAAGAGAAATTTGCTTTTATTAAACATAGTCAAGAGCTGATCAGGTTCGTGACTTCCACTTACTGCTCGACCATGGAAATGGTTGAGCCAAATATCTCTTTAGCCAATCAACCCCATGCCATATTCAAGGCATGAATGTGAGATCTGATGGATAAAAAAATCCAAAAAAAACTAAGGGAATTCATAGGTTAAACCACCTCCACCGTCACCATACTATGATCAGACCTAAACCGATGCCGAAATCACAAAATGTAACCGATCTTGGAATGCCTCCAGAATCCATCACTATCCTTGAGTAATTTTCCATCTCCTTGTCTCTTAGGATTTACCGCAATCCAAATTGGATCACTAGTCCCTAAACCAAGACACCACCCTCGGGATTTACCGTGTGTCCCACCAAACCTAGTCAAGGGATTCTTAGGCCTTTGGGAATTTTACTTGAGACCACCTCTACCCTGGATTCTAAAAACAATTCAACAAATACAAAGCTCAAAACCAAGATAGAATTCCATCACACCATGGATATCCGTAAAAATTCAAGGAAAGGCCAAAAACCACAGTGAAAACGTGACAAAAACATGCCACCGATAACAAGAGAACCAAATACCAACATGCAAAAACCATGCATGTCAAAACCATCTAGGAAATCACACATGCAATATGATACCTACAAGTATTCTTGCTAAAGAGGCTAGATCCTTCTCTTACTTTCTTGATCTTTTCTTTCCTTTCCTCTCCTTTTCCTTCCTTTGATTGCTTTCCTCTTTCTTGTTTCAATGCTGAAATTCTCCAAGAAAACTCTAAGTATCCAAGAGTCAGAGAGAGAGAATAATAAGAGAGCTACAAAACTAAACTAAAAAAAGGTACCAACTAATCCTTAGAATCCCTTTATCAATGAGGTGTTGGAGAAAAATGGTGAATTCTGGGAAAGATCCAGGTTCAGGCTCAGGGCCAACAAGATTCCATTGTAGTCTAGGACAACACCAAAATTTTCACCCTACTCAAAGAGAGCAATAAGTCTCACCCAAGGCATGTCGTGACCTTACTAAGATAAATAGCTAGAACCATATTACTGAAGAGAGGCTACTAAAACCTAGTCAAACATTATAGTTATATAGAACACATTCATCACATATTAATCAGAAAGTAAACTACCATTCAGCAGTTATCAGCATGAACATAAATTTTTTTGGAATTACTGAACATACATCTAAGAATTTATCTGTCAAACACATATTATAATCCATAACACAATATTTCTCTATTATATTATATCATCGGCACAATACATAACATACTCTATAGAGTTTAGAAAATACAACATAATACATCTCAGGCTCCGCATAGCTCCCAGGAAATAAACCTCAATATCTTTCCCAGAACAGTTCCCCCGCTAAGATCACCAAGCGAACTCTCTTTTCCCTTTCTTATCTACCTCCACCGACTGGCACTGTCATTCTTTTCCCCTTCTTCACTCAGCTATTATGTTGTGCTATGCTATTTCTCATCTCCTTCCATGGTTGGCTTGCCTCTAGGAGTACCTCTATTTGTTCATTGTCCCTTGTTCCTGCAACATGTGTTGTTGCATGTCTATGCTCTGCCACCTATTTGTCTATTCTCCACAACCCGCAATGGTTACTCTCCTTCCATAATGGCTCTCTCCCACTTGTTCTTCTTGCCACTTGGTCATCCACAACTCAAAATTGTCTTGAAAATATTCCCCAACAGGCCCCGAACATAAGCTATCGAATTGTCTCGAGTCAATTTTTTCCCGCTATTACGGTCCCTAGTTGAACGTTGGTTGTTTTCTTGGGTTGATCCTCTTCGACTGTCTCCTTCTTCAGCTCCATCTATTCTGACTCCCCATCCTCTAACAAAGGCCTAAACTCTGGAACCTTTTTGATGGATTTTGTCTTGAGCTCCATGAACTCATTGATCTCTTCTTGCCATGTTTTCATCACAGATTCTATTTCACTTACCACCTTGTCAGCATGCGTGGCATCAATTGGCTGGGGTAGGTCAGTAAAATTTTCACTGAACTTGGTGTCTATTTCGGAAACCAATTTTTATATGGTCCCTACCTTTTTTTTAACTGGTTGCCTGAGATCCCGGAGGAGCTGCTTTTTCCTTGATGAGTTTCCTTAAATACTTTGTATCAGTAGATACAATGCATCGACCTGATCGTATAGATGGCTGCAGTTGGCTGGATTAGCTGTTCCTTTTATCTCAACAAGGAGTTTCTGCAGTTGTTCTAAAATGGGTTGCGTCTTCATTGTTAGTGAATCTGAGAATTCATGGATTTGCTCGAGTAGATTGTATGCTTTCGTAATAGTGTTTCCTAGTGTCTCCTTTAGCTTATTCATTTTCTCCTGTCTCTACGTTACCTTCTCCGCGTACACTGTAGAGGGATCCTGTAGTGAAGGTCTATCTGAGAGGGCTTGCCAGAGCTCCTTATTTGCATTGCCCAGATTCAGACATGCCGCTATTATGTAAATGGAGCGTTCGATCATTGGGTAGGCGCACATATCCACGTGTGCGACTTCAACTACACTAGTGATGGTTGGCCAAAGTTCCTAGAAGTTCTTAGTGATTTGATCGAGAAATTTTTGAAGGTTTTCCCTTTCTTGATGTAATTAATTGCACTCATCAGTGAGTGTTATAAATTTTTTATGTTGTTGTTCGTACCCCTGAAGAAGGTTGTTGTGAAGGGTCTCTGCTTGTCGAGCTGATGCCTACATGAAACTAAAAAGTTGGTCAGGTCCCCAACTCTGAATATCTCCATTGCTTGTTTTCTTAGGACTAGGATTTCTCTCTCCGAGTGATTGGCCATTGGAAATGGAGTGCTTAGATTAATCTTGTGGATAGATAGGTTGTCTCGAGAAAATGGTTTGAGGTTCAGGAATATGAAAACTAGTGGACCGTATGTGAGTGGGTAGAAATGGCTGTCATGTTAGCATCGATTATTGAAATGTATTGAGGGAAGTATCGGTGGGCGTATCTTGAGGAATTGGAAAATTAGTATGAATGAGTAAATTTAAAAAGGTCACTGGCTCTATTGTAGCTGAGGTAACCTCGGTTACTTGTGTCATACCCTAGTTAACCTCTAATTCAGTGTCGATAGCCATTACAGTGCTTGAGGGTATTGCGGCATAAATAGTGGCAGAAGTGGATACAGTGTAATCCGAATGATCCTTGGAAGCATTTGAGCTATGCGATGTTGAATTTTTAGTAGTTGGACATGAGGAAGTTGGTACACTTTGTGAGGATGAAGGGTTGGATTGCGGTATGATGGTGGAGGTTTGAATGCATATTTATGGTTCTTCGGTGATTAGGATTCTTTTGGTTATTTGTTGCACATGGTCCTCCTCTATGAGATCCACTACTTGATCAGACCTACGAATTCTGGCTCTCTTCACTTTAGTTGTTGGGATGGGTGGTTTGGTTGCCTTACTCTTGTGGAATGGGGCAATGGTTGGCTACGAATGTGAATGGAAAGTGGTGAAAGGGAGAATGGTAAGGATAGGGGTTGTCAATGATGGCGACCCTAAATTAAATGTTTGAAATTCAGAAAATTAAGAAAATGAAACAAACTTTGATCCCATACTTCCCATTTCCTTATTGAAATCTTGTACCTCTCTATCTAGGTTCTGCATCAATGGCTGGAGTTGCAACTTTGATATCCTGTGAGCTATTTATACTGGCATTTCTCTTGGTAGAGGGTGAAAAATCATAATGTTAAAAGAGTATTTGCACTCCCCTTCTCTGATTTCTCCTACTACTCTCAGCCAAGATGAGAATTCTGTGTGGAAAGCTTCCTCCATCAGTTGGAATCTCAAAGGTTTCTTATGGAAAATGTCGATCGCAATGCAATTGGGTCTAATCCATGTGTGGTTGTGTGAGACATCGAACCATAATTGATGAGAATACTTGTCTAGCAGATTTCTATGGATTCTCTGTTGTGTTTTGACAACATCGAGCATCTATCTGTACCATTTTGTGAAAAATTTCTTATTGATCTCTTTACTGCTAGGGTCCCCAAAAACTCTACATGGGATGTGCCTGAGAGCCATTGGTTGATCTTCACTTATCTTTGCAAGAGGCAGCTTCCCTAGTGGACTCCACTTCCACATAGCCAAATCCATTATCAAGTAGCCATATATAAATCATGTAGCCCTCTTGAAATTGTTCTCGCAAGCTTTGAAGAGCTCTTGCAATAAGAAGGTAGACCAATTGAGTTGTGCTCCATGTATACAATGCTCTGCAACTTATATAGTGTCTAGAGTACAATCCCCCTTGGTGTAGTGCCTCATCGTCTTCCCTGAAATTAAATAACATGCGAACCTAACACTGGCGAAATTGATAATATCTATATTTTCCCGCTTTGCTCCTCTTCTAGTTTCATATTTACTATAATAATCAAAGTCTCCTATCTTCTTCGCTCTTTTGGAGGTATTATGAAAAGAAGTTGATACATCATTCCTTGCTACTGAAAACCTGGTAAGTCTATGGATATCCTCTGCATGAATTGGAATTTCTTTTCCGAGCCAGAGTGACCCATTATAAATTATGCTGATAAGGAGCTTTGTGAATTGCATCGCCGCTCATGTCATTCTCAATACTAGTAAAATTATTAAGTGCAGGATTATGGACCTCTAGATACCTTTGAAGTCCAGATCGGCTCTTGCCACTTCGCTACCACCCTCCTTTACATAATTCTCAATATATACCTGCCTCTTTAGAGATGGAAATTGGAAAGAGTCCGTAAAATCTATGTCTATCAAGGTATCGTTATCATACCTGACTATCAGTGGCTCTAGTTTCTAAATTCTCCCATTGAGTTCTGGTTCAACCACTAAAAATATCATTTTTTTCATACTTGCTCTCCTATAATAGACCAGCAGTGTTGTTGGTATGCATCTTTGAGCTCTTCCTGCTATACTCTGGCTGACCGTTATAACAGTTTCCCCTTCTTGCAATTCTCAATTCTCCGACACTTTTATTTTTCCTTTCTCCATGCAGATTAAGTAGGAATGTTGGCACGAAGGATGTTGATACGATTGAATAACTAATTAATTTTTCCTGGCTACCTCTGTAGCTACAATCGTGTGGTTAGTTACTCATATGAGGTCAATTTGACTCTGCTGATGGTGGCTTCAAAATTTGGGTGGACATGATGGCTAATAATTGTTTCGTGACGTGGAAACTTTATTACAGAATTTTATTACTAATTATGGAAAATATTTTCCAAATTTTCACTGACACTACAGACTAAAAAATACATGATGGCTCAATATCACTGAATGATGGCTAACATGGTTGGTCGTATAGTCACTTCAACCCCCCCCCCAAACTAAAATTGGTTGCGGTATGGTCCCCATGCTGCAGTGGGGTGGCGATTGTTTGTGCACGACATATACCTTATTTTATTGAAACTTCTATCTTTTTTTTTCCACAAAAAAAAATCAAACCATCTATTAATTATAGAAAGTTACATAGCATATGCTGAGCATTTCCGAAGAAATCCTTTTCTCCTTCAGAAGAGGGAGAAAATCAGTCTCGACTGTTTTGAAATACATGCAGGTATTTGCTTTAGCAACCCAATCCAAAAAATATCATTGTTCAAAAGCAATCCTGTTCTGGCACATCTCCCAGGTTCCTTTATAGGAAGACAATCCGAAATAGAGGTGTGCAAGAAACAAAATTTTGTGTCTATCAGAGCAAAAAAGCTACGGAAACCATCTAGAAACCAGCAGTAAGCACTATCCCAGTTTCCATCCATACAAAAAATCAAAGTTTTATCAGATAAACAAGGCCTCCTTATATAGGAAAACAACCCTAGAACCCAAAAGAAGTTAATGAAAAGTTCAGGTAAAATTAAAAACAACATAATATATACATTCAGAAATCACCATTTAAAGCAAACTGATAGGCATTAGGAAAAAAAAGGTTGTTCAATAGGTCGAACCAACCCATTTTCCTCCTCCACAACTAACCAGGTCCCCAAATATTGCTCAACACCCTATTTATATAGGCAGTCTGCATCATGGTTCCATTCCCTGTAGATATGGAAAACAAAGATCTCAGTGAAGTGACATTTTAGGCAAGATATTTCATTAAGTAAAGGAAGAAAAATATAGTTCCTGCAGTGTTGTGTCCCATTTAACCATTTAACAATATTCATAGTCTCCAAAAATATGAACCTTTCTCACATTCGTAAGAGTTAACCAACAGAGGAGATGGTGAAGAGCTTTCAGTTCAGCAAAATTGTTTGTCCCTTGACCAAACCCAATGGATGCTTTGATTGTTTTATCATATGAAAGATGGATAACCAATCCTACACCACACCTCCCATTAATGTCTGAAGCCCCGTCAAAATAAGCTTGCGGGATACCTTCTCTGATAGATTCCTGCTGAAAAATTCGGTTTAAAGGAGGTTCTGTTGGAATAGGAATGCTATCATAAATTGCAACCCCTTCCATTGCCAATATTTCGATTGGGAAGGCTGAGTCTTTGAATATCACCTGATTTCTAGCAATCCAAGTCCCCCAGGCTATCAAAAGAGGAATGGTTTGAACTCTATCATTGGGTTATTCCTGCCACCACCTATGTCATGCTTCCTGCACCTCTTGACCTTCCCATTTATAAGGAATTCTGAGGATTCTCAACGATTCAGTCCAAAGGCTTACATTGAAGGGGAAAGAAAGGAAAATATGTTGCATAGTTTCCTCACTAGATTTTCAGAGAAAACACCAGCCAGTTTCCCTCTCCTTTATAGGAAGTCCCATGTAGGGAATCTATTCTGAAGGATACACCAGAAAAAAAGTCTGTCTTTAGGTGGTCCTTTTAGCTTCCATAGCGGTTTAGCCCACCAAGCCGAGACCTCCCACCCATTTTGAGCCATCAACCACTTATATCCCAGCTTCAGGGAATAAAGCCCATTCTAAGCGTGTACCCATCTGAGTTCATCCCTTGAATCAGTGATCCAAATTGAAGAGTTTTGTAGATCCATTCTATAGTAACCCCAGATAGCCACCCTTGTCTCCAAATGGAGGTGTTCCAGTGGTCAACCACATGGTTTAGATTGTAAAACCCCCTATTATTTAAGAAAACAACCAAGTCTTGAGATAGTGAAAACCTCTCTGAGAATCCCACCCAAGGATCACGTCCCAACCTAACCTGAGTTCCATCCCCCACATTCCATGCTAGTCCCTGCTTAATAATTTTGACGGAGGCTATCACTGCCTTCCATACCATAGAAGGATTTTTGGAAGATTTCTTAGGCAATCTTATCCATTCAAGCATTGAAACTGGGTCAATATATTTTCTTTTAGTAACTGAAGTCTAGATGTTCTCAGTCGATATGAGCCTCTAGGAATGCTTGGCTACAAGTGATTGGGAGAAAGGGAAAATATTTTTAATACCCCATCCTCCCCATTCTTTAGGTCTAACAATTTTATCCCAGGCTATCCAAGGGGTCACATGTTCAAAATTGGATCTCGCCCACATAAATCTAATGCAAATTTTTTAAATGGAAGCCAGTATACCTTTGGGGACCCAAGTAAGGCTAGCCCAGTACACAAGAATTGCCAACAGCATAGATTTTATTAGGACCAGCCTCCCTGCTCTTGAAAGCCATTTAAAGCTCCAGTGTTTCAATTTTAATTTGATTTTCGCAAGGAGCCATTTCCAGTCATGAATTTGGTACTTATCACGTTTTAATAAGGAGCCCAAATATTTGAACTTATCCTGCAATGACTTGACTTCAAACTGCAAGAAAACTTCCACCCTTCCCACTTCCTCCCTAGTCAGACCCGAGATCGTTAGAGTCAATTTTTTCTCATTTATATAGAGACCTGTAGCTTTCAGGAAAAGATCTAGGATCTTATTTAGGGCCCTACAGTCCTTAGTACTTCCATTACTAAACAATAAGATATAATCCACAAAAAGGAGATGAGTGACCCAGAGGTTTACCACCAATTCAATTCCTTTAAGATTCCCTTGTCTCTTTGCCTCATGAATCATTAGATTGATGCCTTTTGCTGCCAACAAGAATAGTAAGGGAGAAAGTGGACATCATTGATGAAGCCCTCTCTCAGGATTGAAAAACATAGAAGCAACCCCATTGATCAGAATTGCAATGGAAGACGAAGTGATGCAAACCATTACCCATCTCACAAAGTCAAATCTGAAGCCAAGATGGGTTAATAAGAGTCTGAGGTACATCCAACTTATTCTGTCATAGGTCTTCGACAGATCAATTTTTACTATAACAAATTTCTTCCCTCTTATTTTTAAACTGTGAAGAGTTTCTTGAGCTAATCCCACCGCCTCATGAATTTTCCTGCCATATAAAAATCCAAATTGCTCAGCAGAAATGTTCTTGGACAGGAACGGTTTTAGCCTAGAAGTGATGACTTTTGCAATAATTTTGTAAATACAGGTACACAAGGAAATAGGCCTGAAATCATCAAAAGAACCCGGATGATCCGACTTAGGGATGAGAGATAAGAAGGTAGCATTGAAAGGTTGATAGATGGATCCCGTGCACCTGGATTCTTCCACCACTGCTACCAACTCATCTCCAATGGATTCAAAGAAGTGTTGAAAAAATTCCATCGTCCAGCCATTCAGCCCTGGACTTTTATCCTTCTGCATTGCTTTGAGAATGTCTTCAACCTCTTCTCTAGAAATAGGGTCTATGAATGAATCATTCCCTTCCTCCTCAATATATCTTGGGAAACATTGAGCCACTCTGATCACCTCTGCAATAGAGACTTCCTCAGGTGCTCTAAAGAGATTTTTAAAATGGTTTACCCCTAGAGAGGCCAGATCCTCAAATGATCGAGCCATCTCCCCATTCTCTTTCTGCATTTCCCATATAGTATTTGAATTTTTCCTTCCTTTTGCATAGTTTTGAAAAAACTTGGTGTTTTCATCCCCTGCTTGCAACCAGAATGCACGAATTTTTAAATGCTAGCTTTCCTCTCTGAGTTGAAGAATTTTTCTTCGAATGGATTCCAGTTCTTTGAATCGATCCTGGGAGTCCAGAGTTTCATAGCCATTTCCTTCTGGGATTTCAAGGAAGTCCAGCTCTAATTTCACATTTTTAAGAACCTCCTCCTCCTTCAATTTCTTTTGGATAGCCCACTCTTTTGTTGCTAAATTCATTCTCTTTAAATTTTCCATAAAGAGATGACTTCTGATTTCATCTTCCCTGAAACAATCCTTCCTCCAAGTGTCATGAAACAGAGCAATGAAGGATTCATCATTTAGCCACGAGGAATTAAATTTTAAAGGAGTTCCCGGTTTCTTACAATCACCCTTTACTTCCAGAAATACAGGAAAGTGATCCGAATGACCCCCCTCCCCAACCCAATGTCTGAAAACCAATAGCTTCTCCACTAGATCTTCACACAACATAAAATGGTCTATATTTTTTCCAACCCAATCTCTCCCACTCTTTGATTTCTCCAAGTAGGACGCATCTTGAGCAAGGAGGCATCCACCAGATGAGAAACAACCAAATTTTTCATAAAGTAATCAAAGAGAGGGTCCGCTCTTGCTAAGGCAACCCATGATTCTGAATCACCCAATGAGAAGTTTAAGTCTCCCCCTATAATGAGGTTTGGATGAGAACGATTTTGAGAAGAAGGGATTCTAGAATCTCTCATGCTCCAAACACGGCCCATATACATTCAAAATAAGGAGAGGAACACAAAGTTCATTTGAATAAAGTTCCACATCCAAGGTACTATCAGATCCCCATGAGGAGATCTCTCTAAGATTTCTTTAGTTATAGCCCGTAGCCACCCCCGCAGATCAACTGTTCGCACCAAGAGCATCAAACGTCCATCCCAGAAGAAATTTTGATAGGCTCCCTTTCACTTCTTCCCCCTTCCCTAGCGTCTCTTCGATCAGAATTACATCCGGCTTGTGAGAATTTACCAATTCCCTTAAAGCTAGCTTTTTGGGCTGGCTAGCTAAGCCCCTACAATTGTAGGACGTAACAATCATCGGATACCCTATGGGGGTGTCTGATCAGCTCTAAGCACCCCAGAAAGAGACTTCTTGTTCTCATAAGCTATATCAATAAATGCTTGCAATTGGGCCTTTGAAAGGTTTGATTTCTTGCCTCTTAACTTTCTTAGACCAACCGACACTGAATCCAACTCAAGACCCCCTACAAAAATCCCTTTCCCTGTTTTATTGGCCAGAGGTCTAAGGTTATAAGGAGGGGCATCAAGAACAGAGACCCGAGAAGAGACAAGTAAGGATACACCCTCCTGAGGAGAAGCATGAGACACAGAGGGAGACAAGAAAAATAAAATAATACTGTCAACTGAAGCTTGAAACACATTTAAATAAAAAAATATCATGTGAGAGCTGTCTGGAAGGACCAGGCGCATCATTAACTGATTGAGATAAGCAAATATATGTGCATTGAGAGGAGAGAGGATTGATAGGCATACCCGCCTGAGACTCCCCAGCTATCTCAGAAACTGAAGGGGGTACCAAGGAGGACACCGGGATGGACAAACTCTCAAAAGAGGCATTCACGACCTGATCCTGCTCCGCTGTATTTGGCTTCTCTGTGTCAGCCCCCAATTCTTCATTCATCAGCTCTGAATCTTTATCCTTTTCCCTTTCCTCATGACGAGATTCCTCTTGAATAATGAAGTTCCTCTTTTTCCTTCGACGACAATGATGACCCAAAGGACATTCCCTTAACAAATTTCCATATTTGTGACATCTGTGGCATCTGAAAGGGAGGTTTTCATAGTCTAGAGTCTGCAGAAACTCCAGCTCTCTATATTTCAAAGTAATAGCATCTGCTAAACCCTCTCTAGGGTTGAGACTGACCAAAATTTGAGCCACACTCCACTCTCTTATTTTTATATAGGACCAATCAACCTCTAAGAATTTTCCCAGAGTGTTCCCTATAGATATGAATGCTGAATCAGTCCAGAATGGTATGGGAAGTCCTGGAAGTTTGACCCACACAAGTGATTCCACCATCTTCTCTTTCTGGGCATCAAACAAAGGAGTCCATCTTCGAAACAATATCAGCCTCTTCCCAAAACACCAATTTCGATTCATCACCCATTTGACGTGATCCTTTTGGTCAAATGTAATACTAAACCAGCCTCTATCCAGAATTTTTATCTCGTTCGGCTACCCAGGGGATTCTTTCCATTCCGAATGAACCCAGTTTGTAATGTAGTCCGCCAAGTATTTTCTCCCACAGACTCTACCAACCAATATTGTTTCAGAGGCTTCCATCTCCTCGTCTATGCGAATGTCCACACCAAGTACACAACTTGGACAATCTTCTTTCTTTTTGATAGGCTTGTTTTTCTTACTTTTTCCACCCACAATTTCCTTCTTTCCTTCACCCTCACCAGGGTCCTGAATAATTGGAGCATCAGTCCCTGCAACCTCAGGCGACCTAGGTAGCCTTCCAAGGGGATCACTATTGCCTTCTTTCGCCACCAACTCCTCCCCCGCAAGTCCAACTACAGCCTCTTGTTGCAGCCCTAGATCTTGATTTCCTTCTCATAACCCTCTTGGCTTCCCGTATTCTACTTCATTTGAAGACACCCTTGATTGACAGTGTACGAGGGCTTCTGACTTGAGGTTTCTAGAAAGGAACTCTTCCAAACCTTTATTTACCCCTAGTGCTTGTGGAGCAAAAGGTAACGGCAGTTGACAAGAAAGAAGGCCTTGAATCAACACAGGATTCCAAAACCTCAGATTCTCTCCCCTATACCCTCCGCCTAAGGAGGCTCTACAACTCTGGCTGCCTTCCCCTAGGGCTTTTAGTCCTGCCAGACCATGAAACCCATAGCTAACCATGACATCTTCAAGACCACCAGTAAAAGCAGGGTAAATTGGAATACCTAAATGCAGAGATGAAGGATTGTGTAGGAATTCCTTGTGTTGTGATCCCATCCTTTCTCCACAGTGAGGGTTTTGAACTCGAGCCTGACCCGAGGGGATCCCGCTCCTCCAGCAACCACTCCACATACTCTGGAGCATTTCTTCTAGCAAGGCTACTCCATTCATGAAACTTTTGACTCCCGTCGCCTCACCAAGAGCTTGGGAATTCTCAACATTGTTCGGGAAGTATAGCTCCAAGTTTTTCTCAGAAACTTCATGCCCCCAGCAAGTTAAGAGATCTTCTCGCATAGGTTCAACTTCAACGAACTCGGGGTCAAAACCCATATCTGAAACAACCACAACTTCTTATCCCAACATGACGAAAGGGAAACCCTGTGCCTCTCCACAAACCCTAGAACAAGAACTCTGTCGTGGTAAACTGTAATGGTGATTAACCCTAATCCCCATTCTAAGACCAGGCAAGAAGACAAATTTCGGGCTACGAATCGGCTACCTCGAGAACTGCAAATGTCTATCCAACTATTTTTGAGGTCCTAACACTGATGTACGCTTGTCACCTCAAACTGCATCACGTCTAGTTGATTAGTCACAGGGCCGAAACCAGAAACCCTAAGGGTTTTTTCCATCGCTCTATTTTCTGTTGCCATCTTATGGTGGACTTATGAATTGTTAATCCCAAAGCAAGTCACCTGAAACTTCTATCTTATCACCAGGAACTCGACTATTTTATTAAAATGACTAACTTCCTAACCTATTGAATCATCTCGGTTACGAGAGAGCTATTGACTCCTCTCAGGTGTGATATTTATTGAAATTAAATTTTTCTTATTCATTCATGGTATGGTTTCAGGCGCGTTCCTTTCACCCAACCTGGTAGTATTTCTCCATCCAGTTGTGATAGTTTCATTGCTCCTGAGTCATGGATCTATATGACGTAAAATGGTCCCATCCAATGCATTTGGATATTTCTTGCAAATTTTTGGAACTTTGTATCATAGATAAGTACTTTTCCACCAATCTTGAATGTCTTTCGTTTGATGTGGTGGTCATGCTAGGCTTTTTGTCTTTGTTTCTCCACTACTTGATGAAAATTTTCAAAAAATATTGCTTCCTCTAATTCCTGTAGTTCATGAAGGCATGTTGAGAAGGATTTTACTTCGGTCATTTGTGTTGTTTCAACAATTAATATATCGGGGATAATAAACTATATTGACACCACTGCTTCTTTCCCGTACACAAGCTGAAATGGCGTCGTTGTGTAATAATTTTACAGTAGTCCTATACGCTAATATTGTGGCTAGTATTATTTTTCCCAGTCATCCTAATTTGCATTGCAGTTCTTAGTTAAGCCCTTTTCTAATATTTTTGGTTTAAAGCTTCAACAATTCCGTTTGCCTATGGGTGATACAGACTGCTCTTGTGATGTTGTATCATGAAGTTTTATAGTAATGATTTGACTGTGGCATTAATAAAGTGGGTGCCTTGATGACTTTTTAGGATCCTTAAACACCCAAATCTGGTAATGATGTTTTCAAAGATAAATTTGGCTATTGTATCTATTGTACAATCTTTCACTGGTGTCACCCCTGCCCACCTAGTCAGGGATTGAATTGCGATGATTATGTATCTTTATTGTGAATGGCGTGCAAGTGGTGTAATGGATCCTACAAAGTCGAAACACCATTTTTCAAATTCTTGCATTTCTCTTAAAGGTTGTAATTTCGTCACGGTGTGAAGTTTTTCCTGTGTTAACACTCAGAATGAACCTTAAGGCTGAGAAGAGGCAACTCTGGGGTAACCACAGACCAAGCTTTCGATCTGCCATCTAGCCCTGCCAGACCAGAGAGGGCTCTCTCTTGGCCAAAAAAATGTGGCTGCAATAACTGAATCTTAGGCTAGCTATGAAGAATAAGGATTTTGTTGAAAATTGTGGGTTGAAAACAACAAGAGAAGGGGCTATTGGGCTATGAATTTGGGGCTAGAGTCTGCCGAAAAACTTGGGGCAAAGTAAGCGCAATTTATAGCGAGATTAAAGATGTAATGAGAGAAGAAAAGAGGGAAAATACCACTACCCTGTAGGCATCAATCAGGGGATGGATCTACAGTGACAACTTTAGAAGAAAGAGAAACACCGGGTCACTCAACAGAGCATCTAACAGAGGATGGATTCTGAAAAGATAACCACTACATCAAACAACATAATCATTGTGAAAGGAGCATTGTGCATGGATGGATTCATAAAAATTCCCTTACAGAATTTTGTAACCAAATTAGAAGAAAAAAACAAAGCATGGAAATGAATTTACAAGAAAAACATGCTGCACATTAAACATCGTGATGAATCCCAAATTTAAAGAGCTAAAAAAGCTTTATTAAAATAATATTCGAGGAAAAATTTACACAGTACAGTAGCAGGATCACTCTGTTGCAAAAATCCAACCCTTACACTCTGAAATTCATAAAATATATACAATTTACTCATCCCTGTATTAATGGAATTGAGCTCAACAATATTCTTCAAAATAGAATCAGTTACATTAAATTTGGACCGAATTTCTGAAATTAGGTGTCAAAGATGAACTCATATCTCCTGAACCATAGCACCTGTTACAAAACTGAAAGAGGTTTTTGTATATAAGTTCATGGAGAAAAACCTCTCTCAAATTTTGGAAATTCGTTTCTAGTTTCTCGGAATATGTGCCACAAAATCATCCCTAAAACAGAAAATCATTAAACATTTAAATCTGTAAAAATGAGATGTAAATATCTAGTCAAATATTCCAATTCACGACACCTGTGAATAAACTGAAAGAGGTTTTTTTTATATGGCTCATTTTTAACAAAAACCTCTTTTTGTTTCTCAAAATTACTTTCCATAAATTGTAACCTGGCACCGCACTAAAATTACTAAAATAGTAAAATAACCACAAAATTTGTTTTGTTTTAATGTAGGCTTCAAATATCATTGCATATCTCCCACATAGTAACATTTGTGCATAAAATGAAGGAGGTTTTAATTATTTTGTATGTGATGGACAAAAACCTCTTTCAATTTTGTAAAATTCTTGTCCAAACTTATTTTGTAGTAAACTTGTCCCTATGTGCAGCAACTGACCTAAAAACATGCATAACCAAGAATCAATCATTCATTTTGATCATATCTTATGATCCAGAAACCAGTTACAGGAGTGTGATATACCATTGGAAAGATTTTTCTGAGCTCCTTCTGATGGAAATATTTATGACATGTTTTGCATTGAATATCATGTGAAAAAATCTAACAAAACTAGACATAGTAAGAGCCCATTTTGATCCCTGGGGATAGGCTGCAAAGACTGGAACTAACACCCTGTTCTTTGACACACATCACATTTCTTCTCTGAAAGTTGCTATTACTATTCTTGAAAATATCATCGGTGCATTCTTTAACCCAAAGGGAATTACATGATAAACGTACGATCCCCATTTAGTAGTGAATGTGTTTTTTCTGTTATCCTCCTCTTCTATTTAGACTTTATGGTAACTAGAGAATCCATCTGTGAATGAATATTCTTCATTTCCAGCCACATTTTCTATAACTTCGTCACTGAATGTTGTTAGGAAAGGATCATGGACACATGCATTATTTAGACTTTTGTATTCTACACACATCCTAATTTCTGACTTATTATTTTTATTCTGTTTCACTATTAGACTAACCCATTCTACCTCCTCAACTGGGAAAATCAATCCTGCGTTCAACATATTTTCTATTTCTGCTTTGAATTTCTCTCTCACCCTTGGGTTCAAGTGGTAGGGTCTATGCTTTACTGGGTTGGCATTAGGTTTCAGCATTATCCGCATCTCCCCCAAATTTACCTTGATACCTTTTAGTTTTGCTATGAAAGATGAGAATATATCTTCATATTCCTTTAGAAAATCAAATATTTCCTTTGTTTCCTCTTCATCCCAATAGTCCCCTATAGATGTTATCTTGGGTTTTTCTTGACTGCCAATATTTTTTTCTTTTTCCTTAGGGGTAATAGGTATAGTCCTTTTGTGGTGGGTTCCTCGTACATTTTGTGCTCTCCCTCCTTTTCTTTGAATGACAAGTGTATTTTCCAAATCATCATCATCATCTATTCCCTAATCTACCTTCCCACATGTTACTTCTTCTTGATAGCTAGACTCTGGTATCTGCTTTGACACAAGTGTTTCTTCAACTTCTACAAGTTCTAAACATAATAGAATTCCTTTGATTGCCTGCAAGGTCTCTGTAATCTATACATTATCCCCTTTGAAAGAGAAAATTTGTGCAAATATTTCTGCTACTATCTCCCAGCTACCTGTTTGTCTCTTCTTTTCCTTTTTCCGGTACCAAGGTTGCGCGATTATATCTAATGAATGTATAAAGTTATGCACCCACAAGGATTTCAGGTATCTCTCTGTTTCCCACTTGTATTCACATATTTTGATATGTACTTGGGGATCCGAAACTCCTATGTACATCTCTTCTAGTTTAGGCCTTGAAGATGCTTGGAATCTCATTTTCAATGCTTTTTCTACCTCTTCCCAACTATGCAGAGAGTTGTAGTAATTTTCCCACCACCTTGCTGAAGTAGATTGCAAAGCTATATCCATGAGAGGAACCTTATGCTCCTTTGGCACGTTATCTTAAATTCTATTAATAAAAGTATTCAAATTTTTCATATTAGTAAGGTTAGGGTAGCCCCTTACCTTTGTGTCGATCCAATTCACTCTGCGAACAACAACACATCTTCTGGTATTGATCTTGTATCCGCCTTGCTGCCATTGTCCCATGCAACTTCCGATCCTACATTGGAACTTTGAATACTTCTCCAACTTACTGTTCCTCCCACTGTAGGGATAATATAATATTCTCTTTTTCCTATAGTCATATGATAAAGTTGGCCGAGAAGTTATTCATATTCCCCGGTCCTGATAGTTTCAATATACCAGGGTCCTTGATATGGATACAATGGTTGGACCACTCTGACCTCACCATCTTCGAATATCATAAGCTCTTTCTTCAAATCGATAACTGCATAATTTAAAAATTCCTAGTCTATCCCCAATAGAGCTGGATATGGATCCTTATCTCCCATATTATCGATTACATCAAAATCCATGTAATGTTTTACTCATGATACATCTACTTCAACCTCTTCTAGCATTCCTATTGACACAATACAATATTGGTTCGCCATTCTTAGCTGTATAGGGGAATATGCCAGCTTTGGCTTTCCTAATTCTTCCCATGTCTTTCTAGGTAGAATGTTCACATCTGATACTAGATCCAACATTGTGTCTCTTATTTGAAATCCCGCAACTTGAGAATTTATGCGAAATTCCTTTCCCATTCTTATTTTATTTCTTTACTCTCCTTACATAATTTTTTGGGAGGTCAGTGTTAATTGGGTCCTCGTACTATATTCCTCCTAATTCTTTTAGATTTTACTTTAATTGCTCCAATATTTATCTGTCATTTACAATATTCAACAGTCGAAAGCATTCTTCTATTGTCATTCCTTCTGTAGCAGTTTTTCCCCCTTCCTTGGATGGGTTCATTAGTTCCATATCCTTGTAGTTCTCCAAATTCGAAAATTATTTCAGTGCTTCTTTAAAGTATTGTCTATGTTATTCCAGATTAAGGAAATTCTTTGGGGATGCCGTTTTTATTAGTTTTACCAACTCCATCTCTCTCACATCATCCTCGGATTTCTTCCCTCCTTGGGTTATTATGGCCCCACTCGATGGAGGTTGTGTCTCTACTACTCTTGGCTCTGCATTGACCAAATTATCTCCTTAATGCCTAGTTCTCTCTTCCCACATTTTAATTAGTTTTTGATAGTCCTCTGTGGCATGTGCATTCACTCTACACTAGGAACACCATGTTCATCTTGGTAGATGATATTCTCTCACAACGTGGCCTTCTTGATCACAACTTTAACATATCAAAGGTTCTCTTCCAACATTCATGCCCCCTTGCATTGTTGATCCTCCTCATCCTCTCGTAGTTTAATTTAATTTTTATGATGATCTATCCAGTCGGTCTGCTAATGCATCCAGGGATCTGCACTCCTCTGTATGGTGAGTTTTGAAGCAAAAAATTCCTAGTAAATGTTATTTGGGACATTTGAACATTTTTGTAAGATCGGGCATAAACGTGGAGGATGACTAATTCCCTTGCATATTTCACAATATTTTGTTTCCTTTGGAGTTTGCTGGTTAGGAAAACCTGGTGTTACGTTGGTATATTCTCTTATCACTGGGTTATCTGGAGGAGCAGCCCATTTGTACAACCTTAGTGATAATCATTGCTCCTAATGTTGAAAGTATTTTTTTCTCTTTCAAACTTGACTTTGACTGCACAAAGAATATGGCAGAGTATGAGTCATTGTTTTTGGGTCTAGAGACTTTGAAAAAAGTAGGCACCAAAAATATATCAGTGTGTGGTGATTCAGAGTTACCAAACCAGGGATGTAATAATGAGGGCATACAGAAACTTAATCATTGAAATGCTTCAGAATTTTAAAGAATATGCTTTCATTGTCAAAACTAGAGACCAAAATTCAGTATCTGATTCTCTATCTATATTTGCAATTTTACTGGTCATCCCTACTTATTCTAGTGAGAAATATGAGGTTAAGGTCAAACATAGGCCAGCAATCCCTGATAACATCATTCATTGGCAATTGTTTGATAATGACCAATAAGTCCGAAATTTCCTTGAATTGAAGGAGGAGTTTGAGAATATCCAAGTAGACCAACAAAATATTTTTTTTGAAACTAAGGTAAATCCTGAAGTCTTGTAGCTAAAAAACAATTGTATTCCTAAATGCCTCATTTCCCCTGAGAAACTATTTAATCAAAATGATGTTTTCAAATCTCCTAGAATGCAGGTTGATGATGAGGAGGTGGAGACTTGCAATCTTGGTACAACAAAAGTGCCTAAAATGGTTGAAACTGTTAGGGTCAGTCTAGTCATACTGCCATCAGTGATCAAAACTGCTCTTTTTCATTTTCATATTAGGTGTCTCATACCGAATAAAATTTCACCATTCCGCTAGGTCATGGATTCATCGATGGTAGTAATTTTTTATCAGTTTTCCCTCATGAAATACTTGCTGATTTTCCTTTCTATGGTCTTGGTTCATGAGTCAATTTCACTTAAAAATCATTTCATTAGGTCATAGGATGGGTCTCATTAGTTTCTAGGGTCCCACCATGGTCAAATTAATGAGTCAAATGTTAATAAAAATCAGCAAGGTCATGAGGAAGTCAAATAAACTCAAATTCACAACACCTGGAAGATCAAAGATATATTTTATTCAGTTTGATGTAATTTTCACCTCAAAACTATGTTTTGAGGTGAAAACATGATATTTTTCCTTTATTATTATTCATTATGTAATTTTATATCATCATATGTAATAAGTCACAATTCAGAAGCTGTCATCTCCACAAAGTCATCACCCTGCCTTCAGAGAATTTTTCCATAGCATGTTCAGCACCAAGTCATATTCCAAGCAGATCCATTAGAAAGAGCTTGGAAAGAGCTTTCCAACGGTATACTGCACCCTTAAAACTGACTTCTGGATTGAATTTTATGCCCAAGTGAAGTAAAAGTCCCCTATATCTTCAAGCTTCCCCTATTTCCCATGTTTCCCTTAAATTTTATATTTAAAGTTTAATATTTTACTTAGAAAATCCCTTTTCCCCCTCCGATGGCCAAATCGCATTGTTTAAATACATATGTGATTTATTCAAAAACCACTTCCCCACCATTATCCCTAAACTTTATAATAAAGTTTATGTTATACATATAAATTCCCCACCGGTCATAACCACTTCCCCTTTTCATAACCCCTTAAAATTTAGAACAAAGTTTAAGTTTTATATTATAAATCCCCGCCCACCCATAATCCTTTCCCAATCCGAAAATCGCAATCGCAACATTTCAATTGTGCGTTCCGATTCACCCCTTATTAAAACTCCGATGCAATCGCGTTAAGTTCCGCCGATCGCACCCCTGATCCAATCGCTCCAATTGATCACATCGCAAAAGTCTTGTGCCCGACCCCATTGCACATCAATCCAATCACAGCGATCAATAGCGCATCCCATTGACCCATCGCCGATTACTTTTACCCGATGCAATTGATCGCTCGTCGCAATCGGCGATTCTTCATGCGACTTCCCCTCTTCTCTCCTCCGATTTCCGATGACGATTCACTTCAGGCCCACCCCATTATATCTTCACTCTTTCATATAAAAATCCTTCGTCCCTTTGTATAAAGTGGAAAAATCATTTATGTTTATTTTCAAAGGGATT
This sequence comes from Pinus albicaulis, assembly GCA_034641835.2. Lineage (NCBI taxonomy): Eukaryota > Viridiplantae > Streptophyta > Pinopsida > Pinales > Pinaceae > Pinus > Pinus albicaulis. The sequence goes on from CM076574.1 coordinate 1,378,025,962, forward strand.
TCCCCCGCTCCCTTTCACATTACCCATGCGCCTTGACAAATCGCATCGGAAGTTTTGGTTTTCGTTTCAAATGACACCCTCCCCATTCCCCGATTGTGATTATAATGCGGATCCCACCTCCTTCCCTTCTGTTTTCCCATTCAAAACAAATTTTTCCCTTCACGAAGGTGTAATGTCATTGCATTCCTATTTTCGAAAGTATTTTATAAAGTCAGTTTTATTCAGCAAGAATAAAGGAAAGAAAAGGAAACAATCAAAGGCCGGGAAGCTTATTTAAAATAGATATTGTTACAGCAACAACAAAGTAGGAAATCTTTTTGTGGATTGCCTATTTTTATTTTCAACAGTGTAACAGTGAATCTGCCAAAGTGTTCAAACTTATTGTTGTTCCTAATTTTCAGGGGTAGATTGTTGTATTTCTTTTCTATCATTGTACTTCAGTTTTTGAGGTGTCAGAATAGCTCCCTTTTTCTGTGGATCCATGCTCCCACATTTCAGCTTATTTATTGTAATGGTAAATCATTTGAAAAAAATTATTATTTTTTCGGAAAGTCTATAATTCAGCAATAGGGGAATAGTGTGGAAGAACATTTTGCGCTCCATTGTACAGTTTGACAGGGATTAATAAGAGATGCAGCTCTGATTTGTGGGATCCATGTGGTATGAGATTTAGCATTTGTCTCTCTCCTTGATTTCATTAGTAAATTGTTATGTGTTCCATTCATCCGTAAAAAATTCTTTTGAATGCTTTCAAGATAGAAAGGTAGGATCCATTTTCATGCCCTGCCTTGGGAAAACATTCATATTCTGTGTTTTTTCTTCTGTTTGAAAAGGATCCATTGATCATGCCCTTTTTCAGCTCCTCACCAGTCTTTCCATCCCATCCTTATTAAATTTTAATTGCTAATTTTCTTGCCTATGTTGCCCCATGAAATACCCTGTGTCCTGATTTAGTTCCCAGTTTAAATTGTCCCATTTTATCCCACACATCCTTGAAAATTAATTCATTTATTAAATATTCTTTCCTATCATTATACCTAGCATAATATCAGATCATTATTGAATTTTATTGAATATCCATTCACGGAGAGAGCCCTCTCCTATCCTTGTAGGGCTAGCTACAAGGCTAAGCGTGGTTTAGTTGTTACCCTGTTTTTCCCTTTTCAGCCTAGGGTCCAATTCGGGTGCTAACAGAAACTATCTAAGTTTATTTCTATGGAGATGAGACAAAAGTATGTGGATATGATGAAGAAATTGTTGGAATGTATTAATCACTGTTACATGAATAAGACGGTACACATAAATTATCAATTCATGGATGTATTTTATTTCAATGATAGCTGCACTGTCTGTGTCGATACATCAAAGGAGAAGCAAATCCAAATAAAGAGAAATCGTTTCCGAATTAAATGCTGGAAGGAATCACTCATGCATAAATAAAATGATATACAAGAATGTAATTGTGCCTCAATTAGTTGTACCTAGCGCACCAGACAACAATTACCCAGTTGGTATCTCTAATCACATTTGTGTAACAGCATAATAATATTGAAACTGAAGCAAATCTACTCACAACCAGAACAACAACAACAGCACTTCTACCAATACATAAATCAAATAAGAAATATGTACAACCACCTTAACCGCTGCAATCCCTACTAGAGAGGAGGGCCCTTCCTCCCTAGTAGGGCGCAGGAAGAGAAATAAACTTAAACAAAAACTAAATCAAACAATGCATGTAATAGCAACAACATGATAACTTTGTATTAATGTGACCAAAATTACAAAGACAAAAGTAATATTTTTCTCTGCTAACCTTTTGACCTCAAGGGTTGAGAATTATATAGTGGTTACGTGTTTAGAAAAATGAGGGATGGCCTAGTCTGAGAATCTTATGATTCTCATGCTGATAAAAATAAGATACATATAGTTACAACCACTTCTTAATAAAAAGTCTGTCTGGAAGAATATAGATTACAATCAAAACCACCTAAAAGTTGTCATCATAAAATACAATATGTAATGACTTCTACAACTATTGTGGAAAATCAAAATTGTAGCGTAACATCAATAGAGGATAGGTCAGCATCCAGAAGTTGATGATATCCAGTCAGCAGTACAACTGTAACAACAGTTTATCTAGCGGGTTTGTAACAACACCGTGGTGTAACAACTCACTATAATAGAACACCTTCAACTACTCTTGTATGTCTCATGCTCTAGATATTTTGTGCTAAAAATAACATCTGGAAGGACAACAAAAGACTAGAGAACTTCTCCAAACATTCATCCCCAGTTAGTCATAAATAAAGACATGATACATCATAATAATCGATGAAATGGAAAGATAATGAAAATAAGGTGAAATAACACTATTTAAGATAGAAAGGAAGGAAAAGAGGCAATGGTTGTAGTCACAAGGTAACAATGGGGGGAAAATATGCAGGAAATAAGTACAAAACTGGCACCCAACATCTCCCCCCAGTTGAAGCACTTTCATGTCCTCATGAAAAATCTCATCTTCCATGAGAATATCTCCGGTGCAGGTTAGTGAGGTAATAAGCGTCTATTGTGTCTTCATTTGTAGACCTGTACTCTTGAGTAGCCATCAATTGTCGTACCCAAGACTATGCTTCAAACTTGCGCAATTCATAATGAATCTGGTAAGCCTCTATTGGTATCCAAATCAAATGGAATTTGAATATTAGCCCAATACAGGAAGTGCAATACAGGAAGTGCCAAGGGTCTATATTATATGTGCATATGCTGGTACATGTGTAATAGCTATGATCCGAATGGAAAATGGCATCCACCCATTGTATTTATTCGCCCATGGTATTGTAAGTGACATCTATCCATGATATTCATTCACCCATGGTATGTATCCACCCATGGTATTCATCCACATATAGAATTTACCCATGGTATTAACCCATGGTATCCACCTATGATATCTACACATGGTATTGTAACTCAAAAAAGGCTATAAATAACAAGCCTAAGTTTGTAAAAGGACATATTATCCACCACAATGTAGTTGCTATAGTTATTCTCTGATCTAGATCTTGGGGGGAGGCCCCCAAGATCTAAAAAGTTGAAATGGATCTCACAAGATTTGCAAAATTAGAATGCTAGAAGAAAAAAAAGAGAGAACAAACTGCACATAAAACCACAAAGAAACTTGTTTTTATTAAAAAAGAGAAACTGTAGCAGCTACATTGTGGTAGACTATCTGTCCTTTTACAAACTGAGGCTTGTTATTTATAGCCTTTTTTGAGTTAAAATACCATGCGTAGATACCATAAGTGGATACCATGGGTCAATACCATGGGTAGATACCACTTACAATACCATGGGTGAATTCCATGTATGGATGAATACCATAGGTGGATACATACCATGGCTGAATGAATATCATGGATAGATGTCACTTACAATACCATGAGCGAATAAATACAATGGGTGGATGAATACCATGGGTGGATGCCATTTTCCATTCGGCTCATTGCTCCCTCCTTAAGAAGCAATGGTCCCCATTGCGTGAATTTCCCTTCTTATAAGCCTTTGTTGAATATGAAGAGCCACTGAAGAGAATGGTTTTGTGTATTTAACCCATAACCGTGATGAATGAAGATCTAAGGATAGAGGTACCCTGTAATGCTTGTGACCAACTGTGATATTGACAGTGTGCGGCCTAGAAAATGGAATTCGATGAAGTGTGGGTTTGTGGATGAACTAAAAACATGACAAAAAAATATCTAAGGATAGATTTACCCTGCAATGCATGTGACCAACTATGTTACTAATAGTGTGCGGCCTAGCAAATGGACTTTGACGAGAAGGATTTTGTGCGATTGACCCATAACCGTGATGATGATTGTTGATGAAGTAGCAGGTGCCTACATATCTTGGGGTGGGAGGGCACATCTCTAGATAACCCAAGCCAAATACTTCTATGCTGAAACTGATGAATGTGAAGCAGGTGCATACTAAAGCGGGGTGGGAGGGTGCGTCTCTAAAGGGAACCCGCTCCGAATGCTGCTCCAAATTTAAAATGAGCATAACTCGGTCAATATAAATTGGAATATTAATTATAACCTATTTTTGGAAATGGAATGATCATTCTGCATCTTCCCATGTGTTTTAAATCTCTATATGGAAACTCGTGACTCTCAGATTCGCGTAGGAACTGTCTCGTCTTGAAAAAATTTATGAAAAAAAGAGCTGATTTTAAATTAGCGATAACTCCCTCGTGCGGACTCCGATTCGACTGATTTGTTTTTTGAAATTGGTTGATTTTTCAAGGGGAAATCAAATATGTAACCATTTATCTAAAATTTTTCACTTAAAACTACAATAAATGAAGGGAGAGCCGTCGTCCATGAATTTTCATCAGAAAAATTGTTGCAATATTGTTGATTTTGAATGAGTGATATCTCCTTCATCTGAACTCCAATTCTGCTGATTTGTTTTTTTAATTTGGGTATTTTTTCGCAAGGAATACAAATATGGTATTTTTTTTTTAATTTTCACCAAAAGTTTCAGATCTAATCTACAAACTCGCCGCCCAAAAAATTGATGGAGTTTGTTGAAGATGGCTGCAAAACATTGAAAATGAAATATGCTTCAAACCCTCATTCCCATGAATTTGTAACCTGAATCTGATACCACTGATCCAGATCTTGGGAGGGTGCCCCCAAGATCTAAAAATTTTGAAATGGATCTCACAAGATCTGCAAAATTAGAATGCCAGAAAAAGAAAAGAGAGAACACACTACAAATAAAACCACAAAGAAACTTGTTTTATTAAAACAGAGAATAACTATAGCAACTACATTGTGGTGGACAATCTGTAATTTTACAAACTAAGACTTGTTATTTATAGCCTTTTTTGAGTTACAATACCATGCGTAGATACCATAGGTGGATGCCATGGGTCAATACCATGGGTAGATACCACTTACAATACCATGGGTAAATTCCATATGTGGATGAATACCATGGGTGGATACATACCACGGGTGAATGAATATCATGGATAGATGTCACTTACAATACCATGGGTGAATAAATACAATGGGTGGATGCCATTTTCCATTCGAATCAAGCTACCACAAAGTTTTGAAATGCAAACGGGCCCCCCTTCAGCAGCTCAACACTACTTGTTTTTGTATGCTTCAAACACCTAGTCAAGGCTCGACTCTTCATTACTGAAAAATGATTAAGGTAGAAGTTCACAATCCTTCTTCTATAAGTGGTAGTAGGTTCCCTTATCCCAGGAGTGCTCAGAATTCTTCTAAATTCCCAACTTAACTTGGCGGCCTGTCGTGGTTCTTCCCAGATCCATAATGTTGTCTTTTCTTCATTGACATCCATAGATTTGGTGGACAAATGTCACTCAATCTGATTCCTCATGAATGACGCAAAGGCTCGTAACTATAAATCCCCCATGTAGGAGAATATAGTCACCACCATTTGCATACTTACATGCTCACAAATGATATTATGAAAAAATAACTCACACAATAGGCTTTGTTCATCAAAATCAGAAGCATGAAAGACATATAAAAATGTGCAAGTGGAAGAACACAGATAGGGCTTGTTTTCCATGATGGCTTTTAACTGAAACCAGTAATAGCATTCCCATAGGAAAATGGGGTAAGGCAGGGAAGGTCTCTTGCACCCCAACAAATTGAGGGCAAGATCATTGATTTTTTTCTTATCCACAATTAGATCCTAAACCTTCTGCTGTAACAACAACATTTGTTCCTCCTGCTTCTTTATGGCTTCCTTCCGCTTATACTCTTCCCAACCTTCCTTCAGCTCTTCTTTCATCCATTTTTCCTATAAATCACTTATCTCCTTCTGATGTTATTTCAATGAAATCACCCCCTCTTGAAGGGATATTTATTCTTGTTTCCACTTCTGCAGTTCAAAAATCAATAAAATTTTCTTGGAACTCCATCTTGTGACAGGACCCAGCATTTCTCTGCATTCAACATCAACATAAATAATGGGTGTAACGACCTCTGTTGGATGGTTCTTCTCCACCTCTACTATTATTTCTTGTGTAACAAAAAATTCATCAGTGGGTTCTTGTGTATCAGCCCCTTCATTTTTTCCTAGAGTATCCTCTGTGTCCACTGCTGGCCTCCACAGGTTCTTGTGTATCGGCCTCTAGGTCAATCACTATGGGAAGCTCTACTTTAACTGTTGGTGCTTGTGTAATAGAAGTATCCTTAGTAGGTTCTTGTGTAACAGCCTCCCGAAGTTATATTTTTGTTTCCATTGGGCTGGTGTTTTCCCCACAGACCTTATACCCTACTCTTGTTAGTCCTTCAGAACATGTTGTGCATATAGATACTAAGATTTCCTTCCCCTCAGATAATATTTTTTTCAACTGTTCATTTTCCTTTCTTAAATTTTCAAGTTATAGAAGCAGAACATGAGTTTCATCCTTACTTGACGAGGAGGGTTCTCTTTCTTCTTCTTCTGATACTTCTGCTTCTTTTTTATTTTCAGATGTGGGCAACGGTTTTTTGGAAAGTTAACTCTCACCCTCTGTTTTTGTCGTCTGTCCCCAATTGGCTTGTCAGTGGGTTCTTTTCCAATTCTGACCCTGACGGGCTAAGTCTGGACCTCCGCTTCTGCATGACTTCCTTTCGAAGTCACAATATATTTTCTCTAGCTTTTCCTAGGCCTTTTTCGTTTAAATTCTTCCCATATCCTTCCCTGATGGCTTAGGGCATCCAACACGATCAATTTAATAAGTCCATGATTGGTCACATTAATTCTTCCAGATGTGCTATTTTCGTCACCACCACTGCCATATGCTTAATGTTTCCCAATAGGAAAAATGTGAGTTTGATCTTATGCTGATGTTGAAGATTATTTAGTAGAGGGAAGTGGTAATTGAATATGATTGTGGATCTTTCCTCGAAAGTAATATACTTGATTAGGCCCAAGGCGACATCAGCCCATGGATGGGGGAGTGATAATCTGTCAACTCCTCTCCCCTTCTTTTCCAGTTTTTCCTCCCCTTCAAGAAAATATTCCTTCAAAGAAGGGTCATTAATTTTCCTGTTGAACCATCTCCGCCCTTCTGCTGGTAATGTGGCCACTTAGGAAATCACTTCTTCTGTCACTTCAATTTGAAGGCCCCTGACTCTAGTTCAGTGGTTATTGAAATTCTGAGCGAATTCAAATGCAATAGCCTCATCCGAGCCTTCCAATTTCTGAAAAATATTCAATACACCCGGTGCCCCTAAATACCTGGGTAAGCTTCCAGACAGTTCTATAAGGCGTCCATGGAGTCTGGCTCGTGTCTTAATAATGCTCCTCCCATCTTACTATTATTATGAATCACTCCTTCTTTCTCAACCAACCATAATGTCGTTGCGCTTATCATTTACTCTCGGCACCTTACTCTTCTTATCCCAGACGAAGAGCTTCGGACAAGGATACAAGACTTTAGCTAAGGAAGGTGATGGGAGGTGACATGATTTGCTAATTACCGAATCGTACTTCAGACATTCTTGCATAAATGTCTCATTATGGAAGGTAATTGGCTCTGAGTACAAATTCCTCTTCAGGCCAGATTTTGTCTTAATTGGCTATCGTGCTATTTAATTAGATGCATGTGGGGTTAATAACGATTCATAACTATGGATTTATTTCAATGATTACGAGTTATCCCCCTTGATTTAATGGTGATGGCCTCCCACATCCATCACGGGAATATCGTCACTTTCCCTTAATCACTAAACTATCAAATGATGACGTTACCTTTTTTAATGACATACATGAAGCGATGTGGAGGAGGAATTTTAATTGGCGGAATACTGCTCGTAGTGACCGTGATGGTCATGCTTGACTGTTAGAATTATTGTTGCATGCGATGAAATAAGAAACATTGTTCATGATTGTCGGCTTTTGCATGTGCAACAACCAAGACAACCTTTGTATTATTCTTCAGAAAACATGATGATTAGGAAAAATAGGTACATAAAAGAAATGAATAAGTAACATCATCTTGTAAAAATACCAGGAAGAAAGGATGATGTTTTGGATAAGGGAAAAAAACTGGGTGTAACGGCCACCACAGAAGTGGTTTTCAACTGTGACAAATTGTCTAACTGCGCCCTGAAAAGAAGTTTTTGCAATTAGTTTTTTTTTTTTTTTAACAGGTGTAAAAGCTACCACAAGGGTGGTTTTCAGCTGCTGCACTTATTGGAATTTCAAATTTTAGGCTGCACAGAGGAACATTCCCCTGCTGCTATAACATAAAGATCAGAGTCCACGAAAATGTTAGCAAAATATTCCTTCGAAGTAGGTTAATGATATAACCTCAGATGGTGCCCATTAACTAGTAAATGTGTCTTGTGACTATCAATAGTGACCAATTGTACAGTCCCATTGTCAAAGACCGTGCCTACTTCATAAGGACCTAGCCATCTGGTGCAAAGCTTGCCTTTGAAATCCTTAAATCTTGAATCATACAAGAGAGCCCAATCTCCTTTCTGAAATTTCTTCTTCTTAATGAACCTTTCATGCCATCTAGCTCTTTGTTGATGAATGATTTCTGTCTACTGAATGGAAGCTAGTCATTTCTCTTCCAACTCATTGAGTTGGTTCAATCTTTATCTTTGCATTGTACTTAAATTCAGATTTACCTGTAATTTGTTTCTTAATGTCTTTATTTAAAACTCTATGGGGAATAAAGGATTCTTACCATACACCAATTCATATGGTGAGAAGCCTGTAGTATTCCTCCATGTTGTTATGTAAGACCACAACACCTTTGAAAGTTTCTCGGCCCAATTTCTTCGGTGGTTGGCTACTGTCTTTGTTAAGATTCCCTCAATAGATTTATTGGTGCTCTCCACTTGACCATTTTCTTGTGGGTGATAAGTTGAAGTGATCCTTTGATGAATTCCATACTTATGAACTAGCTTCTGTATCAAATGATATGTGAACTGAGGCCCTCCATCCGTCACTATCTCCCTGGGTATCTTGAAGCAAACAAAGATATCTTTGAATAGGAAGTCTGAAATAGCCTGCTCTATAGCTCTACTTAGTGCCTTTGGTTCAACCCAATTTGTGACATAGTCAGTGCAGACCCATTTTCTGTGATGAAGGATTAATTTTCCCTACAAAATTGAGGGCCCATTTCTAAAATGGTTCTATCACTATCTGAGGCTGCAACGACATCTCATCTAATTTCAGAGGTTGGCCCATACTTTGGCAACTATCACATCGCTTCGAAAAATTACTGGCATCTTGGAATATAGTTGGCCAGTAGTACCCTGTTGAGAGTACTTTATATCCCGTCATTTTTTTAGTGAAGTGCCCTCCATAGGGTTCCTCATGACAAGCTTCCAAGATATCAAAAACCTCATCTTCTCTAACACACCTCCTAATCTGCAAGTCTGGCCCGATTTGATAGATATTGTCTTCTATCTAGGAGTAGGTAGTACGTTGTTGTATGATCTTCCTCTTTTCTTTGGAATTTGAATGGCATGGGAATTTTCCTGCAGCAAGATAATTGGCTATATCTGCATACCACAGTGAGTGAGTAGATATGGAAAAAAGATATTCCTATGGAAAAGAATTCTCAGTAGGAGTGCAAGCATCACCTATAGTTAATCTAGAAAGAAAACCAGCAACCACATTATCTTTCCCATGTTTATCTAAAATAGTGATATAAAATTCTTGTAACTGCAATAACCATCGTGTAACTCTACCATTGGTAACAGGTTTATTCATTAAAAATCGAATTGCAACATGGTTAGTGTGTACAAATACTTGATAGGCAGTGATGTAGTGTCGAAATTTGTTGATAGCATGCACAACTACTAGGAATTCCTTCTCAGTCATTGTATAGTTGATGTCAGCTGAAGTTAAATTCTTGTTGATGTAGTAAATGGCATAAGGTTTCCTTTCCTCTAGCTGCCCCAAAACAACACCCATATCTATGTTAGATGCATCCATGGAGATATGGAATGACATTTTCCAGTTTGGTCCTTGTAAAACAGGTGTTGTTGTTACACAATTATTTAACTTCAAAAAGGATTTCTCACACTTTCATGTCCACACAAATTCCGCATCTTTCATGAGAAAATAAGCTTAGAGGAGATACAATCTTTGAAAAAATTTCTATAATATCCTGTAGTACCCTGCATGTCCAAAAAATCTACGTACCTCTTTTTGAGTTCTAGGAGTTGGTATTCTCTATATTACCTCATTTTTTGTGGGATCTACCTTGATTCCATCTGCCGAAATGAAATGTCTAAGAACAATTCCCCTGGTCATCATCATGTGGCATTTCTTTTTGCTCAAAGCAACATTAGTTTATTCACAACATTCCAGCAAATTTTCCAAATTAACTAATTTTGTTTCAAGGGCATCCCCGTAGGGTGTAAAGTCACCCATGAAAATTTCAAGACAGTCATGCAAGAGATCTGAAAATATACCCAATATTTCCCTTTGAAAAGTTGTTGGCGCATTGTAGAGGCCAAAAGGAAGGACTCTGTATGCAAAAGCACCTCACAGTCAGGTAACGGTTGTGTTGTCTTGGTCTTCCAGGGAAATTTGTATTTGATTATAGCCATTGAACCTGTCCAAGAATGATTTTTTTTTTTCCCAAAGAGAGTATCCAGGACCTGGTTAATGAATGGCAAAGGGAAATGGTCCTTTTGGGTGGCCTTATTAAGCTCTCTATAGTCTACACATATACTCCACTTATCATTATTTTTTGGAAAAATGACAAGTGGAGACACCCAATGACTCTTAGAAATGGGGTAGATGAAATTAGCATTAAGGAGTTTCTATAATTCCTCTTTCAATATCTCCTTAAGTGCGAGATTCATTCGACGCTGCGGTTGTCTAACTAGTTTGCAATCCTATTTAAGGTAAATGCGGTGAGTGCATAGGCAAGGGGTGGATTCCTTTAATATCAGTATAGTCCCATTCAAATTCCTTTTTATATTTCTGTAACAGCTGCATCAACAATCTGTTTTGTTCAACAATCAAGTTAGGATTAATGTTTAAATATTTCCCAGGCTTAATTTCAACAAGATTGTTGGTAGTATGCAAAGTAGTTTTTAAACTTTCAATAATTGCGTCATCTACATCATATTATAACCCTGGATATCCAATAGAGGCAATAGAGAGTGAATTTCTAATAAAACCATTAATAATATTGTCCTATGTTTCATCCTTAAATTATTGTTATTTTCCAAGTGTGAGGAGAGGTAGGGAAAAATTAGATTCAGGTTCAAATTCATCCCACCAGGGACTATTCAAATCCATATACGTTTTTTTTTGGGGGTAGAGGTTTAGGTTCTTAGTAGCCTGTCCATCTGAGATCACCATAGATCCAAACCTACATCTGATATATGCATCTGTAGTGGATAGCCATAGTATTCCCAATATTAAAGGATGACCCCCCAGGTTGGATTTGGTTTGTGAAATGAGAAAATCAACCGAATAATTCCAAGAAGATACAGTGATCACCACATCTTCTATAATTCCCATGGGCTTGACACAAGACCTATCTACTAATTCAAGCACTATGGGTGTAGGTCTAAGCCCATGAAGTGCTAGGGAGATAAAGAGATATTTTATCATTACATTAATGGCTACCCCCAAAATAATCAAAGTGTTAGTTATGGGCTCATCATCAATATGGACAGTCACTATAGGATTCCCTATGTCATTATATTTAGTCAACAAAGGCTGATCAATCATAAGTTCAGACAGTTTCCCCATAACATGGATAGTAGTAGGGTCTTTCGGTTTTCTTCCTGGATTTTTGACACATAGGTCTCTCACTGTTTTGGCATCGATAGGTACTTCCTTAATAGCTTGTAATAGTGGAATACACAGATACAAATTATATAATTCCTTGAGGAAATCAGATTCAGTTTGTGAGGCTGGCCCTGTTTCAATTAATAATTAAGGGTATGGGGGATCCTAAACCTTAACAGTTGAGTCAACTATCACAGATGCACCAGCCCTGCTCAGGTTGGCTAATGTAGAAATAGCAGGCCTCCCTGAGCTGGCTACTACAGGTGTAACAAAAGGTTGTATATCATATGTTATAGGTGTAACAGATGTTTCAGAATCGACTATATCCTTTCTAGGTGACTCACATTCTTCCTCGTTAAAAATGGGAGTATGTTCAGGTCTGATTAATTTTCCCGACTGAATTTGAACCTCATTAAGCCCAATAAGGGTGATAAGATAAGTTTGGAAGGTAACCAGGGAATCTATGCTCTGAGTTGTCTTATTATTTGGATTGGGGTTAGGTTGCAAAAGTAATTGGGGTCAGACAGGAGGTGCAAGAGTTTGCAGAGGAGGTAGTTGTAACTTCTGCTACATTGTTAGTGCAGGGGGTGCTATACCTTGGCCATTACCTCTCCAATTCTGGCTCCAAGGATGAGATTTCGATGGAGGATATTGCATTGGTGGAGGGGAATGCCACTGGTTCCATGGTGAAGGAATTTGTGTTGAGGAAGGAGTAGGATACTGCCATGGAAATTACTAACTATTATTAACATTATTCCAATGATTAAAAGAGGAAAAATCTGGAGGTATACCTGTAAGTCATGGCTTCCATGGTATCTTTGATCTAATGAAGTAGGAATACTGGACATCCTCACTTGATTCTTGAAGTACATCTTTCAGTCTGGGCCGGTCAAGGCATTAACTAGTAGAATATGCCAACTCACAGATATTGCACAAGCTGACGCTATTCAAATGAAATTCTCTTTCTAAATGTTTCTTTTTTCATCAAGGATAGAATGTCGCTAAGGCTGCTTCAGCTTCTGCTTGTGCTTTCTTAACTTGTACCATAGTGATCTCAGCAGAGAGAGTGCTCAGGAGGTCGATTTTAAAATCCTCAAATAGATTCCCCATTTTTTCTCTGGTTACTCCTCCACTTGCGGAATTCTATATCTGAACTAAAGGGTCCCGAACTGAACTTTCCCCCCTAACCGATCCTCTTGAACTCCACAAATAGAGCTTCATTATTTCTTCAAGCAGTTCTTACTATGTGTCTCCTTTTCCTAGTAGTGTAAAATTCTCTAGACAGTCATGTCTTATACCTCTTAAGAATATAGGTTTCATAATTTCCAGGGCTAAGTTAACAAAATTAGACATTTGTAAATTATAATGGAATCATTCCATGTATTCTTCCAATATCTCCTCCTCCTTCTGTGAAATTCTAAATATTTCTTCCTTCAAATCCCTAGTTCGACAGTAATCCTGATACTTAAAGATAAAGGCCTCCCTCATGTCATTCCAAGTTTGAATCGTCCCAACACCTAATCTCATGAACCATCTTAATGCTACCCCTTTCAGAGTATCAGGAAACAATTTTAGCTTATGGGCGTCTGAAGTGTAGTCATAACCTCTACATAACACATCGAACTCAAATAGAAAGGTATTAGGATCTTCAACAACCATCTCTTGAAAGGGCGATAGAGATGATAAAGGAATGTTTTTCATAGGAGCTTCATCCCGTGTCGCCACTATCAGTAATTAAAAAGTAACAAAACCATCTGTCTTAACGTTTTCATCCCCCATGGCTGACCCTTCTTGATGGGATGAAATGACCTCGAAATATGCAGATGATTGACAAATAAATAAAAAATCAGTCTATTCCAAGCCAATTGTTTCACTACACTACCCACATCCAAATGATGTTCAACTAAATGTTGTTCCTTAGGCCACTGGTGCTCCTCACCAGTCTCCCCTTGTTCTTAGATTTCTAGATTCTGATTAATGACCTTCCACTATTGTTTCATATCTGGAGTCTTAATATCAAGAGTAGATATTATATTTGCAGGGTGATGAGGTCCGGATATGGGAGGTACTGCTGCCTTAGGCTTCGATATAGTAGCATCTTTTTGTGGTCCTGTCTTTCTGTTGTCTCTATATGAAGTAGGTTTTTCCTTTTTTTCTTTTGAAATGAGATCTCCAAAGAATGTCTTTCTTACCATATCTGCACTCTTATTTTCCTTTTTACGACCCGTCTTTCCTGTAGTTAGTTAGAGTGGGGGGCATTGTGGATATTTATCTATTGTCCTACTCGCACACATGGAATCTATGTGTATCAATTTTCCCTACAAGTTCTTCAATTTCTATAGTGGTGAGCCCACCGAAGTATGTTAGAGAGATGTGTAGGTTCTTACCTCTTGTCTTACTACCCGAAAATTCACAATTTTAAGTGTCTCAGAGAGACATTGGTGAGCCCGCCCCGGTACTTTAGAGCGATGTGCAGGTTCTTACCTCTCATCTTACTGCACAACAATTGTGTAGATGAAGACACACTAAAGAAAAACACCCAAAACTTACACCTCTTAGTTCCCTAGCGTATAAATGGTGAGCTCGCCCAGGTATGTTAGAGTGATGCATAGGTTCTTACCTCTCGTCTTATCGCCCAACAGTTGTAGAATAGGAACACTCTATCATCAAAAAAAAAAATTATGGTTGATTGGATCCTCACTGCCATCCTCAGAAAAAATGCCAAAATGTTGGACTGTATTAATCACAGTTAAATTACTAAGACGGTACACATAAATTATCAATCTCGGGATGTCTTTTATTTCAATGAAAGTTGCATTGTCTGTGTCGATACATCAAACCAGAAGAAAATCCAAACAAAGATAAATTGTTGCTGAATTAAAGGATGGAAGGAATCACTCATGCAGAAATAAAATGATATATAGGAATGTAATCATGCCTCAATTAATTGTACCTGGTGCACCACACAAAAATTACCTAGCTGGTATCTCTAATCACGTCTATGTAACAACATAATAATATTGAAATTGAAGCAAATCTACTCACAGCCAGAAAAACAAAAACAACACTTCCACCAATACATAAATAAAATAAGAAATATGTACAGCTACCTTAACCTCTACAATCACTGCTAAAGAGGAGGGCCCTTCCTCCCTAGCAAGGCATAGGAAGAGAAAGAAACTTAAATGGAAACTAAACCATACAATTCATGTAACAACAACAATGTGATAACTTTTTATTAATGTGACCAAAATTACAGAGCCAAAATTAATATTGTTCTCCGCTAACCTTTTGACCTCAAGGGTCAAGAATTATATAGTGGTTACTATTGAGCATTGAAAAAGGTATGAATTCATTAGGCATTCCCCATCTTTTTCCTTTAAACATAACTCTTTTTATTCTAGAAAGGTGATTTATTATAGAATTATGATAGAATTGCAAGGACTTATGTTTATTGTAAAAAGTAACTAAAAACTGCCTTTTATTGTCAAAAACAGGAATCAAACGAGGTGAACAACTATACCAGGGGCGAGGCTAAAGCAGGAGTAACTGCTGTTCCTCTAGTGATAAACCATATCCTGTCAAAGAGAAGAAAATAAGAACACATTGCTAAGAGAAGGCAGGGAACAACATGACTTCAGCCAAAGAAGATCAAGTGATAGCTAAAGAAAGAAAGGAAGCGAATCCCTCAGGATCCTTTGATCCTGAGGGATCACTGTTCAAATCTTATCTTGGACCTTGTCTTATCTGTCGAAGTTGTAATATAAGGCAATGCCTTTAGAGATTGAAGGGGTCGAAGGATTAATTGAGCATTCTCTGTATAACTCTGTATTTTCTTATTAACTCTCGTAATCGGAGAGCGATCACTGTAAACACTATTTATGTTTGATTAATACAAATATGCATTTCCGCTCCATTTATTAAGCTCTGAAGTAACCCAACAGTGTTTCACTGGTGCTACGTGCCCAACCCTAGTGGAATCGATCTGTTGCTTGTATTTCTATATTTTAATTACCGTCGTGTGATAATTATGTTCGGTTTTATTACGTTTGTGAAGTTAATTAGTTGCTGTTGAATTGCTTATTGGTATTACTGTGTTGCGTTAATGAATTGCATTGCTATTCCATTTCAACAAGGATCTTAATTCCTTTATTATTCATCTTGTTATTGCTTATAAATCTTTACTGTTCAATATTTAACTCTATTTGTTGTTCCGTTGGATTGTTGTTCATTTCGATTACTATTTAACAACATTTGCTATCGACAGGGTTTGGTGTTTAATAGAATTTTCTATTTGATTCCTTTAAGTTCAGATTTGTTGTTCAGATTCATTAGTTAGTGCCTGCTGTTCAATTCCTTTAGTTACAATTCACTACTTATTGACATTGTTATTTGATTACAAGTTGTTGTTCTTTTCCAGCTCATTAGTTTACAGAGTTTTCCTAGTTTACTTTCAATAGCAGCTTTAGCTCAATTTCTATTTCTCTTTAATTGCCTTAAATCAGGACTGTCAACTATAGAGAACATTGGTTATTTCTTCCTCGTTCCTAGATTTATTGTCTTGTTCTAGTTTGATTTCAATTGCATCAATTTCTAGAGGAATGAGTTATTGCTATTGTATCCTCGATTGATGTTTGCTGAGTGAATAGGTAGATTTTAGAGTACTTGAGTTCATGCTATTGTAATTAGATTTCTTTTCCAGCGTCCATTTACTCTTGTGTTTAGAACATTGTGCCACACCTTACAATGCATTACTCTTAGCTTGAATTGCAGCCTCAGACAGAGTACACTCTTGAAACAAAAAGTCGTTCCTGGATTGAAAATTAATGTAGGATAAATAGGTGTTAAAAATATACCTTTTGTACCTCAACAGTTACATGTTCAGAAAAATGAGGGATGGATCAATCATGAGAAGTCTGATTGACTTGCAACCACTTCTTATTAAGAATTATGACTGGAAGAATATAGATTACAATCAAAGCCACCTAAAAGTTGTCATTCTAAAATACAATACGTAATGAATTCTATAGCTGTTGTGGAAAATCACATTTGTAGCGTAACAACAATAGAGGGCAGGTTGACATCCAAAATTTGATGATATTGAGTCAGGAGTACAACTGTAACAACAGTTTATCTAGCGGGTCTGTAACAACACCATGGTGTAACAATGCCATGGTGTAACAACGCCATGGTGTAACAACACACCTTCAACTACTCTTCTACTCCTCATGCTCTAGATCTTTTGTGCTAAAAATAACATATGGAAGGACAACAAAAGACAAGAGAACTTCTCCAAACATTCATCCCAAGTTAGTGATAAAAAAAGACACGATACATCATAATAATCGATGAAACAAAAAGATAATGAAAATAAGGGGAAACAACACTGTTTAAGATAGAAAGGTAGGAAAAGAGGCAAAGGTAGTCCTAATGGTTGTAGTCACAATGTAACAATGGGGAAAACATATGTAGGAAATAAGTACAAAAATGGCACCCAACAGAAATATATTCATGTTTTGGATGGACCTGTGCTGATATGAAAAGGTACGAACCTAGAATTATCCAACATACTATTCCCATCAAAGAGAATGAAAAACCTTTCAAGTAGAAGTTGAGAAGTATTAAACCTTTGCTCATGCTTTTGTTTGAGAAAGAGATTAAGATTTTTTTTTATGCAAAGATCATTTTCCCTATAAGGTTTTGTTAACGAGTAAAAATGACTTGCCAATAGTAAGGCAACCTCCCCGGTATAAAATTCCAACTAGACTCTACATTGTTTGGGGTAGGGATCCCATCCGGTATGTGAGCCCGATTTCCATTATATTAGTAAGATATATTCCCTTTCTTGGATGGAGAGGGGATTCGCAATCATGAGAATGTATGACTGTTGGAAAAAGAAAATTCAATGATTGGCAGATACCCTTTGAATGAAACACCATGAATAACAAAGAGAAATTTAAAGCATGGAACCGATGAGGGGTGTTATTAGTAAAATTTCACTAGGGCCATACTCATACGAGGACCCACTTGAACATAAGAGAAACACTTCACTATGATCAAGTTTCCTTCAATTATATAAGAATATTTAAGAAAATATTTAGGTACATATCAACAAGCTAGGTCGTTAACATATCCCTATATTAAACCGTCACACATCATCCACATATCAAAAGAGATCAAATACATAAAAAATCCATGAATATACATATAGACCAATCAGTTACGAAAAAGTATCAGGCATTCGAAAGAACTATATTCATGGCATCAATACATGAAAGTCTCCATTAGATCCAATAGTGAGATCCAAAACATTCATTTGTATTCATTCCCCAGAACATACATTCAGTGCTATACAATTATTTCTCTCTCTCCTTTAGGAGTCCAAAAAAAGCTCCTTACTTTTGGGCTACCCTGTCTCTTTGCCTCCCTAACTATTGGGGTGACCTGCGACTTGGGAGCAACTGTGACCTTAAACCTGAGAAGGGTCACAATCTATGACAGATGGCTTTTGTGACCTGCGACTTGACTGCATTTGCAACCATTTTTTCCAGTTAATTTAATGGGAGTAGTTTTATGATTTAGAGGGCCGGGGTTTCCACTTGATGTTTCTCCTTGAGATAGGTGTACCAGCCTTGATATTCAGTGGCTATTGGGGTGAGTTGAGGCATGTCCTCACCGAGGCTGTGCAAGAATTAAAGTGCATCCGAAAGTTGAGTGTGCTTCTTTCAATTGATTTTATTGGACAGAGAAGCCATCCTGTTGTAGATCCTAACAAGTTTGATGACATACTATATGATGTTTTCCCTAGTAGCTAGGAGGTACTTTGAGATGGCTTCCTGTATGATCAGATCTAGAAATGACTAAATATCTTGCAGTACATATTCTCATGCCTTTTTTGGGGTCAAGGTACCCATAGAAGGTATGTGATGCACTTCTTCCATCGAATCAATACCGCAGATGAGATGCTTGTATGCAGTCATCACCTTCTCTATATCTTTCTCGAGCTTATCCCAGGATTGCAGCTTCATCTGCATCTGTATCTTGTCATTATGGGTGTGGATCCTATCCTTCTTTGGTAGAGTGGTAGGGGCATGTGGGTATCTATCATACCATTCCAATATGTTGTCAAGTGCTGTAGAGGCCTCTTTTAGCTGGGAAAAAATATTCCTTTTTTCTTCTTGGACCCCTGCTAAGGGAGTGAACATTTGCCTCATCCTCATCATTTCTTTGTAGAATTGTACCATAGTCCTACCCATGATGTGTAGCTCTCCTTGGATGGCGGCTTGTAGTTCGTCAGCTTGGGTGAGTGCAAGCTGGAGCATTTGAATTTCAGTTTCCAGGGATTTCTTTTCCTCTTCTGCTTGAGTGGCCCTATACTCATTTATACAGAGCTTTTTTTGCAGTAATAAGATCTTTCTGCTTATTCTATTGAAGTTTTCCTTTGAGGAAGTCGTGAAAGCAACTTCGGCGGATTCTATCATTATGGGATTTGTCCTAGTGTCCAGGAATATTTCCTTCTTAGTGGTTACTTCGAGAGGTTCAGCCAAGTTCTGGGCAAGACAATTTCTCCTCTCCTTCCTGATCTTATGAGTATTTTGATCGTAATATAGCCTCGTCAGATCCAGTACATCATCCTCCTTTTCCCCTTAGATACCAAGTTCTGAGAATGGGAAGTTTCCTCCTATCATGGGAGTTGTTGGGGGTGTGTTGATAGGTGGCAGGTATTCTCATCTCCTGATTTGTAAGGGTTGTGACCCGCTTTCCTCTGCTTCCTTGGCTGCCTCTTTCCATTGTTTTCAGGCTTCCTCTTCCTTTCTTATTTTCTGTACTTCTTCTATGTCTTGTTCCCATTTCAACCTACTTTTTGCTTATCTTCTCTATTGTTATTCTTCTTTGGATTTAGCTTCTTCTTCTTCTTTATTCCTGCAAGAATCTTGTGTTTGCCTTCTTTTCTTTTCCTCTCTCAACTTCTTTTCCCTCTGTTCTTCTTCCTGCTGCCTTTTATGCTCTTCTTCTTTTTGTTGTGCCAAAGTGTGTCGAGTCTTCTCACTCTTTTCTTCCCTTTGTGTCTGATCGGAATTACATTGTTCCTCAGTCTCCTTCTCTCCCTTTTCTTTTGTACTTCCATAGGCTTATCACCTGAAGTGTTATTTGGTTTCTTGGGCCGAGAAGTAGATGCTCCTCCCATCAGTTTTTTTCGCTCCATGGAATCAGCTCTATCCTGCAGGGTCTAATCATCTTGAGATTGATCCCCTTGGTTTCCATCAACCTCAAATTCCTCTTGTGGGGATGCCTCCCTGAGTGTGTTGTACCAATTCCTTACTTCATCCTCCAAGGTGGTCTCTCTATGCTGATATTTCCAGTTAAACTTAGCCCACTTGCAGTGCGTGGGGACGATCCCCTCTAGGTCATAGGACTGGAAATTCAAACTCACGAAATGGAAACCCCTTATGTTTTCGGCTTCCACCTCCACTTCCTTGAAGTATTTGACTATGTAGGCACTAATGGTGAGTGGGAGGGTAGGTCATGGTTTCTTCTTACCTTTACTCAGCGTTTTGGAAAAAATTCTTGTCATATGGTAGCATACTTCTTGCAACAACAACTTATCTATAACGAACTTAGGTAGTGCATGGGGTTTTTAAAAGATCCAAAGACCCTGATGAAGGTGCCTTTTTTGATGGGAAACCAATGGTCCACTTTAATGACATTTTCCATGGCTCTTCTAGACATGCAAGGTGGACCTTCTCCAAAGAGACGATGGTACAGTGTGGTGATGAAAATTTCTGAGATCACATCAATATCTTGCCTATATTTGGTATCCCAGAAAATATTCAAGTCCATATGAATTGGGCCTCCGGTGACTACATTCCAGTTATGCGAAGAATTATCAAAATTGCACCACGAGCATACTACATCTAACATGTAGGAGGCCATATAGAACTCTGATGCTAGCACTTTTTCTGGTACTTGTGCTGCTGATATGTTCACCCTCAGAGCTGAGATTAATAAATGGGCCCAGATAAAGCGGGTGCCATAGGTGGTGACTATGTACATAAGAGAGACCCATGCTGTAGGTTTTAACCCTAAACAGAAATTATCTACACACGAATCTTATAACAAAAAATAACAAATAACGAGAGCGTAAAACATAAAACAGATAAACACAGAGATTTTCCCCTGGATCCCAAATCAGGATGACCAGCTTGATTTTTCATTATATTCCTTTTAGTGTTACAACACATATATATACATGCCGAAGCATACAAAAACCCCAATCCATTAACCCTAGATTAGAACATAACCGTAGTTCCCTTGACCGGATCTACAAAATACCAGGGGCTGAAAAACCATCGTACCCCAAAACCATGTGAAAACTCATGCAAAAAACATGGGTGGGTTCGCCTATAAGTGGGACCGCATACCAATTTTTTTTTTTTTCCGGGGCGCTGCCTTGGACCCCGACAGGGGGGGTTGTCACCCCCCCTATGACCCCCTTGTTGCGCCCGGCACAACGTACAGTGCGTGGGACTAGTCGTGGAAAGAATATAACACATACCCAACATTCTCCCACTTGTTGTTTTATTTCCACAGGGGGCCATAGGAGAGCTTAGTCATTGGGCCGATTCTTCAACACCCATTGTTTCTCTACACCAAGAGAACTTCTGAGTGCTTACAGACTTCGTCAATGCATCTGCAACATTATTCAAAGTGTCGACCTTTACCAGCAACACCCTTTTAGCTTCAACCATATCTCTAACAAAGTGATATTGAACATCAATGTGCTTTGTCTTTGAATGATAAGTAGGGTTCTTAGCCAAGAAAATTGCACTTTGGCTATCACATTCTATCGTTATAGCTTGTTGTACCAACCCCATACTTGAACACAATCTCTGCAACCAAACTGCTTCCTTGCTTGCATGAGTGGCTGCTATGTATTCTACCTCTGTAGTTGAAAGAGCCACTACAAACTGTCTTTTACTCATCCAACTGACTGCGCCTCCAAATAGGCTAAACACATACCCACTTGTAGATCTTCTTTGGTCCAGATCTCCAGCCCAGTCTGCATCAACAAAACCACGAATGTCCAACATTCTTTCCAATCCTGGTCTTCCCCGGTAGCACAAGCCATAATCACTAGTGCCACGTAAATATCTGAAAACCCGCTTCACTACTGTCCAATGCTCCTTCCCTGGGTTTGACATAAACCTGCTCAATACTCCCACTGCATGTGCAATGTCTGGTCTAGTACAGACCATTGCATACATCAGGCTACCCACCGCACTTGCATATGGAACACGGGACATATCCTCCTCTTCTTCTTTTGTCTTGGGACACTGTTCAGCAGACAACTTTTCACCTACAGGAATAGGAACACTCACCGGTTTACTATCCTGCATATTGAACCTTTGCAATATAGTCTCGACATACTTCCTCTGGTTTAACCAGAGCTTCCTCTTTGCCCGATCTCTCTTAATTTCCATGCCCAAATATAGTTTGCAGCACCAAGATCCTTCATGTCGAATTTGGAGAACAGTTGGGTCTTCAAATCTTGGATAATTTCTTTGTCATTTCCAATCAACAACATATCATCCACATACAAGACCAAATAAATAACACGGTCACCAATTAATTTAAAATAAACACAATGATCCTCCTTGCTTTTGGTGAAGCCAAGTCCCCGTATATAGGTATCAAATTTCTAATACCACATCCTTGGTCACTGTTTTAACCCATACAGAGACTTCTTCAACCTGCATACCAGTTCTTTCTTACCCTTCACCATAAAGCCTTTATGTTGTTTCATGTAGATCTCCTCTTCTAGATACCCATGAAGAAATGTTGTCTTCACATCCATCTGTTCTATCTCAAAATCAAATGCAACATCAACAAATAAAATTAATCTAATAGAAGTAACCTTGGCAACAGGAGAAAAAATATCACCAAAATCAATTCCCGACACCTGGGAATAACCTTTTGCTACCAACTGAGCTTTGTATTTCTCCACCTTGCCTTCTACATTCATCTTCTTTTTAAACACCCATTTGCTCCCGATGGGCTTCCTTCCAGCCGGCAACTCCACCAGATCCCATGCCTCATTCTTGTGCAAGGATGCCATTTCATCAACCATGGCCTCCTTCCAGAGTTTTCAATCCTCTGAATCTACTACCTCCCTGATAGTTCTGGGATCATCATCAGTTATAGTTAAGGAAAAATTTGAACAGAAAGTAGATGGACTATACCTTTCTAGTTGTCTTCTTTCCCAAGATGATCTTCTCAAAGCTGGAGTTTGTGGCTCTTCCTCTTCTGAATATTCTTCTATTGTAGAGTCTGATTCATACTCCTTTAGCTCAAACTCTATCTTCTCAGGTTCCTTTGGTAGGAATTCATGTGTAACAACATATTTCACCTCTCTAAACACCACATCTCGGCTGTACACAACCTTCCTTGTTTCTGGGTTCCATAGCTTGTAACACTTTAAACCATCCTTATACCCAATAAAGATGCACCTTTCAGATTTATTATCCAACTTGGTCCTTTTATCCTTTGGAACATGTAAATATGCATCACATTCAAATACCCTTAGATGTGAAAGAGAGATTTTCTTACCAGTCCATACCTCATGTGGAGTCTTATCCTCCAACACTGATGAAGGTGATCTGTTAACCAGATAGCATGCAGTCTCCACTGCCTCTGCCCATAATTCTTGTCTTAACCTGGTACCACTGAGCATGCTTCTTGCCTTTTCCATTAGTGTTCTGTTCATTCTTTTTGCAACTCCGTTTTGCTGAGGTGTGTATGGAGTAGTCTTCTACCGTGCTATACCACACTTCTTACAAAAATCTTCAAATTCCTTCTTGCAGAACTCCCCACCATTATTTGTCCTCACCTACTTTATCTTCTTCTCTATCTGGTTTTCCACCAGAGCAATAAATTCTTTAAATTTGTCAAAGACTTCAGATTTATTCCTCAAGAAATATATCCATGTATTCCTTGAGAATTCATCTATGAATGAAACATAGTACACAGACTTTCCCAATGATGGAACTGACACAGGTCCAAACATATCACTGTGCACAAGCTCTAATATCTTGTTTTCCCTCTTAGCACCAGAAGGAAAAAACACCCCATTCTGCTTCCCATATACACAATGTTCACAGAAATCGAAATCTAGAGAGAAATTAGACATACCTTATACCATACCATTTCTATGCAGTATCCGGAGGCCCTTCTCTCCAATATGTCCAAGCCTTTGATGCCATAGCATGGTCTTTTCTCCAGAGAAAGCTAGGCTTTCCGCTCCTCTTTAAGGAACCACAGAACTGTTACACCCATCAATAACAATGCTACCTTGTAGCTTGTATAGAGTTCCAATCCGAACTCCCCGCATTAATACCAGTGCTCCCCAAACCATCTTGCAGGCATCTTTCTCGAACATTGTTTTTACACCTGCATCATCCATCTTGCTTACATAAATCAGATTTCTAGCCAATGCAAGAATATGCAGAACACCAGGAAGTGTTCTAATCCTTCCACCTTGCAGATTCAGCTTGAAATTTCCACGTCTGACGATTCTGGCCTTCCTATCATCCCCTAGGAAGACATCACCACCATCATATTTCTCATACTTGCAGAACCACTCCCTATGGGGAGTGAAGTGAAAAGATGCACCTGAGTCAATCAACCATTACTCATGATCTACATGTGTATTTGAAGAAGAATCCAAATACACATCCCCACCTTCATCCGAGCTGGTTTTTGCCTCTGCAAAAGGAGCATCATCAGATCCCTTTCCTTTCTCAGGAGCTTTAGATCTGCATTCCTTTTTGTAGTGTCCTTCCTTTCCACATTTCCAGCACACCTTTACAAAATTTCCAGGAGATTTAGATCTCCCTCTAGATTTAGGTCTCCCACTCAAAACCTTATTCTTGTTTCTGTTTTGGGACCTTCCTCATACAAATAAGGCATCTCCATTTTGACCCTCCATATCTCTCTGTCTCATTTCCTCCGATAGCAAGGTTGAGACAATGTCATCAAAATTCAAGGTAGTTGTATTGCTACTTATTGCAATAACCAGACTATCCCATGAGTCTGGTAGAGAACACAACAAACTGATGCACTTATCTTCATCTGAGATTTTAACATCAACAGATGACACCTGACTTACCACAGTATTGAAGGCGTTCAGATGCTCTGTCACCGAGTCTCCATCCTTCATCCTCAAGTTATACAAATTTTTTTGCAGGAACAACTTATTCACTAGAGACTTAGATTGGTACAAAGTCCCAAGTTTTTCCCACAAATTCTTCACCGTAGCTTCCCCAGATACATTCAACAATACTGAATCTGAGACACACAACCGTATTGTGCTCTTAGCCTTCCGATCCAGTTTCTTCAAGTGTTCATCTGACATTGCCATTTTTTTAGTACCTGGATCTACCGCGATCCATTGATCTTTATCCACCACCAGATCCTCCATCTTGAGCTTCCAAAACTCAAAACTCTAACCATTAAATTTCACGATCTCTATCTTTCCACTGCTTGCCATATTCTTTCACAGCAAGAATCGATCTCGCAGATTTCCCACTGAATAGGGTCTACCTCAGGCCCAAGCAAAAAACCCGCAGCAGCAAAGGCGTCCCCTTGAAGCCGAAATAGCTCTGATAGCAAATGTAGGTTTTAACCTTGAACATAAATTATCTACACACGAATATTATATCAGAAAATAAACAATAGCGAGAGCATAAAACATAAAAAGATAAACACAGAGATTTTCCCCTGGATCCCAAATCGGGACAACTAGCTTGATTTTTCATTATATTCCTTTTAGTGTTACAACAAATATATATACATGCCAAAGAATACATAAACCCCAATCCATTAACCCTGGATTAGAACATAATCATAGTTCCCTTGACCGGATCTACAAAATACCAGGGGCCGAAAAACCATCGTACCCCAAAACCATGTGAAAAATCATGCACAAAACATGGGTGGGTCTTCCTATGAGTGGGACTGCATGGCAAAAAAAAATTTGTTGGGGCGCTACCCTGGACCCCGACAGGGGGGATTTTCACCCCCCTGTGACCCCCTTGCTACGCTCAGCGCAACGTACAACGCGTGGGGCTAGACGTGGAAAGAATATAACACATACCCAACACATGCTTCATTGAAGGTAATGCCGTCCATCCTACCATATATTTGACACATCATGGCTGCGACAAGCCTGTACACTTTCCTCAGACCCTTGGTCTTATATTCTTGATATTTCTTCCCCTTGAACTTTTTGGGATCTTCCCACTAGCTCCTCAGGGTATCCTGTATTGGTATGTCATGTGTCGTTATCCAACAACTGTTGAAGGATTCTTCTTTACTTGAAGTGAATAGTATACTTTGGCATCCCTTGGGTTAGATTGGTGAAGGCTTTTCTAGCGTGGTCTCAGATTACCCAGTATTTTGAGTCTACCTTTTGGAGGATCCATTCGATCACTTCTGCACACATAAATATTGGAGGGTGAGCAACCACATAGTGTAGTTTTGATCTCTTCACATGTATGAATAACTGTCAATCCACAAGTTCCTTCGAGAATTCCTGCTTTGTGAACTCTTCGTAAAGTTTGTACCAAGAAATATTTTCACCCTTTCCAAAAACATAGGCTATGTCTCTGTAGATAGGAGTCAGTGGTGGGGACATGTCACCCTCTGATGGATCAGTTTCTGGGCTCTTGTGCCATCTGCGAACTGTTGAGGGCCCCATGTCGCTTGAGGCTGAAGAGATAGATATGCACTTGAGCTCAACTTCAATATTACATGGCATGTTCAAAAAACAGTCCCACGATAAGATAGAAGACATGGAGGAAAATAGGGAATATCACCTAACTAAACCAACTAGTGTCTTGGCTGGTCTGGGAGGTTGAGTGATCAACAGGATAGGTTCCACCAGGGAGTTCTAGGTCGCTATGACCTATATCAGTTTCAAAGGCTTCAAAGCATATGGGATGCGACTTGGCGACCTAGTCGCAAGGTCGCCGGGTCACATATGCGTGAAAGATCAGACCTTTGCAACTTGGCGACCCAGCAACCGGGTCGCAAGGTCGTGAGGTTGCATTAGGTCTTTTCTAGGCGAAATAGGCTGGAACGAGCTATGTGGAACATGGGGGAAAAAAAGAAAAGGATGGGGATCAACCTTGAAGGGATCATAGGAGGCTTGGGAATGGATGTCCAAGGTAACAGAAGGTATCCAAAAGGGTCAGAGTTGGTATGGGCATGATGGGATGAGCAGGAGAGAAAATCATATTTAGAGGGGAAAATGGCCTAAGGAAGGGCGCTACTTCTGATAGGAATCTATGATGTTTAATAGCCTAGCTAGGGTAGCAGGGCTAGATAGGTTCAACAGTCAAAATAAATAGCAAACAAAGGAGGCTTCAATGACTTAATTGGAAGAAAACGCACTCTAGTTGGTCAGTCAGATGCTTTGTGAACTCTGTTGTGCAGATCAAATGTGACCTATGCGACCCTTGTATATATAATTGGGTCACACATGTGGGCCTTAACGACAGTCACAAGGTCGCATGGGAGATCATTTGCATACATTTGTGACCTTGCAACCTAGAAACCTAGTGACCTGGGAGGTTGTAGGGCCATGAGGTTGAATGGTCGTTTATGTCAGCTTTTGAAATAGTTTCCGACCTAGTAACCTGGCGACCTTGGCTAGGTTGTAGGGTTGCTAAATTGCTGAAGTTTAGAGGTTAAGGGAAGTGTGACTCTGTGACTTTACTTATAAAGCTTAATAATTAAGCTAATTAAGCTAATTCAATAGCTTCAATTATTTCCTTAATAATAGTAGAATTTATCTCTTCAAGTTTATCATGAGCTTTAAATATCTTTGATTCAGAATCTGCTGAAATGTTTTTATGTTTTGTTTCAAGAAATGAAATAAAAATAGGGTCTATAACAACATTTTTTAAGTCAGTTTATGATTTGATTCTAAACAAAGAATGTTCAAAATTCAGGTCAAACTCTATGTCTTATAAACTCACTAACTCTTTTGGCAATGAATTTTCTCTAACTAAGGAAACTAATGCACCTAAATCTTCTACTTGTTTATTCTTTTTCCCAATTCTGTCTGGATTGTCTACTATAACAACAGGTTTAGGATCTGGGTTACACCTTGTATAGTAATTTTTTCTAGAATCCAGAATTACAGTTTTTTTATAAAATTATACTCACAACTTATAAAACAATCTTTAAGGTAAAAATATAATGAAAAAGATCTCCTTAAAGGCCCATTTTAAGACTGAAGATGTATGGTTGCCAGTATTTTATCACTCTAATAATTCTAAAGTTCTAATATTTTTTATTTAAAGTCTAAGAACATTAGAGGTAACCACAAACCAACTTTTAAAATCTAAGATCTAGCCTTCCTAGGGTTCATAGAGGGCTCTCTCTTTAATATTTAACTTTGTTTTAATTACAAGATATTAGGCTAGTTATGATTGTGCAAATTGGTTTGGTTTGATTTGGTTTGGTTTGGTGGGGAAAATCACTTAATGAGATGGATATTGGGAGATCTATTTATCCATTGGGCTAAGGAGACAAAATTCAAGCAGACTGAAATAGGATCAAGGTCAAAAAGTCAAATGTTTTCAGGGTGTTAGTATGAATCCTTTGTCAAAGTGTACGAAAAAGGACCACTTTAGCTACGCATAACTAATAGCCCTAACAACAAAAGTGGCTGCCAATATCTTCAGATCTGTGATTAGTTAGACAAGAAAATAGCTGCAAAATACCATATCTATGTATGTAAAGACATTAAGCAGTAAAAACAAGTGTTTGCTCCATATACCAATAGACAAGACAAGAACAATTTTTGAAAGAATTTTTGTATTAATGGGGCACCTGTGAGGAAAACCAGAAGGAGTATCCAATTCCCCTCAGTGGGATGGGTTCTTGGAAGTCCTCAGCACTTCAGATCTAAGATTTTTCTCTCTAGTTGATGTAGAAAACCCAATGCAAAGAGTAGAGCTCAATGGGATCAAATGGCAGAAAATGGTGACCAAGTGTATAGATCCAGAGTGATCTAATAGGCAACAAAAGGTGAAGAATGGTAGGAAAAACCCTCCTATTTATAACAAAATATTGGGTCATTCTAGATCTTGGTGCATGGGTTAACCAGATCTAGATCCACTTTTATGGAATATTTTATTATATTTGTTGGAGGGAAAAGGTATTTGACTTGGGTCAAATCTCTTAATTTGTCAAAAATAAATAAATAAATGATTTATTTATCTTTTTAAGGAAGCGGTTAGAAGATAATAAAATAAATAATGATTTATTTAATTATTTGTGGGTGATTTGGTCATATTTAACAAGGAATATTATCTAAATAAGATTTAAATAATTATTCCTAGAAAATAATAAGATAAATAAATGTTTATCTAATTAATTTCTTTGATTTTGGGTTAAACATGACTGGGAATAATAATTAAATTATGGTTTAATTAATTATTCCATGAGGAAAATCAAACAAATATGGGTTTGTTTAATATTTCCTTTTGGGGTTTCCTGTTTTAACATAGTGAAAGCAGTTTTACTTAGGGTAAAACTGGTCTTACATGGTGTACTTGGGTCCATCTAATGATAATAAGTTATATGACCAAAAAATAGTGTAACAGATTGCCCCCCAGCGTGCGAGTGTCAGGAGCAAATCGTATGACCGAAGTACGTTGTAAGAACACAATCACTAGACAACAAAAGGGGTGTCAGAGAGAGAAGTGTGAGGTAGATAGTGTGCTGAAGGACTAGACCCTGAGGAGATGAGACTCGCAGGTGCAACAAGTCTCTTTTTATGAGAGGGTACTTGTGCTGAAGGCGGCGGGGGAGGCATACCTATGCCCGCCGAGACAAAGTACAAAAGAATAGTGTGTCCAGTAAACAAGGGACCGAACCATAAAATACAGCTGGCATAATCATGAGCCAGATAAAAATACAATGAGGAATCCCACATACATGTTGTGCTTGGGATAACAGCCAGGACTTGTACAATAATATCTGAGTACATGAGATACAAATACAACCCAAATGCCCCCTGCAAATGGGGAAGGGCTCACAAAATCTGACTGATACATGCAAATCGAAGAGGCGCTGCAAGTGGCTATGGCCAACATCATCAAATATCTGGAGCTGCATCGAAGGCTGCAAAGAAGAGGTCATCCGGGCATGCAGGGGGCTACCTGCAGGGCCACCCCCTCATGAGGGTTGAAACATCTCACACACACCCAGGAATCATCAAGAGCTGCTGCTGGATCACTGGACCATCAAGTATACGAATCTCGATCATGCTGAAGGAGCTGGAGAAACAATCAAGCCAAAGGGAAAGGAGATATCCCTTTGCCTGATCCGAGGCACCGAACAAGAGTGGAGGCTGGAACCAAGGTACACTGCCCTCTAGACCTAGCTTCTGGAATGAATGAGCTGATGTCGACAGAAGGAGGTCCGCCATAGTTGAGGCAATGAGAGACCCTCGACTAAGGCACGAGAGAAAAGAGTAGAGCGACGGACAGACTGACACTAATGATGATAGTGAAGTGGAAAGGACTGAGTAGCCAATGGACGACTTCCCTTGCTAGAGCATAAAGGGCATGAATGACTTGGCAGTGACTGACACGATATCATAAGGGATAGGGGACAGTGGGACTGAAGGCCATAATGTGCAACACAAGAGAGAGACCAAGCAATGAATGGTGGAGGGCTATAGCGGGGTACAAAGGGACTCGGGATAGACTCCATGAATGTGATGATGACTCAACTTGGATGCTCTGAACAAGGGCGACTTGACGGTGCTGCCACACAGTAAAGGCCCCAATGGGGGACCGTGGAAACATGAAGTGGCCCTTCTTTGAGGCAATGAGAGACCTTCAACTAAGGCACGAGAGAAAAGAGTAGAGCGACGGACAGACTGACACTAATGATGATAGTGAAGTGGAAAGGACTGAGTAGCTAATGGATGACTTCCCTTGCTAGAGCATAAAGGGCATGAATGACATGGCAGTGACTGACACAACATCATCAGGGATGGGGGACAGTGGAACTGAAGGTCATAATGTGCGACACAAGAGAGAGACCAAGCAATGACGGATGGAGG
This sequence comes from Pinus albicaulis, assembly GCA_034641835.2. Lineage (NCBI taxonomy): Eukaryota > Viridiplantae > Streptophyta > Pinopsida > Pinales > Pinaceae > Pinus > Pinus albicaulis. The sequence goes on from CM076574.1 coordinate 1,378,056,911, forward strand.
GCTATATTGGGGTACAAAGGGACTCGGTATAGACTCCATGGATGCAATGATGACTCAACTTGGATGCTCTAAACAAAGGTGACGCAATGGTGCTGCCACACAGTAAAGGCCCAATGGGGGACCATGAAAACATGAGTTCAAGGTGGGAACTTATGACGAAAATCGACACAAACATGGACAAGTATGGGGGCGAGGTGATGCCCCAAATACAAGTGTTGTAAGTGAGAAAATTCGATTTAAAGCGGATATGGAGGGGCCCTTCTTGGAAAAAATGGGTCCGGGTGAAGCAGCAAATCATAAACATGAAAAAACAGATGCTGGCTATCTAAAAGAAAATAAAACATGCATTTCAGAAGGGAAATGCTAAGGGTAATATTTCTTAAGATAGAGTGAATTGCGAGGATTAGGAAGGGGATGGCCTTCGAAATCCTCTAAGAGGTATGCCCCCTTACCGAGATCCTTAATAATGATGTAAGGGACTAGCCATAATGAGTCAAACTTCCCATGACCAAGGACATCATGGGCTTGGTCATATACTAGAACAAGGTCGCCTTCGTGAAAAGTGCGAGGTTGGACTTTTCGGTCATACTGAGCTTTGGTGTGCTTTTTGGCTGCTTCCATGGTTTGCAAGGCAACACGGCAGTCTTCAGAAGCGCGTTTGAGCATGATAAGTCGTTGTTCTAGAGGTTGGGTGTCAGGGAGAAGTTCAACGGCCAGATGTAGGGAAGGAATTTCACACTCGATCGGTAAGACTGCCTCCTCTCCAAAAACCAAGTGGAAAGGAGTAAACCCGGTGGCGGTTTTAACAGAAGTTCGATAGGCCCACAAAGCAGGGAAGAGCATGAGATGCCAGTTGGTTTTGTGCTTATTCACCATTCGTTGAAGCATAGTTTTGAGGATTTTTTTGACTGCTTCAACTTGGCCATTACCTTGGGGGTAATAGGAGGAGGAATATTGGTGCTCAAAACCTAACAGTGAGGATAGCTCACGCCATATCTCATCTTCAAAATGTTTTCCATGGTCAGAGACCAGTTGTTTGGGAACCCCGAATCAAGCTATAACATGGTTAAAGAAAAAGAGGGCCGCGGTAGCTGCCGTGTTGTTGAAAGTTGGCATGGCCTCGGCCCATTTGGTGAAATAGTCGACCGCCACGATGATATACTTATGGTTACCAGCGGTTGGCGGGTGACACTCCATAAATTCGATGGCCCATTTACAGAAGGGGTCGGTTGAGATGACCGGATGGAGGGGAGTTGGTGGAGCTCACGCCTTAGGGGTGAAATGTTGGCAACTGGGACAGTGTTTGACTGCGTCAATGCAATCACTAAAGAGAGAAGGCCAAAAATACCCAGTGCGCATGACTTTCTGGGCAGTAGCAAGATCGGAGAGGTGGCCACCGCAAGCACCGCTATGGCAGGCATTAAGGACCTGTTCAACTTCAGCGTGTGTGAGGCAACGGCGAAGGACGGTATCGACCCCGCGACGATATAGATCGTCACCGATAAGGAGGTATCGGGGGGCTTGGTGTCGGATGCGTCGGCGAGCCTCACGATCAAGGTGAAGGGCAAACTTTTGGGTTCACAAGTAAGTAAGAATGTCGCCATACCATGGGTCGTCGGCAGTAATGGCAAATAAGTGTTCATCAGGAAAATCATCATTAACTGGGGTGTCTTGCGCTCCGGTAGGTAATTCATAAATGAGCTCAGCGAGGGCTAAGCCTTTCTTACTCTTTGGTGTGACGAATTCGAGGTCGAATTCTTGAAGAATAACGACCCAACGGGCATATTTCCCAGTGAGGATACGACGACTCAATAGGAAAGCCAAGGGGTTGGAATTAGTCACAACCTTGGTGGAGCGCATAAGGATATAATGACGAAGTTTTTGGACTGAGAACACTATAGCCAGTGCTAATTTTTCGTCAAGTGAGTAGGAAATAGGGGGTCCTACAAGGTTCTTACTGACGTAGTAGATCACATGCTCAATACCATTGTCATCTTCCTGGATAAGGACTCCAGCGACCGAATAGGTGGAAGCGGAGATATACAGGATGAAGTTCCGATCAAAGTCGGGAGGGCGGATCAAGGGAGCGGATTTGAGAGCATGCTTGAGGGCATCGAAAGACTCGTGAGCATGGGAATCCCAAACAAAAGGGATAGAAGATCGGAGGAGTCTAAGGAACCCATGTGTAGTGGTGGCGTAGTCAAGGACGAACCGTCGAAGAAAATTAGCTTTGCCTTGGAGACTTTGGAGCTGGCGGAGGGTACGTGGAATGGGAAGTTCAAGAATGGCTTGAACTTTCGAAAGGGTCAAGAGTGATACCATCCTTAGACAAGATGAAGCCTAAGAGATGGCCGGCAGGGACGCAAAAGACGCATTTCAATGGGTTAAGGCGGATATTATACTTGCGACATCGGAGAAAAATGGAACGTAGATCGTGGAGGTGCTGCGCCCGATGCTTAGAACGCGCAGTGAGGTCATCTAAATAAGCAAGGATAATGTGAGCTAAGTCATGGAAACAATAAGACATGGCCCGTTGAAAAGTGGCGCTGGCGTTTTTGAGGCCGAACAACATGACCCGGTAAGCAAAAGTTCTCCACGGACTAATGAACGCGGTTTTGAGTTGATCGGTAGGACGGATAACAATTTGGTTGTATCTGAAGAAACCATCCATAAAGGATAGAACCTCATGCCCCGCACACTCGTCAATGATTTGGTCAATGAACGGTGTGGGGAAGTTGTCTTTGGGACAAGCTTGGTTCAAGTCGCGAAAGTCCGTGCAGACACGGATGGTGCCTTGTTTCTTGAGAACGGGACCTGGGTTGGACACCCAAGTGGTGTATTCAATGGGGTAAATAAAACCAGCCTGCTTGAGCTTATCGATTTCGGCTTTGATAGCGTCACGTCTGGAAGGATGAATGGGTCTCAACTTTTGACGGACTGGTTTGGCATCAGGCCATGTGTCGATATGGTGTTCGACAATGGCGGGATCGAGTCCGGGCATTTCAGAATAGGACCAGGCGAAAATATCACGGAATTCTTTGAAAAGCTTGGTGTAAGCTTCGATTTCTTCCGGGGTGCAGTGGGTGCCTAAGGTGATATATTCTTCGATACCTGGTGTGACTGAAATGTCAATTTTGATGGTAGGAGAGATATTGGCCATGTTTCCTTCTTCGAAAGCATCAGGTGCAGGGATGGGGTTTTTGACCAATCGACTGCATTGGGGATGAAGTCTTTGGTTTCCACAGCAAATTGGTCATGAGACTGCTACGGGAGGAAGTATGCGCGATGGTGCATATCGTCCCATGGAAAGTTCGGGTTAGTCATGGCTTCCATAATGTCTTCATCGGGCTGGAAGATGGGAAGACTGGAGGAAGAAAGGTCACCCGAGGGGGTAGTGGTGTGGGACGGGTCATCAAGAGGAGAAGGGCTCAGATGTGCGATATCAACAGATCCAAGGTCGGCTGAGGAGCCGAGAGGATCGGCAGGTTGAAGGGTAGGTGAACTATCTCGCAAGCATGATGACAGGTAAAAAATGGTGGTTGACGGCTCTGTTGGCTCGATAGCGGGAGGAGGAATGTGAATGGGAGTAGGAAGGTCCTCTGGTCCTATCGAAGTGGCCTTGAATTGGCGGTACATGTCCAAGGAGGAACGATACTCGTCAAGGCGGGGACAGAGGTGGGTGTGATGGCTGTGGAAATCGCACAAGGCACAAGGGTGGTTTGTGCGCAAGGTTTTCAGTTTCGGGATAGAGTCTGGGATAGTGACATAGACTTCTGGGATGTCAGAGTCGGGAAACGTCTCGTTGACCAGAAGCTTGAGGTGCGGCAATTCAGGACACATATGGGTGGCGTGACCGACGATATCACACAAAGCGCATTGGATGGCAGGTTTTTGGTCTCAATCTAGTCTCCTAAACTGAGCTCATTTAATTGTCAACCAGGGTTGGTAAACTACTGAAGTGAAGTGTACTGTATGTACCTAGGTGCTTGTTTCTTAATGCGTTGTTTGTAGTGTTTTGTGATGTTTTTGGTCTTTTGTGATGATTTATGATGTTTTTGGTCTTTTGGTGAGTTTATGTTCACAAGAAAGATGACTAGAAAACTGATGGAAGGAAGCTAATGATTAAAAACAGACTGAAACCTAATTGGTTGATGACAAATGACCGATACAAATGCAATACTTAAAATAGAATCAAATATAAACTATGACCAATCAAAAACAAAGCTTGATAATGAATTTTAATCAAATGATTCAAAACACAAACTAAACTTGTCAAATTCTTTCATCAAAGGCATTTGAGAGAGAGCTTGAAACATGGTTAACTAAGTATGCAAATCTTCCTAACTAAACAGTTTAAATAACTAACTTATAATGATGCAACATTTTATCCTTGATTAGAGATTTTTTGAAGCATATTTGGAATAAAACATTTATACCATCATAAGATCTTCTACTCTAAATCTAATTCCTAAGTCTATTCTGCAATTTAATTGAATGTCACAAAACCTTACTCAAGAGTTATTGATTTCTTTTCAAAGTAGTCTTTTGAGGGAGGGTTCTGTTTATGAAATGATAAGGAAATTGTAGAGGTACTTCAGGCCTTAAAATGATATTGTCTTCTGTTCATATGGTGATGAATCAATTATGGATTTTAGAACAAGAAGAGATTTGTGAATAATGAAGGCTGTTTTGTTAAATTTAACAACTGAAGTAATATAGTATGCAGTGACTGACAACTGAATATGGAGTGCAAATGCAATGAGTTGAGCTACAACCAAACCTAAAATGTCACTAGCCTAAAACAGTGTTAAACTACAAGTCATTATCAAACTTAAAGCAAAACAACTGAACATGAGTTAAGTGCAATTAAACTCCGGAGCATCCTAACTAAGCTATCATGCATTATTCTATGGAATTATACAGTCTGTTTGTCCATCATGATTGATATTTTGGAAGAGTTCCTTCTTTTGGAAGAGTTTTTAGAACAATCCTGACTGTGTAATTGAGTGCAAATGCAAACATAAAGACTGAAAGCAATGAAAAACTAAGATATCATAGCCATCTCCTACCCATCATCATGATATTTTTGACAAGCGTTTAAGAGCAAGAACAACTATGGTACTTAGTGAAAACACACAACTAAAACGTTCAAGATCACAATCATGCTTAAGACAGTATAAATATTTCTTGGAAGAGTTTCTTCTTGTGGAAGAGTGCTTATCATAAGTATAACTGTGATGGTGAATAAAAGAGACTAAAATTAAACCCTACAATACTATAGCCATTTCCCATTCATCATTATAATCTTTTGGAAGAGCTTCTTCTTTTGGAAGAGTTAGAATGAGTATAACTACAGTAACTAATAAAAGCAACTACAAATTCAACTTCTAATCCTACAATACTATAGCCATTCCCCATTCATCATTATAATGTTTTGGAAGAGCTTCTTCTTTTGGAAGAGTTAGAATGAGTATAACTACAGTAGTTAATAAAAACAACTACAAATTCAACTTCAGAAACGTAAAGGCAGCTAGAATACTTATCTAAATTATGCAAATGAATCCGTGCAAGAGGCAGGGGCCCTCTACCACCTGACGGAATCTAACTCCAAATCAAATCAACGCTTTCAAAACAACACTGTCTGCTTCATTAAAAGTGAAATAACTTGAACAGAGCACTCTGCGTCTTCAGAAATGTAGCACAGAATCTAAGCAAAATCTAGAATAAAATCTAGCATAAAATCTAGCCTAGCTCTCGATTTCCCAAGTGTTTATATAACAAATGTAAATAACAAGACTTGCAACAATTTCAGGAACACTGTCTTTCCTTATCGGAATCACATTAGGACTCTTGAAGTGGCTGCGTGAAAAGGAAAAAGACATCTGGACTGAGACAGTCCTAATAGAAGTCTTCCTTCCTAAATGTGTTCCCACGTTCCAAAACCATACCCAGAATTCGTTTCTTCCTTCATGGTGAGCAATGAACCATGTAGACATGACGTGGAATATGCCCATATGTGGTTTTTCTTGAGAGGCCACCTGGAACATACTCAAACGTGAAGACAGTTGCAGAATCGCCGGTTAGCTACGGAATGTCTGCATTCTGCAGCTAGTTCCGGTCAAAATGCTTTACAATGGAAAAAATCACAAAACTTAGCAAGTCAGTCATGTAAATCATTATAAAAGTAATTTTAACTATATTCATTGATCAATTGGGTCTAGGATAGCAATGGAAAAAGGAAAATGAGGTAAAATGGAATGAAAGAAAGCACAATTTTGAGGCTCAACATACCCCCACTGCTGTCTCCTTGCATGTCCTCATGCAAATTATCCTATGAACTCAGAGGCTTCTGCAAGAACATCTAATCCTCTCCTTCTCCTTTGTCTGGAAGCTAAAGATCTTCTGGGTTTTCTAATAACAAGTTTGAACCTTGGGTTGGTAAGTGCCCTGATTAGCTTCTTGTTCCTTTGCTTCAACTTTTCATTGGTCTTTTCCACTTTGTCTATATGTAGGGATAAGGTTGAGTTCATATCAGTTTTGAGCTTGACTTGATCTTTGAGAATTTCATTCTCATTTTTGATGTGTCTATTAAGTATTTCCAACTCATACCTATCCCTTCTTAATACATCTATTTCAGACAGTGGAGGACTAGGGTTCTCTCCTTGCTTTCTGAAGCTCTCCTTTCCAAAGTTTCCACATAGTCATATATTTCTTGTTGAGCAGGGTCAATTTCAGGGGTTCCTTCATTAAAATCCTCTTCAACATATTCTTCAATGGATGTTTCTTCATCTTCTATATTAATTACCCCTGTTTGTTTGATTAGTGTTTTCTTTAGTTTCCCCTTTAGTCTGTGGCTTCTTCTAGGCTGAGAAGATCCCTCTCCTTTCTTCATGGTAGATTTCCTGATTACCTTTTCTTCCTTAAGTTGTCTCTTGATTTGAGTCAACTTCTCTGAAATGATTTCCTCACTACTTTCTTGGACTATTCTATCAGTTTCAACTTTTGAAGCCCTCCATTTCCCGCTTCTCTTTGTAGGCTGTGGTTCAGGTGAGGGCTCTTTTGGCTCTTCAAAATGATTTCTTGTCAAGAAATTGTCCCATGTATCATTTGTTTTGGTTAAATGATGTTCAATCAAAATTTTAACCAAACCATGATGATATAAAGTTGTCTCTAAAAATTGAACCCTTCTTTGAACATAGGAAGCCATCTTTTTCAAGCTTTGAAGCAAGAAATAGGGTAGGTTTAAGTCTTCCCCCAGAAAATGCATTATCAATCTAATGTGGTAGACATAAAATGTACCATATCTACCCTCACATGTAATAAATTTTTGCAGAAGAAGTAGTATGTTTTTCCATTTATTTTTCAATGCAGAACTTGGAATTCCTTTCTTAAATACAATGACATCCATACCTGGTGATTTTAGAATTTGTTTCCAGGATTCATTGTGGAATTCTCTGTTTTTGAACCATCTCTCTCCATTTCTGAGCAACCCTGTAGCTTCTGCAATGAAAACTTCAGTGACAGTGAACTTGACATCTCCCACTTCAACTTCAGTTCCTTGAAATGATCTTGCAAATGTTTTAGTGGCTTCCTTGTGGAAGCCATTAAATTTCTCCAAAAATTGAAGCCATCCTATCTGTTGTAACATTTCTTTGCATTGAGGGTAGCCTTCTAAATATTTTGAACCCACTGGTTCAGTTCTTACAATGAAACCCATAATTGCTTCCTCAATGTTCAGATTAACACTCTTCTACCCACAGAAACAATTACTTTCACCTTCGAATTGAAATGGCTTCAAGTTCTTAATGACAATGGCTTCAAACTTCAGAATAACATACCTCTGATTGACAGTGACAACAGCTTCAAACTTCGAGCTGATATACCTCTGGTTGACAATGAAAACAGCTTCAAAACTTCGGGCTGATATGCTTCTGTTGACAATGTAACTTTGGACTGATATGCCTCTGTTTGACAGTGAAAAATGGCTTCAAATTTCCCACACTACTATACCTCTGTGTTTATAATGATAATGCTCAATCTTTGCCCACAGTGATACTATGTCTGCCCACGGAATCAAATGGCTTCAAATTCTCACGCTGCTATACCTCTGAGTTTACCCTTTTGCTCTGCTCTGCATTTACAAAGATAATGCTCAATGCTATACCTCTGCATTTACAGTGATAATGCTTTGATATTCAAACTGATATCCTTTTTCTCTGCTCTCGGTGATAAGAATATCTCTGTCTACGGAATGAAATGCCGGCTACAGAATGGAGTGATGGCAGTGGTCACGGAATGAAGTAGTGGAGTGAGGTGGAGGGAACGAATTAATGATTGAAGAGACGGCGGAGATTTTTACAACGACAAAGAGAATCATCATTGAATGATTTGGTTAAGAGACGTGAAGAATTCAAATACCTCGACCATTTTAACCGCTTAAATGATATCGGGCATGAAATTTGAAATGGGAGATTTTAATCCAAAGTTTGTGGAGGGTTTATTGGTCTTGATCAATAAAAATAATTAAAACAACCTTTTCGAACAATCCATAACTAAAACTATGCTAAACTTTTATGAAATGCCATTATAATTTAAACTTGTTACCTCTACCTTTCATTTGATTTTTGTAGTCTTTGTCTTCTTTGTTCTCTTTTAGAAGAATCTTCATGGTCCTTCTTGATTTTTCTTATTTATGGATACACTGGATCATTTTGTTGCAATTCTAATGTCTGCTGATTGATGCCTTCAGGATTTGTAGCTGCAAAATGACTAGCTAGCTGCGGAAAGGCTGATCAGCTGTAGAATGTCTGTTAGGCTGCAGAATGTACCTGTAGAGCATTTTGAACATGGAATGAAGTGTTTTTGGAATATGGGTGAAATGTTATATGGTATGAATGAAGATGGATGATGAGACATGATATGTATGAAGTGGATGATGAAATGGAATGGATTCAGTTTATGAAATGGAGTGAAAGAACATAAGAACTACCCTGCAATCCATGACATGTTTTATTTATTTACAACAAGACATCAAACTTTAAATTTTGACATGAAAATGAGATGGATGGAGGATGGAATGAGATGAATGAAACATGGAATGAAGTGGAACATGAGTGAATGAATGAAATGGAGTATGGATGGATAGGTGAGTGAAGTGAAATGAAATGAGATGGATCATAAGCACTATGGATCTGAACTTATGATTTTGTAACAGCTGCTTGTAAAAACAAAATGGAAAAGTTAGAGTGTCAGAGAGACTCTGATTTTCACCCTATCTTTTCTGTATAAACATGCCAATCAATGATTGGTTTTCATGTTTATACCTTTATTTTATTTTTTATTTTTTTATTTATTTATTTTTTATTTATTTTATTTTTTTTCAAAGCGAAATGCTTCAGAAAATTTAATCAAGTTGATGAAGAAGAGAGATTCTTCTTCATTAACTTCACATCACTGCTTTCTTGGAACTTCTTGACAAATTCTTCTCTTGAGAGTGGTTTGTGGTATAGCTTCAATCTATGACCATTCACGAGAAAAGTGACCTCTTCTTCATCTATAGTTCTGATTTTTACTGCCCCCTTATCAAAAATTTCAACAATTTCATATGGCCCAAGCCAATGTGTCTGAAATTTACCTTGAAAATCCTTGAATTTTGAATCAAACAAGAGAGCCCAGTCACCTTCTTTGAATTTCTTCTCTTTGATGTACTTGTCATGCCATCTAGCCCTTTGCTATTGGACTAGACTTGTTTTCTGAACTGCATCTTGTCTGATCTCATCCAATTCATTAATTTGCTCCAGTCTATGCTTTTGTGCCTCCGTTAGATCAAGTCCTAGCTGAACTGCCATCTTGAAGGTTTGAATTTGGAACTCTATGGGAAACAAAACTTTCTTTCCATAAACAAGCTCATAAGGAGTATGGCATGTTGTGTTTCTCCATGTAGTTCTATAGGCCCACAAGGCTTCAGGAAGCCTATCTACCCAATCTCTTCTATGTAAATGAACAGTCTTTGTTAGGATTCCTTCAATGACCTTATTAGTATATTCCACTTGACCATTTGCTTGTGGATGATAAGGAGTAGATTTTCTATGTCTGATTTTGTACTTCTCCATCATTTGCTCCACTAGCCTTGATGTAAATTGAGCTCCTTGATCTGTAACAATTTCCCTTGGGACACCGAAACGAGTAAAAATATCCTCAAAAAGAAAAGTAACTACAGATGATTTATTAGCAACAAGTAATGGTTTAGCTTCTACCCATTTAGTAACATAATCAGTGCAAACTAATATATATTTCTTTTGTTTTGATGGAGGACTAATAGGTCCTACAAAATCCAAAGCCCATTTTTCAAAAGGTTCAATGTGTACCTGAGGTTGTAATGGCATCTCACCTGAAGGAGAAGGTTTCCCTACCCTTTGGCAACTATCACACCTTTTGACATACTCTTTAGCATCTTTAAACAAAGATGGCCAATAATATCCTAAATTAAGGATCTTATAGGCTATCCTCTTATCTGCAAAGTGTCCGCCACAAGGTTCATCATGACATGCCTTGAGAATTTCAGGCATCTCATCTTCACGAACACACCTTCTAATGATCAAGTCTGGACCTGTCTTGTACAACTCATTAGCGACCCATGAATATCTTGCACTATCATTAATGATTTTTCTTTTATCCCTTGCATTCATAATTGAAGGAAATTTTCCCGAAACTAAATAATTAGCAATATCAGCAAACCATGGAGTTTGAGTAGAGATTGCAAAAAGATATTCATTAGGAAATTGATCTTCAACCGGAGTGTCATCTTTGATATTTTGGATTCTAGACAGGAAATCAGCCACAGTGTTTTGTTTTCCAGGCCTATCTAGAATAGTAATGTTGAATTCTTGTAAGAGTAACAACCATCTTATAACTCTGCCATTAGTGATTGATTTGTTCATTAAATATCTAATTGCAGAATGATCAGTGTGAATAAAAGTTTCATAGCCTGTTATATGGTGTCTAAATTTGTTTATGGCATGAACAACAGCTAAAAACTCTTTTTCAGTTACAGTATAGTTTAACTCTGCAGGAGTCAAATTTTTACTGATATAATAGATGGCATAAGGAATTAAATCTTTCTGTCCCAATACTGCTCCTAGAGCTGTATCGGAAGCATCTGTCGAGATATGAAAAGGTAACTTCCAGTTAGGTCCCCTTAATATAGGTGCTTGAGAAATTTTGGTTTTCAGGGTTTCAAAAGCTAACTGGCAATCAGAAGTCCACTTGAATTCACAATCTTTGGTGAGTAATTTGAAGAGTGGAGATGCTATCTTGGTAAAGTTTTCTATAAATCTCCGATAATACCTTGTAAATCCTAGAAAACTTCTAACATCTCTTTGACAACTTGGAATGGATAGGTTAGAAATGACTTCAACTTTTGCCTCATCAACTCTAATCCCATCCCCTGAAATGTGGTGCCCTAAAACAATACCTTCGGTAAACATCATAAAACATTTTTCATGACTAAGTGAAAGGTTTGCTTCTTGACATATTTTTAAGACTTTTTCCAAGTTTTCTAAAGCCTCTTCAAATGTATTCCCATAAAATGTGAAATCATCCATGTACACCTCTACACAGTCATGTATTAGATCTGAAAAAATTCCTAATACTGCCCTTTGGAATGTTGCAGGTGCATTGCATAATCCAAATGGTAATACTCGGTAAGAATAGGTACCCCAGGGACAGGTGAATGTGGTTTTGTCTTGATCTTCAAGTGCTACTTGGATTTTATTGTAACCACTAAACCCATCTAGGAATGAGAAGTAATTTTTGCCAGCTAATGTATCTAATACTTGATCTATGAAAGGTAAGGGAAAATGGTCTTTAAGAGTAGCTTTATTTAGTTCTCGGTAGTCAACACACACCCTCCATTTTCCATTTTTCTTTGGCACAATTACCAAAGGAGAAACCCACTGACTATCTGAAATAGGATAGATGAAATTAACATTTAACATTTTTTGCAATTCCTCTTTAACAATTTCCCTAAGCTTTGGATTCATCCGTCTTTGAGGTTGTCTGATTGGTTTGAAATTTGCCTCTATATAGATGTGATGAGTACAAGTCTTGGGGCTTATCCCTTTCATGTCAGTGTATTCCCATGCATATGCAGAAGAATGTCTCTGTAATACTTTGACTAACTCTTCTTGTTGAAATTTTTCTAGGTTCTTGTTTATGTTCAAAGTTTTGCCTGGAAAAATTTCACTTGTAGAGCTGCCAAATTTGTCCATAGAATGAAGAGACATATGCCTAGATGACAAAAACTCAATATTGGATCCCTCTTGAAATGATTCATGTTTGTGTTCTGGAGAGGATTCAAATTTTTCTAGAGTATTCAGAATTTGATTATCTTCACTAATTTCTGAAATTGTGAAGAGTGGTTGTAAATATTCTTCATCCTCTATCCATTGAGTGTCATCTAGATATGTAATTGTCCTAGCTGGAGGATATAAAGTGAATTTCTTTGTTGAACTTCCATCAGAAATATACATATCACCGGACCTACAACTAATAAAAGCATCAGCTGTAGCCAACCAAGGTCTTCCTAGTATGACGGGATGGCCTCCTAGATTATTCTTGGGTGTCAGGATCATGAAATCCACAGGGTACTCCCAAGAGTCTAGGGACACTGGAATGTCTTCTATTACCCCATATGGTCTGATCACAGATCTATCTGCTAATTGTAATAGTGTGGGTGTAAAGAGAAGATTAGGAAGTTTCAGTTTGTCCATGATTTGTCTACTCATGATATTTATTGCTGCTCCTAAGTCAATGAGTGTGTTTTGAATCTCAATTCCATTGATGTGAATTTTGACAACTGGATTTCCTGGGTCAAGATACTTTGGAATAGCAATCTTTCCCATCATAATGTCTGCTATTTGTCCTACCAGTTGAATTTTATTTGTTTCTCTTATTCTTTTTCTTGTTGTTTTCATACTCAACTCCTTTATTGTTTTGGCTAAAATTGGGATTTCCTTGATGGCTTGCAATAATGGAATTTTAATGAAAACATTTCTCAATTCATCTAAGAAATCATAATTAGGCACCATGATTTGTTTTTCTACACCTCTATCAATTTGTAATCTTTCCGGAAAGGGAGGTATAGAAGTAGATGTGGATGGTTGCTCTAATACGGGAGTTGGATTTATTGGATCTTTTTGTTTTAGTTTTTCAATGTGTGGGTCTTGAAAAGATGTGTCTTCCTCAAGACTTTTATTCACCCGTAGGGAGTCTTCCTCAGAATTATCTTGTTCTTGTATGATCACAGAAGGTTTCCTCTTTTCAAGTATTCTTCTAGACCTCAGTTGAACATCACTAAGGTCTAAAGGAGTAATGAAATAAGTTGGAAGTTGTTGGCCTTCTATCATGTATGTATTCTGAGGGTTCTTATTATTGGGGTTTGGTATAGGTTGAGCAGGCAATTGATTTGATTTTTGAGGGAATGGTAATGAAAGTGGTTGATTTTGATGTGGTTGATTTTGATGATGTTGTTGAGGATTTTGTTGAAGATTTTGAGGAAAATTTTGTTGAGGATTTTGAGGATAAAAATGTGGGTATGGTGGATAGGATGGTGGATATTGATAGTATGGAGAGTATCTTCCATAGGGACTTTGTGTTCCTTGTGCCCAAGATTGAGATTGATTTTGAAATTGGGGCCAAGGTTGCTGCCAAGAATTCCAAGGTGGAGGTTGATTATACATTTGATCATGGAATGGTTGTGTTTGAGGTCCCTGCCAAGGCCTTCTAGATACAAAATTGAGAGACTCTGTGGAATCTGTAGGAGTTTCCTCCTGAAATATAGCTTTGAGACCAGGAAGAGAAGGACAATTCTTGGTCTCATGTTTTTCAGAACAAATGACACGAGTTTCTACAACTTTTACATCCAAAGGACACTCTCTCAAGGCATGTTTATTTCTACATTTGGGACAAAAGATTGCCAAGGCATCAGATTCAGCCTTTTTCTTGTTTTGTATCTTAAGGGTGTCTATTTGTTCACTAAGACTCCCTAAGATGTCAGATCTAAAATCATCAAGCATGTGTCCTATTTCTGATCTACTTACTGTCCCAGAAGCAGACTTACTTGCCCTTGCAAGAGCAGGATCTCTTGGACCTTTGACAGTTTTGGATTTCCCTCTTGAAAGGTTGATACATAACTAAGATATTTCAGGTAATGTGAGTTGTGATATAGCCCTTTTCCCATCATGTTAAGGATATCCAACCATTCATCCCTAATTGTTTTCAACAAAAGAGCTTTTAAAGTGTCTTGATCTAGGTTTTCCATTTTTGCCCTTTTGATGTTGTAATTAAATCTTTCCAACAAATCTTCCAAATTTTCATCTTCTTTTTGTAACATCTTGAACACTTCTTCCTTATGATTAACCGGCATACAATAATTTAAATATCTCTCTAGAAATGCTTGTTTCATGTCTTCCCATGTTCTAATAGAACTACTGATTAGACTCATAAACCACTTCAATGCTGCTCCCTTCAAAGTTGAAGGAAATAATTTCAGTTTTTGAGCATCTTGTAGGTAGTCATAAGTTCTACACGGCACTTCAAATTCGAATAAGAAAGTTTCAGGATCTTCAGTTTTAAGTCCATAGAAGTTTGGAAGGACAGAGGGTGAAATGTTTTTCATGGTTGTATTGGTTTCTTCATCAAGTATAGGGAACCCAAAAGAGCTTCCTATTCTACCTCTTCCTCCATTTGCACCTCTACCTCCTTCTCTTCTACCTCTACCTCTACCTCCAAATAGTGTGTTTTCTCCATTAAAAACTCCTCCTCCTCCTTCCTCTGCCATGGTTGACTCTCCTGTGGAAGTGGAAAGGTTTGTGTCCCCAACAGGAGTTTTTAGATCTTCTTCTATGGCAGGTTTAGTGGATGAAGTGGAAGGTTTTTCTAATGGGATATCTGATTTCAGGTCTTCTAGAAGTCCAGGATCAGTAAAGGATGGAAGATGGGTTTGAGTTGAAGGTGTAATAGCTCTGGATCTAGATGAAACAAGTGGTGTTCTAGAAATCAAACTTCTGCCTCTGCTGCTTATAAATCTTCCCCTTGAATCTCTCTCCCTAAGCATAAAATTGTTTTTGGATGCTAAGAAACAAAGGTTACCTAGTTTTCACTTCCCCGACAACGGCGCCAAAATGTTTGGTCTCAATCTAGTCTCCTAAACTGAGCTCATTTAATTGTCAACCAGGATTTGTAAACTGCTGAAGTGAAGTGTACTGTATGTACCTAGGTGCTTGTTTCTTAATGCGTTGTGTGTAGTGTTTTATGATGTTTTTGGTCTTTTGTGATGATTTATGATGTTTTTGGTCTTTTGGTGATTTTATGTTCACAAGAAAAATGACTAGAAAACTGATGGAAGGAAGCTAATGATTAAAAACAGAGTGGATCCTAATTGATGGATGACAAATGACAAATGCAATTGGAATACTAAAAACAGAATCAAATCTAAACTATGACCAATCAGAAACAAAGCTTGATAATGAATTTTAAGCAAATGATTCAAAACACAAACTAAACTTGTCAAATTCTTTCATCAAAGGCATTTGAGAGAGAGCTTGAAACATGGTCAACTAAGTATGCAAATCTTCCTAACTAAACAATTTAAACAACTAACTTATACTGATGCAACATTTTATCCTTGATTAGAGATTTGTTGAAGCATATTTGGAATAAAACATTTATACCATCATAAGATCTTCTACTCTAAAGCTAATTCCTAACTCTATTCTGCAATTTAATTGAATGTCACAAAACCTTACTCAAGAGTTATTAATTTCTTTTCAAAGTAGTCTTTTGAGGGAGGGTTCTATTTATGAAATGATAAGGAAATTGCAGAGGTACTTCAGGCCTTAAAATGATATTGTCTTCTGTTCATATGGTGATGAATCAATTATGGATTTTAGAACAAGAAGAGATTTGTGAATAATGAAGGTTGTTTTGTTAAATTTAACAACTGAAGTAATCTAGTATGCAGTGACTGACAACTGAATATGGAGTGCAAATGCAATGATTTGAGCTACAACCAAACCTAAAATGTCACTAGCCTAAAACAGTGTTAAACTACAAGTCATTATCAAACTTAAAACAAAACAACTGAGAATGAAGTAAGTGCAATTAAACTCCGGAGCATCCTAACTAAACTATCATGCATTATTCTATGGAATTATACGGTCTGTTTGTCCATCATTATTGATATTTTGGAAGAGTTCCTTCTTTTGGAAGAGTTTTTAGAACAATCTTAACTGTGTAATTGAGTGCAAATGCAAATGTAAAGACTGAAAGCAATGAAAAACTAAGATATCATAGCCATCTCCTACCCATCATTATGATATTTTTGACAAGCGTTTAAGAGCAAGAACAACTATGGTACTTAGTGAAAACACACAACTAAAACGTTCAAGATCACAATCATGCTTAAGACAGTATAAAGATTTCTTGGAAAAGTTTCTTCTTGTGGAAGAGTGCTTATCATAATTATAACTGTGATGGTGAATAAAAGAGACTACAATTAAACCCTACAATACTATAGCCATTTCCCATTCATCATTATAATCTTTTGGAAGAGCTTCTTCTTTTGGAAGAGTTAGAATGAGTATAACTACAGTAACTAATAAAAGCAACTACGAATTCAACTTCTAATCCTACAATACTATAGCCATTCCCCATTCATCATTATAATATTTTGGAAGAGCTTCTTCTTTTGGAAGAGTTAGAATGAGTATAACTACAGTAGTTAATAAAAACAACTACAAATTCAACTTCAGAAACGTAAAGGCAGCTAGAATACTTGTCTAAATTACGCAAATAAATCCGTGCAAGAGGCAGGGGCCCTCTACCACTTGACGGAATCTAACTCCAAATCAAATCAACGCTTTCAAAACAACACTGTCTGCTTCATTAAAAGTGAAATAACTTGAACAGAGCACTCTGCGTCTTCAGAAATGTAGCACAGGATCTAAGCAAAATCTAGAACAAAATCTAGCATAAAATCTAGCCTAGCTCTCGGTTTCCCAAGTGTTTATATAACAAATGTAAATAACAAGACTTGTAACAATTTCAGGAACACTATCTTTCCTTATTGGAATCACATTAGGACTCTTGAAGTGGCTGCGTGAAAAGGAAAAAGACATCTGGACTGAGACAGTCCTAATAGAAGTCTTCCTTCCTAAATGTGTTCCCACGTTCCAAAACCATACCCAGAATTCGTTTCTTCCTTCATGGTGAGCAACGAACCATGTAGACATGACGTGGAATGTGCCCATATGCGGTTTTTCTTGAGATGCCACCTGGAACGTACCCAAACGTGAAGACAGCGCGAGAATCGCCGGTTACAGCTACGGAATGTCTGCGTGCTGCGTAGTTAGGTCAAAATGCTTTACAATGGCAAAAATCACAAAACTTAGCAATTCAGTCATGTAAATCATTCTAAAAGTAATTTTAACTATATTCATTGATCAATTGGGTCTAGGATAGCAATGGACAAAGGAAAATGAGGTAAAATGGAATGAAAGAAAGCACAATTTTGAGGCTCAACAGCAGGCTTTGGTGGTCACGGAGGGGTAGGGGTTGTCGGGGCGGCCTGGTCCTGATGGGTTGCCCCCTTACGAGCTTTGCCTTTCTTTCCGAGGGCTGGCACCACAGGGGTAGGGTCCTGTGGAGGTCCTGGGGGCTCGGAGGAGGTGAGGGGGACCGATTGAACCAGTGTCAAAGCAAGGTAAGGTTTGGGGTGACCGGGAGGGGTAGCGGCTGGAGGGTCAATGTACCAGATGGGTATGCCGAGGGTCAGGTTAGGGAGAGAGAGGGTGGCCATGACGGGGATAGAAAATACTCACGGGGGGGGGGAGTGTACGCGGCCGAGGTAATGACCCGAGAGGGACGGCCTAGGGTGGTTAAGGCAGAAGGCAGGTTCCGGAGAGGATAAAGGGGTTTAGGGATACCGGTTGTAGAGGGAGGAAATTTGAAAGGAGGGAGTCGGGAGGTGGCGGTGGGGAGAATGGCTAGGAGAAGCGGGGTGCGGAGGGGAAGCGAGGAGGAGGTTGCGACTGGGCGGGGGCGAGGGCCGCTGGGGGCGACTGAGACGATTGCATCAGGGAAGGAATCGATAAGGCGGGATGGGTGATGGGAGCGGGGAGGAAGGTTGAGGAAACAAAAGTTCCAAGCAGGGAGGAATCTTTGTAAACGCCGGGGGAGACACTGGTCAAGGAATCGACGGTTTGCTTGTTGGCTATAGAAGAGATGGTCGTCTCAGGTGAGGTCTGAGATTTTGGCTCATGATATGTCAACTGGTCAATGGTGACTATCTTTCCATTATGGGGGAAAGACATCTTGCGAAAGACCGCGGATGGGACAGTAGACATAGCATAGGTGTAGCTTCGCCCCAATAGAATGTTGTAATCTAGCGGGGCGTCGATGACTTTGACGTCAACGCAAACAGTCTTACCGGCGAGGGTGATAGGACAATTACGAAACAGGCCAATGGGCTGGGAGGCATGACCGTCCCACGCTCGAAGGGTGATCGTGGAAGGGGCTAGTTTAGGGGATCCGAGTTGCTTCCAAACCGAAGCGGACATCACGCAGGTGGATGCCCCCTCATCAATGATACACCGGGACACGTTGGCGTTTCGGATTTTGACTGGGATTTGGAAGGCGACGGAAGGAGGAAGAAGAGGATGGTCCGATTGAGTGGCGTCAAAAACAATCATTTGGTCATCAGCAGGATCTACAGCGCCCACGGCAGATAGTAGAGCCTTCTTTTGGGAAGGACATGACTGGAGGAGCTCCAGTGTGGAAATGGAAGCAGGGGATTGCGCCAAATCATCTACTATGCTATACGAATGAGCAGCTCGACCGGAAGCAGCGTTTCGACGTAATGGTCCCTTAGGGATCTTGGTATGGACCTCAACTTTGGGTTGAGGGATATGTAAGGGGCCACTGGGTGTCGAAAGAGGCTCTGTAGAACTTGAAGAAGGAGACTCGGGGGCAGACTGAGCAGGAGGCTTGGGGTACTGGCGAGACCGATTTTGGAGGTGAAGATCGACGG